>CM053580.1:398125194-398164389 GCA_028627135.1 Pseudochirops cupreus | reverse complement strand
TGATTCCATTTGCTCCACTCTAATTCTGAAGGAATTATTCTCTTCAGAAAGCTTTTGAGATTCTTTTTCCATCTGGCAAATTTGACTTTTTAAGGCATTCTTCTCCTCATTGGCTTTTTGGGCCTCTTTTGCCATTTGAGTTGATCTACTTTTTAAGGTGTTATTTTTCTTCAGCCAGGTTTTTTACTCTCTTTTCATGATTTTCTTGCATCATTCTTATTTCTCCTCCCAATTTTTCCTCCACTTCTCTTACTTGATTTTCAAAATCCTTCTTAAGCTGATCTATGGCTTTTAGGCAATCTTCATGTTTCTTGGAAGCTTTTGGTGCAGGAATTATGACTGTGTTGTCTTCCTCCCATTCCATGCTTTGATCCTTCTTGTCCCCAAAGAAGGAATCTAGAGGTTGGTTGCTGTTCTTACTTTGCTTCCTTTGCCTGCTCATGTTGGCTAGTCAATGATTATTTAGCTCTGTGGAACTCAGCTTCCAGAGGGGAAAGCTCTGTCCCAAATTGCTGGGGTTTTCCCAGCTGCTGGGGCTATTAGGGGGCTGTCATTTTTTTTGCAGTCCCCACCAGTTTTGGCACATTGAAAATGCACCCCAGGACCACCACCCAAGACCACAATCTGGATCCAGGCCGCTCAACGCAAGAACACTTGGCCTCTCAATGATTGCTTGGCCCCTCTGCATTCTGCAGGCCAGGAGCTCTGAAGCAGCCATGTGGAGGTGGCTGCAGGGCTGCCACTTCTGCTGCTTCTTTGCCCTGGAGGCAGTTTGGTCGGACTGCTTTTCTCCCCCAAGTTTAGCTTAGTTCCACTGACCTTTCACCTAGTCCTTGTTTCTTATGGCTTGATAATTCTGGAAACTGCCACAGCTGCTGCTGATCCACTCTCCTGAAGGCTCCAGCTGCGTCTCATTCTGGCCACACCTGGGGCCATGCTGTGGTTTCAGGCTGGGCTAGTTTTGGCTCCCAGAGGTGCGATGACCCTTTCCTGACGAGCTGCTTCAGTGGGAGGTGTATTTTTGTGTGTTTGGATCCCTAAAATTTGTTTAGAGTCATATTTTATGCGTATTTGAGGTGGCTATGTGGGAGCTGCTCTACCTTGCTGCTCCTACACTGCCGTCTTGGCTCTGCCCCCTGGCTTTTTCTTTTTCTTTTTGGATTGTGGAAGGCAGGGGGGGAAGGCAGGGCAATTGGGGTTAAGTGACTTGCCCAAAGTCATATAGCTAGTAAGTGTTAAGGGTCTGAGGTCACATTTGAACTTGGGTCCTCCTGACTCCAGGGCCCTTGCTTTATTCACTGTGCCACCTAGCTACCCCTAAACCTGTGTCTTTTAAGAAAATCAGAATGATGGAAAACTTTTCCAAAATCAAAAGCCTGCATATATGCCCCTGTTAAGTAAAAAAAAGAAAATCAGCATCCCCTCCTCATTAAGCATAAAGCCTGGGTAGACAAATGGTAGATGCCAGTAGTCATATGGATTATACTGTCATTCTGCTGTAAGCTATTGAAAAAACACTGGAACATCTGTTGGAACCATAGGGGTTGTATGCAGCAAAGCAGCATCACAATTTCCAAACTCTTGATACATTAATCTTTTGTGATTTCTTCAAAGCCATTCTTTATATTACTACAATATAAGGCAGCATTAGGTACAAAGTAGGATGGGAAAATGAAGATTAAGTAGATAATGCATAGAACAATTTTGAGGAATGGATAGACTGAAGTGAACATTACCAGAACCACATTACTATAAAGTGAATACTGCTTCAAGTTTAATACAAGGAAACCAAATAGTAGCAAACTATTCCCCATAGGAGCCAAGTGAGGCTCCAAATGAATTCAATCAAGAGCAATGAATCAGTTAATGAAAAGAAGGAGCCACTGAAAATTACAACTGTGATGTTTTTTTTTAAGTTGTTGTATAGTTTCCAAAGAACACAATTCTTTAATAAACTCAAGTCCCCTGCCTACTCACATTTTTGAACACAAGAAACAATTTCCTGATAAGAAAGGGATGGTATCAAATAGAGAATGGAAGCTCGAGGAGGGGGGTGAAACTCATGTAATGGCACTAGTCTTAAAAAACACATCCTAATCTTCAGCATTATTTTGGTGATGAGTTGATCCCTGGCTTCTCAGAGTCTCTGTATTTCAAGATCTGGTCGCCTTTGCTAATCTGGAAAGAGCCATGAGGATAAGCCGGGTACCATATTGCAGGCATGCTGTCTGAAGGGATCAAGCTCAAGTGAGCTCATCACCAGAAGGCAAGACATAAGGGGGTTATTATTTTTCTCCTGCCCATAGCAGCTCATTAAAAGCCTACTCAAGCCTTACAATTTGTGTTTCCAAACCTGCATTGGTAGAAGAGAGACCCTGATTTTTGATCACAGATACTTGAAATAAGTATATTTGGGTTGGGTCTCCATAAGTATATCTGGTTAGAAGAGTGATGTGGAAAAATACCATGAGAGTTGTCTACTTAAAAGTTTACAATTGTGGAAAATAATTTCTCTAAGTAAAGAATAAAGAAAGTTCTGAGTGTTTTTTCTGGGAAAAAAACTTAGGGATGACAAAGATTTTCCTTGTCTAAGTTAGGCACTTTGGAAAATGTTATTAATTTGCTTAGACTGCTAAAACATATTTGCTATTAGGCAATGTTTTGGGCATGAGGGACCAGAGTGGGGGGCATCTGGTGAATCTCTACAAAGAACTCGGAGAGAAATAATTAATTGCAGCTCATGTTTGAGATAATGTACGTAAAGTGCTTTGCAAATCTTAAAGCCCTATATAAATACATACTATTATTATTGCTATTGTTGTTGCTTTGTAAGGTTTACAAAACACAAGAGCTCTATAAAATAGGTGAGGAGACGATGATGTACTATTGTTCCTACTTTGCAGAGGAGGAGACTAAATCACAGATACTGACATCATTATTAATCAGGATGCAAACCCAGGTTTTCTCATTCCAAATCCAGTGTTCTTTCCACTACAACATTTGCTTCCCAGCAAAAACGAAAATAATAGTCATAGGAGTTAGTTGAAAATCAGAGCAATTGGGTTCCTTTCTTTTTTGATTTAGCTTTGATCTGTTTGTCAATATCTTTCTTTGCTTTTTAAAAAATAAAATAGGACCAATATTTGCTCATCTGGGTGATTTTGAGCATAGGAAATCTCTAATTTCCTCCAAAAATAAATCTTCACTGTGAATTAGCCCTCTGCATCCTGTGATACTTTTCAGGATAGCAAGGACTCCAAGCTACCTTAATGAAAAATAAAAACAAAAACTCTGCACATTGGGAATAAATAGTATCATTCTCCCTGATGTCAGAGAGGATAACATTTGGAAATCCCTGCTGCTGGGTTTGAGCTGTGGCTTTGCTCTCCATAGTAATGACAAAAAATAGCTTGAGTTGGGTTGCATCAAACCCTTATATAACACTTTAAATGTTTTGTGGAATGCAAGTCATAAAACTTTTATATTATGCTTTACCATTATAAAACCATTATATATTTACCATTGTACTATTATGCCTATATATGTATTTATGCATGTGTATATAATTATATGTACCACTACACACACAGATATATACATGCAAATATATACATACAAATATGCGTATATACATATATACACACATACACACATATATGATTTGAACCTCAAATGACTTATCCTGAGAATTAGGTAACAGGAGTCTTATTATTCCGCTTAGATATGTTGATTAATTAACCTGAGGTCAAATAACCAAAAAGTGACAGTCTGCAACACAGGCCTTCTGAATTTAAGTGAAGTGCCCTATTCTACCAGGCACATTAAAAAAAAACAAAACAGAGTAGTGACCCCAACCCAAGTAGGATGGTAATACACAGATTTCAGTCAAGCTTTACACTAGATCAAAGTTTAAATAAGCCAAGCTTACCTTTGTTGCCTACATTTTATATTGGGCCCAGACCTGACTCAGTGAGATTGGAAAATTATTGGTTCCCTACTTGAGATCAAGAAAAGCTACACATTCTCTATTAGCTCTAGTGTTAGGACTCTTATCTAGTTAGTCATCCTTTGACAGTCATCAAAGGTCTGACTTTCGGATGTAAGTGTAAGGACAATTAACTTGTCCTTCATTTTGAATCAAAGGTCTCAGGAAAGTGGTCCGAGAGAGTTATAAGACTGAATCAAAGAAATGTCTTTCTGTTGTTAACAAGGCAAATCTATTTAAATCCAAAACTGAGTTGTCCCTTGAAAGGTAGAGTGGGTGAAAACACTTAGCATATATTTTGTAATGTCAATATTGGGGTATTATTGCTCCCTCAGGCAAAAGTATGTAGTCTCATATATCTAACCTGATGAGCCACAGGATTGTTCTGGCTGAGTCTACTACAAATTTGTGACCTCATCTCATCTGGGTCTTCAATGTAGCCGGGAAATCCTATTCTTTCACAGCAGCTGTTCTTAATCTCTCTTCAAGTCACCTATGGCATCCCTTGAATATCTTGACTCATGCTAGACAAAAAAAGGGGGCATTGGCTGTGAACTCTCCCTCTCTGTTTCTTCTCATCTCACATTTGTTGATTTAATCCCCCGTTATTTCATCCTTCACTTCAGTCTCTGATGAAGTGGCCCTTCTCCTTGCCAAGGCCAATCCTCTGATCTCATCCCCTTCTATGTTCACCAACAGTTTGTTCCCATTATCTCCCCCCATCTCCAATTTTCAATCTCTGTCTATCTACTGAATTGTTTTCCTGCTGCCTATAAATATGCCAATGTATCCCCCATTCTTAAAATTCCTCAACAGATCCTATCATTTTCACTAGGTATCATCTCACATATCTTCACCTTTGGCTTACCTACTGGCAAAAGCAGTTCTCAGTCCATCTCATCTCTTTCTTCTAAATTCTATGCAATTTGGCTTTGGATCTCATCATTCAACTGAAACTGCTCTTTCCAAAGTCAACAGTTGTTGAATTGTGTCTCCCCTGTCCTCTCCATCTTCCAGTTATCAAAGTGATTGTATTACAATGTAGGTCAGATCAGCTCAACCCCCATTCAAAAAATTCCAGAGTTTTCTGTTGCCTCTAGGATCAAATATAGACTCCTCAGTTTGTCATTTAAAGCTTTTCAAAATTTGTCCTCTTGCTATATTTAGTCTTTTTTTAGACCAAAGTCACAGAGTTACTTAGTGACAAAGCTAGCTGGAAGAATCCAAACTCCTGATAACTACGTCAGTGCTTTCCCCACTATCCCAAAGTATTTCAATTTGATTCATATTTCTATTCCTTTAAGGATTTTGCTGCTGTTGTCAAAATATGCCCACCTGTCATATTTCTAGGCTCTCAGGTGTCATATTACTTGAATTCAGGTGGGTTTCCTCTAATGTTTAGTTCTTAGATGGTAGGATTATGTTTCTGAAGAATTTAAAAGGTCCTAAGGAAGAAGGTAGAACTCAATGAAAAGGGAAGGAGAATTGTCTCGACTGTTTATGGATATCTATCAGTCCTTTATATTTTTTAGAAACACTTTTATAAAAGTAAAATAAATGCGATCAGTATTGAATAAAAATATATTAAATTAAAATATTTTGAATAAAAATATATATTGAAAAATATATTGAATAAAAATATGCATCTATACATATATCTGTATATGTATATCTGTATATTTGTATGCATATGTGTATAAACACATATCTATCTATCTGTCTGTCTATCTATCTATCTATTCAGTTGGACTTCTTACATAAGAACTGTGTCCTTCCTACCCAATTTGGTAATTTTCAATCCTTTTTAGTCATTCTTACTCTATCCCCTTCGGAATACTTGCTGACCAGATCTTGGAATTGGTCTGGACAGAAACTCTTCCTAAGAGGATAGAATAAGGTTGCAAATGCTAGTTGAAGAGGTCTTAGGAAAGTGTATATGTGTGAGGAAAGTTAGGAGAATAAGGTATTTTTGAATGGAGTTGAATGGATTACTGGATAGATTACAAAAACCTTAGAAATTAGGAGTTTTCTTCTGAGGTATCTAACAAAACCCAGAAACATATATTATTAAAAAATCATGGTATTGAAGTAGGAAATTGTTAGTAATGGCTCACATATACTCTAGTGTTCTAGAAAACACTGTCCTCATAACAACCTTTTGAGGTAAGTCGTCCAAGCATTATTATCTCCTTCTGGAAAGTTGGGAAACTAGGGCTCATGGCAGTTAGGTGAGCTGTCCAAAAGTCATCCATCTCTTTCTCTTCTTCTCTTCTCTCCTTCCTTCTCCTTTCTCTTTTTATCTTTCGTGCCCATGGACATACACACAGAGCCCACTCTTCTCTGCATCTACTCTGCCTGGTTTCATCTTCACAGAACAAGATGTCTCTATTCTAGGCTTCCTCTGGTCTCCCCTCTCCCATTTCCTGCCTCCATTTCCTCTACCCCCATTAGATTATAAGCTTCTTGAGGGTAAAGACTGTCCTTATTTTTCTATTACTTGTATCCCCAGCACAGCACAGTGCCTGGAACATAGTAGGTACTTAATAAATGTCTATTGGATTGTATTGGAAATAAATGTAAAGATGAGACTCAGATCCAGGCTTCTTTTTCTGTTCTTCTGAGTCTCACGCTGTATCAGGCTGCCTCTCTTTTATTAAATTCCAAGAACTGCTCAATTCAAAGACATTCAAAGTTATGTCCCACACATAATAGCCAAGGCCCTTTTGACCCAAAGTCCAATAAAAATTCAGTGTCCCCACAACTGAAATGTGAGCAGCCATTGGAGGCCTCTGTGCCATGGTAACATAATTTACCATGTCATTATCATTGTTGTCATGTGCTTAGCTTCAAAGCAAGAGGGTTATGATGATAAGTTATTGAAGCAGACATTCTCCAACACTTGTGAAAAAAAGAGCCCGCATCTTCTGTCTGAATGCGCAATTTTAAGAAAATAATCTGACTTTGAAAAGGATTAAGTATCTAAAGAGTTTAATTAAGCAAGATAATTAGGATTTTTCAGGTTCTTTCTGATATTATATACTCCCTGCCTACCCTTCCCCCAAAGCAGTAACCCTGATCTGTTTAACTTGGTTTATTACCTTTTTTCAAGTACCTCTTTGTTTGGTCATAATAATTACCTTTTTCTAAATGGTCATAATAATTGTCACTGATCTAGGACTTTAAAGTGGCAAATACCATTTCATATATTATCTAGTTTGAGCTTTGCAACAACTTTGTGGGCTGGATACTACAAAAGGATCGGAGATCAAATTCTGGAGGACTTAACCCTTTCAGATCCAGAATTCCCATCCTGGGTTTGTTTCCCATAACCCCCTCTATGTCCTGGTTGGTGGTGCCTTATGGGATTCTGATGGATCTACTCACCATCCCTGTAGTTTTCCAAATTAAATGCTCCTTGCTAGCTTCCGTTCCCCTATATCCATTGTTTCCCTCTGTTAGCATGTACACTCGTCAAGGGTGGGGACTATCTAAGCTTTAGTATTTGTATCCCTCGTGCTTAGCTCAAGGCTTGGCAAAAAGTAAATGCTTAATGAATGCTTTACTACTCAGCACGATTTTGCAGACAGGGAACCTGAAACAAAGAGATTCGCTTACTCATCTAGTAAGGGTTTGACCTCAGGTATCCTTGACAGTTTTGAATTCTTTATCACTTTAAAAACATTTTTAATTTATAGAAAAAAACAAGCATTTCCACAACATGGTACAATAAAAGATGATTGCATATGAGACTGCAAATCTATTATGTACAACTTGCTATCCCTTTAAAATACACAACAAAATTATTATGTAAATTTATTTTTTTCTTCCCTCCCTCCTCCACCTGAGAGATGGCTCCATTAGACACAAATAAGTAAATATATGTAAAATTATTCTATACATGCTTCTATTTATCAGTTATTACTCTGGATGCAGATAGAGTTTTTCTTCCTATGTCCTTCATAGTTAATTTGGGAATTTGTCATAGTCAAAGTAGCTTATTTGCTCAAAGTCATCCTAAAAACATTCTTAAAAAATATTGCTGTTACTGTATACAATGTTCTCTTGGTTCTGCTCGTTTCAATCTTCATTATTTTGATCACTGAGCTCATCATTTCTTATAGCACAGTAGTATACCACAACTTGTTCAGTCATTCTCCAATTGATGGGTTTCTCTGCAATTTCCAGTTTAGACTATAGTGTTAAACAGTTTATGTTTTGCAGATATACCAATCAACTTTTTTCTTAGCCTAATAATATCCCATTTAATAAGCATTATGTTCTTGGACAACCCCTAGGTAGTTTATAAAACTCAGAATATGAAATAACTACTGCTTCCTTAACTATGTGAAGCCAGTTAAAATGTGCTCAATCAAAAATTCATATTTTTGAAGCATTCAGGCCGATCAAAGAGTACCCCTAGAATAAAGTTCCATACTTCTCCTTGTAATGGATATTTTCACTAAGAATGGTGTTTTGTTGTGTTGGTAGGAGTAAAACTTAGACATGAATGGCCTCGCCTTTTTTCCCCTTATATAAGCTTTTCTTCACCTGTAGTACTTCAGAAATCTAGAGTTACATCTGTGTGTCTGTAACCCCACTTATGGAACCCACTCTGGTGGATGCACTTTGAAAGTTTCTGTACCCAAACCTTTCAACATTCTTATGCCAATCTGGTAATCAATCTCTTAGAACTTTAACTAGACTGATGTTCTGAGAACAGATAAATAGTTTACCATGGAGTTTGTACTTGAAGTATTTCAAGAAAAATCTTTTAGGATCTGTTTCTAATTCTACCATCACTCATTGTAGCTTATAAGCTATAGAAATTAAAAATGACAAGATAACTATCGAATGTGTTATCATTCCTGTAAATAATGCCCTACATTCAATCAAAATACAATGTTTTAACCAAGTGGGGATGTCCATTAGTAGTGATTTCTCTGATTTAGACTAATGTAAAGATATCAAACATGCAACTCCCAATATTCATGCCGCAGGAACCAGTTTGGAATATAATTGGAAATATTTAACAAAATAAATAAAAGTATAATAAAACACAGATAACATTACATTGTAAAATTAGGTCAAGATGTGGTCCTGAGGGCTTCTTATAATTGAACTAGTAAGTGTGGACAGACCAGGTGATTCTGCCTCAAATGTGTCTATGGTCAGAAAAGGACCACTGCTTCCTTCCTTTTGTGGCTTTGAAGGTATAGCCTTCAGGAGGCAGAGTTGGAATTTTGATGCCCGATGTCTCTAGAGGAGATTGCATAAGTCTGCTGTTGAGAAGCGGGGTGTGATAGAATAAACATTGAATTTCTAGTCAGAATCCCCAAATTCAGGTCCTGAATCGGATGCATATTAACTGTGAAGTAAATCACTGAACCACTATGGCTTCCTGTTTGGAAATGGTGGGAGTTATAATACCTCTTCTGCCAACTCACCAGCTTGTCATCAGAAACATTATGAAGTAGGTAGTACAAGAAGTGGAAAGCATAATGTAAAAATAATTATGACTATCATTACTTTGTCAAGAGACTTCGGGGTAGACCAGTTGTCATAGAAAAATTAATTGGATTTTCTTCATCATTCTGAATTTTTCATTACATACACAACATACACACACACAGTGGCCAGAATCCAGTGCCATAGCTAATAGTAGTGATTTTCATGGACAAAAAAACACGAATGGACATAGCAGCATACATAAAATGTGCTCCATTGACTTGTAAGTCTTTAGTTAAGTCTGGAGTAATTCTTGAAATATAGAAATGACATTAAGTATGAATAAATCTTATTGTTTGTCATCAGAGTTTCCACTGTTCTATGAAATCAGGAAGCCAACAGCTCTTGCTAATGCCCCTAATAAGGGCATTAACCTCTACCTTACTTGGAGGCGGATTATAGGCACCAAATTTAAAGGAGGAAAACCTAAAACTTGTGGGTTAGGGTTTCTTAACTGGCCCAGAATACCTGAGTCACAGAGCTAATTTTCTCTAAGAGGAAAAGGGGAAAAAAAAACAAAAGAGCCTGATCAGACTTGTCTTTGATAGTTTCAGTGGTTGCTGGTTCCAGGGCTCTATTGTTACTGGGTAATTTTACTCTAGGCTTGCAGTGCCTGTGTTTGTGTTCACCTAAAATGTGTATGTAAGTAAGGTACCTGACACTATCTTTTGTGCTATCCTGTGTTACAATGTAGTGAGCACATATTAACGTGTGATGATAAGATTGTGATCACTAAACATTTTAAAATCTTTCTGAGCCCCTCCTTTAGTTTCTTGATTGGTGCCTATATGAGAGGACATGGAATTTTGTTATTTGGAGGTCAAAGAACCCAGACACTGTTAAACAAGGAAGGTGGTTTATATAATGATGAAAAGTGTGTCAGGTCTTGCTGGCTGATTTCCTTCAGCTTGCTTCATGGCATACCTACTAATGTAGATGATCACAGGTCAATAGCTATAGAGCAAGAAGGCATCTTAAAGATCACGTAAATCTAAAACCCACTCATTATCTAAGGAGGAAACTGGATTTGCCCATAGTCACACACTTAGCAAATAGCAGAGCTGGGATTCAAAGTCATGTACTTTGCCTCAAAATCCAGGACTCTCTCAAGCATACTACTCTGCCACTATTGTTGGCCAAAAGGACAAACAACAGCAAGGCTGATGATGAAGACACTGTCTCCTTTTAGTGTGACCATTTGCTTGAGCTGTGGTCGTGGCAGCTTATATAAGCTTATCTTTCTGCAGATTGCTTCTGCTCACTGAGACAATTATAGATTCATGGTTACAAACAAAAGTACCTGTGCACTCATGAATTCCTTTTTGGGTGGGGAGACTTGTGACATAGGGCTATGGTTATTACAACAGAGATTTTAGAGAGAACTAGAAATATTTCAAGTTTCTATTACCTCCCTCCCCTATACACACACACACACACACACACACACACACACACACACACCCATTCCCCCCAATCCCATAATGATTTCATAAAGCCAATATAGCTTCTTGAATAAGTCTTTCCATGATCATTTTCTTTTGGACAATGATTAGTGCCTTGGATCAGGTGAACTGACCTATCATATGCGATAGTCCTTTATATGTGTAAACCTTAGTTACAGTCACCTAAAAGGATTCTAAGATATTAGCTGTGTGCCAATAGTACACAGGGCTTGTCCAGATACTGCCTTAAATGTCCTAGATGCAGATTACGAGTGTCAGTCTTCCCGAGGTGTCATTTTATTATCCCTTTATGGGGATGATGGGCAGGTAGGTGGCATTGAGGGCCCAGGCCTAGAATCAGGAAGATTCATCTTCCTGAGTTCAAATATGGCCTCAGGCACTTACTAGCTGTGTGATCCTGGGCAAGTCACTTAATCCTGTTTGCCTCAGTTTCCTCATCTGTAAAATGAGCTGGAGGCAGGAATGGCAAACACTCCAGTATCTTTACTAAGAAAACCCCAAACAGGATCACAAAGAGTTGGATATAACTGAAGTGACTGAACAACAATGAGGATGAGAAGCCTTTCTGCTAAAGAATTGTACTGCACAATCATGTCACAGCTTCCAACAAAAGCAATCATTGCAATCTTAAAGACATTATGCTGTTCCCAATAACATTAGAAAAGGGCCTTCTGAGAGAATAGTATGGAAAATCTCTCAATTGGGAGTCAGACACAAGTGGAATAAAGTTCTGTTTCACACTCATGGATATTTGCCATGTCATTGCCAATATTGCAGCATCCTAAGGCCTCTTACCAGGAGTGTTTGAATATGTTACAACTCCAGGACTTCAGTGTTAGAATTACACTCATCTGATACCAGATGAAGGGATTTTGAATGACACATTCTCTTAAGCTTGCTGACCTTTCTTGTAATGTCTGCCCTTCTATTTTTTTGAACCAGAATGCCTAATATTGATATAATTTTTACTAGGCAGCCTTGGTATATAGGTACTAATCCATCTAGATAATGGAGCAGGCATATGCTCTGTCTGCCGATTCAGCTGGGAAAAGATCTCTAAGCTGGGTGCTGCAGATATCTTTTATGTAATCCCTCACCTCATTATTACTTTTATCAAAGGATTCAATCATTCCAAGTGAAAGGAATTTAATCAAACAGCATCACAAGATAAGTGATAAGAGAGAAGTGTATACTACTACCACTAGTTATCCTACTACCCAAGGAGGGGGCGACACACGTTCCAGGACACACTGCTGGTCACGGAGTTAGGGAATGTCTTTTGGGCTGCTCAGGGGTGCTCTGGATAGTGTGCCGGGCTGGAGTGAGGAAGACCGGAGTTGAAATCTGGTGATCCTAGGCAACTCAGGACCTGGACAACTCTTCTTTAAAATAATATCTACCTGACAGGGCTGTTGTGAGGATCAAATGAGGTAATTATTGTAAAGCATTTGGCACAGTGCCTGACACGTAGGAAGCATTATGTAAATGTTATGATGATGATGATGATGCTCTTTTATTTCAGCTGCCACTCATTGTTTCTTTTCTTTTCTTTTTTTTTGGAGGGGGCAAGACAGGGCAATTGGGTTAAATGACTTGTCCAAGGTCACACAGCTAGTAAGTGTCAAGTGTCTGAGGTCATATTTGAACTCAGGTCCTCCTGACTCCAGGGCCGGTGCTCTATTTACTGCACCACCTAGCTGCCCCCACTCATTGTTTCTTAAACAAAATTCTTCACTGAATTATGATCTAAAATTCCTTCCCCATCTATCCCCATTAGGTGATCCCATGGGGAAGCCATTTATCAAGAGCACCAAAGTAATTGCATATATCTGGGGAAAGGAGATTCTTTCCCACCTTTTGCCTTGCAAATCAACTTGGGGGCAAGACTGAAAAAAGGTGAGGTTAACCTGGTTAAGATGAAAACCTTTGCCCTAATTCACCCAGTCATAAAAAAGCAGCTGTACTCATATTTATATCAGAAGCTACTCCTTTAATTTTTGAGTGACCCAGTGATGCAATCTCAGAAACTATAATCTTTACTTATACCGTAATAATGACTAAATCTAGCTCATTCAAGAGTTGCCATTGGAGTGATTCATCTTAAGAATGTGCATACAAGAAAATCGTACTTTGTCATCTAAGAAGTTCCTAAATTTGCAGGGCTGAGACAGATCAAGCAGCAATTCAACCTAAGTCAATTGTCTCACTGGGATGTCAATTATGTGAAATTTAAAACTGAATGGTGACTGAGAACGCTGGTGAAAAATGTTTTTTTAGTAATCCCAGAAATTCATGGCATGTCTATTTTAGGGTGAGTGGTGGTGGTAAACCCCTTATTATGGCTAATATTAGTGTCCACAGGACTTTCAGGTATGAAACCTGCCTTTGTTTTGCCTGGATTTCTAAGTTTCTTAATACGTGAAATCTAATAAACAGGGATGGTGAAACCAAAATCTTCAGTAGGGCCCAAAGCTGCTACCATAAGCACACCTTGCTTAGGATTCAGGGCAGACATTGTACTCTTGTTTACTGGTATTTAAGGCCAAAGCTGCTTTGAATAAGGAGGAAAAGTGACCATAGACTTCTGTTATCAGAAAAGATGAAGGTAGAACTAGAAATGGGTGAACAAGTAGATATTAAACAAAACTGTCCTTTTCTGCCACAGTCATATTTTGGCTAGCCCCATACTCAATTGCCGAAATATAGAAGCTACCTGAACATAAAAGGACAAAGGCTCATCTTGCCCTTAAAAACACCCCCAAACATGGTTGCCACAGCACCCCCTTCTTCTGCACTTGATCCCTGTGGTCTGCTATAACTATAAAGCTTTCTACAATGTGGTACTCATTTATTTTTCCAGCTTTTTTCACTTTGTACTCCATTACTCCACATTTCAGCCAAACCAGAGTACTATCAGTTTTTAACACTTGATATTCCACCTCCCACTTCTGAACTTTTGTATAACCCTGCCCAGTTCCCCATGCTTGCAATACACTCTTTTCATATTTATTTCTCAGAATCTCTATCATCTTTTAAGACTCTTCTCACTTGCTCTCACCTCTATGAACCCTTCCCTGACCTCCCTAGTGGTTAATACTCTTTCCCTCCTCAAATTACTCCATGTTTACTTATCAACTTAATACAGTTTATTGCCTCAGTAGAATGTAAACTATTAAGGGACAGGGATATTGTTTAATTTTCCTCTGTATAGCCCAGAATTTAGCACAGTGCCTTAAACATCCAAGGTGCCAACTAAATGTTTGTTCAATTGAACATAAGGTGCATAGTCTGGACCCTTTCCACATGTATTAGTTTGTGGAGAGCTGTTTAGAGGATCTTCCAAACGTGGAATAAATGAGGTATATGACCCTTATTCTCACCCCAGGTTTTTTGCACTTTTGATAACACATTCACTTTATGCTGCCAAGGTGGGGTATCTGGTGGGCACCCTGTGCCACAGTGTTTACCAGTCCTATGAGGTAGGAGACACACAGGACATTAGAATGGTCAATTTTATTAAATGTGTTGTAAATGGCTTTAAAAATGAAACAAAAATGCAGAAAGTGAGCAGGGTATTCCAAACATTGGAAGAAACAGGTCCTTGATGTTATCTGTCCCAGAAATATATGGCTTTGGTAAGGGGGTGGATTTAAAAAAAATTTATACCTTTAGATGGACCATTTAATAACTATCCTATAGAGGAGTTTATTGCTTTGCATAGAGCATTTTTGAATTTTTATTTTTGCCTTAAAAATGTTAAGGATTAATCACCTTAATAAAGGGAGTTAATTGAAATTTTAATTAAAAATCAGCAATGAAAAAATTTAAATAAAGGACTAAAATTATTCAGAGTACTATTCCATAAATCTAAGATTAAGATTCAAATTGGAAAAAAAAATCAAATTTATAGCTGTTTAAGCCCCTATAAAACTTTAATTAATGCAATTATCCCTTACTCTCTTGCATTTCTGTATATATTATTTTGCTTGCTTCCTAATTGTTTTATATGTATGTATAGCTTGTCTTCCCAGCTAGTTTATAAACTCCTTGAATAGGAAGACCATGGCTACTGCTGCTTCTTATCCCTTAAAACTGAATCTTTCTGTTCTCTCTTTTTACTTTCCAATATTTACTAGGAATCTAATAGAGTTAGACTAAGTAACAATGATAACAACACTAGTAGCGATCTTTTATATATCGCTTTAAGATCTGGAAAACGTTTTTACAAATCTCATTTTATACCTACAATAACCCTGGGAAATAGGTGCTGTTGTTTTCTCCTTTTGGCAGAAAAGGAAACTGAAACATACCGATTGTTAAATGACTTATGTAGGATCACACAGCCCGTAAGTATCTGAGGTCAGATTTGAACCAAAGCCTTTTTTGATTCCAGGTCTAGCCTTCTATCTATCTGCCTCAAAGAAAGTTCGAGTGTTAAGAGTTTTTTAAATCACTGTTGTAGCAGTCAATTGTGAAGCATAATGACCACTCTTGGTCATCCCCAATACATATTTATTGAGTATCCATTGTATTCAAGTTAAGGGGTCATAAAGAGAAAAAAGATATGGTCTCTGCTTGTAACAGAGTCTCATAACAACAAATTGTTAAATCCCTACTACATGCAGTAAGCTCTGAGGAGCTACAAAATTTAGCTAAGACAGGGCCCTACTCTCTAATAGAGTGGGGTTTAGTTATTGGCAGGTAGGAAAGCAGGAATGGAAACAGCACTCATTTTGGAATCATAGAATCTAAATTCCTTAATCCAGCTTTGCTACTTCCTACCTGTGTGCCCCTCAGCATAGTGTCCTTATGGACTAAATGATCCCTAAGGTTCTTTTCTGGCATAAATCTATGGTTCTACTGCAAATTGTATAAAGAGGAAGGTGTGGTGATCAGAGGTGTTTAACACTCTTATTTGCCCCTCACTCTAATAACTGAATTTTTGCACTTATTATTTTCCGGGTATAAATACTTCTTCCCAGACACTTCCACGCTGGTTTTCTTCAGGTCACACCTTCTTCCATTACTGCAACAATTTCCAAGAATACTGTGAATTATGACAACAATGAATGTTCTAATTCCCCATTTCCTTTACCAGGCCAAGTTCTGACCCAGAGTTCAGAGAGGCAAGAACAAAGATGTCTACTTCTGACTTAAGCAAAGTAAGGGGTATTAAAATTTTTTTGTGTGTCTCTTTGTCTTCTCTGGTGAATGGTGAAGATGTATCTCAGAATATGCGCATAAAATGAAATACATAGGACTGAAAAGGAAACCAATTATTTTGAAGGACAGTTACCAAAAAAAAAAAAAGAATCAAGTTCATAGACCCCAAGTTAAGAATCCTTGATGGTAAGCTGAGATTTTAGATGGAGTTCTACACTTGACCAAAGCAGAATCTATTGTCACCCTTGTGCTGGAACAGTATCAGAATTTATAATTAAAGATCAAAAGTATTAATGGTGTAAAGAAAAGAACACTTAATCTGGAGTCAGAAGTCTGGATGAAATGATCTCTTCATTCTCTTCTAGGTCTAGAACTAATGAACTTTAATTTTTGACCCACCAAACAAGTCTGCAAAATGTTATAGAATTAATGAATATTACACAGGGGATGAATGGCAGTTGGATCCCTACCACCCTTAAGTTCCACTGCCAAAACCTGGTCTTAACTGCCCCAGTCTCTTCTGGGGCATAATTACTGTATAAGTGCTTTGTATATTTATTTTGTATGTCCTTATATGTTTGTAAATTCTTTCCCTTAATAGAATTTAAACTCCTTGAGGGTAGAGACATTTTCATTTTGTCTTTGTCTCCCCAGTGGGATTAATAATTGTCTGTTGAAATGGACTGTGTTGTTTCTTCATCCTGAGTTCAAGGTCTAACTTCGGTTAATTCCAATCCTTCCTTGGAATGTGGAACCATCATGAAAATGGTTTCTTTGCAAGGCTCAGCAGAAATCACATTATACTTCTCTAGCTGAAACACAGAACAAAATGCTGAGCTTAATTAATAATATATACTGGTACTTTCTATTATGAAGGATGAGATGAACTTGGCATCTCCGGCAATTAGGAAATTAGGAAAAATCCACTTCCTAGTATACAAAATTATGAAATGGTTAATATCAAAATACGTTTATTTCATATATATGACTGATATGTTGCTTGCCTTCTCAAGGGATAGGGAAGGGGAGGAAGGAGGATAGAATTTGGAATCCAAAATTTAAAAAAATGAATGCTAAGATTTTTTAAACGCCAATAGGAAATATTAGGAAAAATATAAAATGTATTTTAAAAGCTTATGAAAAACTGACTCTTTCTTTTGGTATATTTTTTCTCAAGTCCATGATAAGCTTCTTTCAGTAGTCTAGGGATGTATGGAACTTAAAAAACCCCCCTTTTGGAGCTTTTTGTAATGTTAAGAATTAAAATAGGGAGGGAAAATAATTGAGATTTTGATGACCAAATTCAGGTTAGAGACCTGCCATGTCTTATCAAAATGTATGGTTTGGAAAAAAGTATTTAATACAAAAATTGCAAAATGAAAAATTGCACCTGATAGAAACATGTATTATACTAGGAATGCTAATTCAAGTCAACAAAGAAACAAATTAAATAGTTCTTAAGTTATTAGTATAGTTTACACAGAAAATATGTATATCAGTGGTTCTCAACCTTCCTAATGCCTGACACTTTAATACTCGTATGTGGGCATATCTGCATGTAGGCAGACCCTCCTGGAGACGAATGGAGGAGTGGTGTCTCAGTTCCTAAGACTGTCAAAAATGTGTGTTTTCTGATGGTCTTAGGCGACTCCTATGATCCCTGTGAAAGGGTTGTTTGATCCTCAAAGGGGTCGTGACCCACAGGTTGAGAACCATTGAATATGCGCGCGCGCACACACACACACATACACACACACACACACACACACATATTTATATAAGCTAAAGCTTATCTAAGAGTTTTCCTACTTCCTCATCAACAGAACACTTTTTGTTTTAAATGTGGGGAGAAAAAAAATCATAGACATACTATCTAAGGCAGCCTTTTCACCTTCTCTCAAAAGAATATGAACCGTTTCACTATGATGCATTGGTTTGACCAAGCTAGCCAATCTAGCCTGGCTTCCCAATTAACTGACATTAACTTTTGCCAGGCTGACTCTTCAGTCTGCAGTGACAGCGCTTATTCTAACTTTATCTGTAAGTGTAAAACAACAGAACAGGAAAATTAAAGGGGAAATGATATACTCTATGAATTGAAACTGAAATTTCAAAGCAGGTCAATTTATAAAGTGAAGATCTCAGAAGTCCTTCCCTTGCCAATTTTCATCATCCTTATGATGATGTCTTCCCAATATTCTCAAATAAATGTCAGTCACAGATAGCTCTCTGCCTGAGGTATCTGGATTACAGCATAAGAAAAACAAATGCAAACTTTGTCACGTTCACCTGAATGAAAATGTAAAACTCCAGAAGCTTTCCAGGAATGTGTATGGTAGCTTATTGCGTGTGCAATGTTACATTAAGTGTTGTAGGATTCATTGTTCCAAATAGTTTAGGGAATGACACATCTATAGTGTGGGTCAGCTCTGACAAATTTACCTTTGTAGAAGATATTTTATGTTACCATCTTGCTTTTGCATTGGTTAGGAAGGGGCATATGAGAACACTATCAAGTTTCTGGCACTAAATAAAATAAGGTTAATATTAGAATAAAATTGTACAGAGTGTATACATAGCTGTTATCTATCAACTTAGTTGAATTATATCTATTATGTGGGATTTTTTTTCTGGTTAAAAACTTCCACATGGGAGAAAAGACAGCTCTGTTATTTAGAGATCACTATTGTTTGTCCTTGGTTATTTGAGTTGCAATGTGCGTAATCCAGCATTATCTGATATGTTGTTAGCGTGGCCAATATGAAGCTTGTAGTTAACCATTTAGCTCATGTCTGGGAGCAGGAACAATTTATTGTAGGTCAGTATAAATGAATAACAATCATGACTTATTGTACTATATGGGTTATATGATGCTTTGGGGGAAGGGAAGGCTCATAAAAAGTTTTGGTGGGAGTCATAAATTTTTCCACTGCAAAGTTGAGATAATATTGTGAAAACATACTTTATGATCTCTCTTAATATATTTTTTACAAGGTAAATATCACAAGATTGTGAGATCTTCCATCCATCTGTGAAAGTAGGTCTAAAATGGTTAGAAAAATTAGTAGTTATAATTAGAGCTATATAAACCAATATGTAATGAAAATATATAATTCTGAATCTTGAGTCTGGCTTAGTCTTGGTAAACTGTTGGGTAACTGGAGAGCTATGTGGTATGAACTGAGTGCAGATACCTGAAGGTATTAATAAAAATTCAAGTGAATGAAAAAAAAAAGCTTTTAAATTCAGTTTTCCCAGAAATGTTTAGAGAGAAAGAAGGTGTGTCTGAATCTGAAACCATTAAGTTAGTGGTTCCTTCCAGAACCTTTATTAAAAAAAAAAAAAACCAAACACTTGGGGCAGCTAGGTAGCTCAGTGAATAGAGCACTGGCCCTGAAGTCAGGAGGACCTGAGTTCAAATCCAGTCTCAGACACTTGACACTTACTAGCCATGTGACCTTGGGCAAGTTACTTAAAGCCAATTGCCTTACCTTTCCCCCTCTAAAAAGCAAAAAAAAACCCCAAAACCCCACAAAAACCCCCAAACACTCAGGTTAGTATGTCTTCATTCCTCTCTAGTCTCTACTCATAATCCTCTGGACTTTCTTTTTGTTGTTGTTCAGTTGTTTCAGTTCTGTCTAACTCTTCATGACCCCATTTGGGATTTTTCTTGGCAAAGATACTAGAGCTGTTTGTCATTTCCTTCTCCAGCTCATTTTATGGATGAAGAAACTGAGGCAAGCAAGGTTAAGTGACTTGCCCAGGGTCAGTCACACAGCTAGTAAACATCTTAGAAGAGATTTGAACTCAGAAAGATCTCTTCCTGACTTCAGGCCTGGTGCCCTATGCACTGTGCCATCTAAATGGACTTTCTCTACAGTATTACATTGCTACCAAAGCCTCCTCAGCCGGGAAGTTAATTCCGCCTCTGATTTCTCACATTGAAAACACAATCTGTTCCTGTGGCTCCTGGCTCTGATTGGCTTCTTCCTCTCAGATCCTCTGTTTTAAAGAAAAGGCTAAACGTCTTCATTCCTCTCCAGGCTCCAGAACAGAATCTCTGGACTTATTCTATCATGCTCCCATGCAGAGTACTTTCTTCATACCCTCTTCCCTCCAACCCTTCACACCTTTTCAGTTCCCCTTTATGTGTTGTCTTCCACCTTTAGAATGTAAGCTCCTTGAGGGCAGGGACTGTCTTTCTGTTTATTTTATTCTCCATCACTTAGCACAGTGGCACTCCATAAAGGCATATTGACTTGGGAAGCTTCACAATCAGAGACTGGGTCACTTTTAAATGGTATTTGATTTTTAAAAATTGATCTTTCTCTTCAAATTTGGAAGTAGAAATCCAAACATAATAGAAATATGCCTTCAAAGTGATTTATGGATACTGAAATTATTTTATAAAAGTACATTGTTATGTGTGATAATATGGCATAGTGGCTAGAGGTCCAGCCATGCATTCAGGAAGAACTAGGCTCAAATCCTACTTCTGACATATATAAACTGAGTGACCATGCAGATGCCACCCAAAACCCAAGCAAATTTCTAAGATTATAAACTGCTAATGCTGTTGCTTACTTTCTTGTATTTGACTAGTTTGTATGAATTTTCTTTCTGTTTCTTCAGTATGTATTTGTATATGTCCTGACTGTCTCCTCCATTAGAAGATATGCTCTTTGGGCTTATTCTCTTTATGGCCATTGCATAGCACCATGTCAGCACACAGCAGACACGCGAAAAATGCATGTTGATTGATTGACTGATCAATTGATTGAGTTTAATTGCTGAACTACAGAAGGGAAGGAAGTTTCTGCACCAGGTTTTCCATTACACCAGTGAAAACACAAATCTGTGCCACCAAAATAGCAACAATAATAACTTATCATAATAAGAATTATTATTGTTATAGTAGTAAATAGTAGTAGTAATATATAGTAGTGTATAGTAGAAGTAACAATAGTAGAATTATAGTAGCATGTAGTAGTAGTAGAAGTAATAATGATACATGGTATGCTGCCTTTCTCAGAAAGTGAGGCCATCCAGGGGGTGACAGATGGAGTGAGCAGCGGGATCTAATCTTGGTGCCCCATTAGACAGCAACTGTTCTTAGCATCAGTAGAAATAAGTGGGTTTTGTTGTTGTTGGCCAAGCCTTGGTTTTTCACAAAGAGTATCCTAAACATTTACATTTATTGCCATCAAAGGCTTATTGCCAACAGAAATGCTAGGAACAGGAAATACCAAAGAGGGAAAAACATTAAAAAGATGCTTGGGAATTACTTTATTCTTGGCTTCACCATTCTATCCCCATTGTCTAAGGCAAATCAGTTGATTAGTTGAAATAAGAGCTGAATCACAATTCCAAAGAATCATCTTTGCCTTTCTTTCTGTATATTTGTCTTTTAAGGGAAAAACATTAAAAATTTGAGAAATGATCTTTTGAAAGTGAATTAATAATAATAATAATAATAAAAACATTTATATTATACTTAACTATTGCAATTACCATCTTTATCCTTTGTCACATTTGAGACTCACAGAATGGTGGCCCAGGAACAGTTCATTTGCACATTTCTAACCCTCCCCCCCCACTGTATCTAATTATTTTGTAGGTTTCTAATTATATGGACACCTAGGAGGCATAGTGGATAGAGCACTGAGCATGGAATCAGGAAGACCTGGGTTAAAATTTTACCTCAGACACTTACTAGCTGTGTGACCTTGAGCAAGTCATTTAACCCTATTTTCCTTAGTTTCCTCATTTGTAAAATGAGTTGGAGAAGGATGGCGAACCACTCCGGTATCTTTGCCAAGAAAACCCCAAATGGGGTCACAAAAAGTTGGACATGACTAAAAAAATGACTGAACAAAAAATCTAATTATATTCTTATTGGTCTACTCCACCCCTAGTCTTCCCCTTTTAAAATGTGAGGTTTCTCATTTTACCTGTCTTTGTATCCTTAACACTTAGCACAGTGCCGGCATACAGGGGCCCTAATGAATGCTTGATTCACTCAGTAAATATTTATCAAGAACTTCCTCTGTCTTAATGTCAGGTATATTCTCACCTCACTATCCAAATGCTTTAAGCCATATTTTGCAGATTCCAGTGATATAAAATCAGCAGAGCTACACTCTTCAATTGCAACCTGCTACATAGTGAACTGATAGAAGAGGCTGTAGGCATCGCCCAGTGATATCAGAGGAGAGCCAAGTCCTGGCTTCACTGCTGATTCAATAACAGATATGGAATAACCTTATTAGCCAGCAAGCACAGATCACTGTAACTTTATTAGCAGCCTCTCTTCCTGGGGAAGCTAATGTACTGATCAGACCTCTAGGGACCAGAATTTGTGAAACTGGCCCCTGCTGAGGGAAATGGCAGACTGATTAATACCCGTGGCAGTGCCAGCCACGGCCCGGGATGAGCTGATTCCTTATCAGCAATTCCCCTGACAATCTCAGCTAACACAGGTATCATGCTTGACATTCTTCAGCAGTGTCTGTTCCCTCCTTTTTGAGAATTTCCACAGAGACTGGAGCCAGGCTTTCAATTTTTGTTCTGAGAAAGACTCACCGAGGTTAGGGAAATTTAGGAGCGCCCTACCTTGTAACCAAAAGGTAATTACCCCCATTAAATTTGAAGTGCATAACGTACTGTGTACATAATTTTGAATTTGACAGTATGGTCAGTTCCCAGAAGAACTCCAGATTGACTGAAAGGTTGAATATGATCTATTAGATAAGGTTAACAGAACCAGGGAAATGCCGCATTTATATTAAAAAATAGATTTCTTTCCAGACTCCCCACATGGAAAACGTACTATTTTCCTGCTATTGACATGGTATGTTAAAGAAGCAATTTGCATTCATTTCCCAGAAATATCTGGTAAACGGTGGATAAACAAGAATAGATCCCTGGGGAAACCAGTTGGAGACATTCTTCCAAACTGATACGGAACCATAGATTTAGAACTTGAAGAAACTTCAAATGTCACTTATCTAAAGGAATCAAATACATGGTTTACAGGCTATATGTGACACGGGTTGCCCTGGATGAAATTAAAATACAATTGGTATATATTTAACAAAATAATTTAAAGTAGAGTAAAACACAGATAGAATTACATTTTTGAACTAAATCAATGTGAGGTCCCAGAGATACTTATGTACAGTTCAGTAGTCCCCATTTGAGTTCGACACTTCTGATCTAGTTCAGCTCCTGCCTTTTACAAATAAGGAAACTGAGGCCTGTAGAGGTAAGCAACCTGCCCAAGGTCTCACAGGTACTAAGGGCAGAGGTGGGAAATGAACTCATATCTTCTTACTCTGGATTCAGTGTTCTTTCTATTGTACTTATTAATAGCTACTCATCAGCTCTGATCCTTCAACCAATTCTGAATCCATCCAATTATACTATTATCTAGCCCTATTTCTCCATTTTTTTTCACAAGGAAAGCAAATTTCACCAAATGTTTTGCTAAAATCTAGGTAAATGTATCTCTTTCTATAGAATTTCCCTCATCTACCAGTTTAGCAACCCTATCAAGAAAAGGAGACATGTTTAGTGTGGCATAACCTATTCTAGAGGTGACTCTGGATTTCTCTATAATGGCTTCTTCGTCTACATGTTTAGTATTGCTTAAAATATATTTCCTAGAAATTTGTAAGGAATTGAAGTAAAAAATCATTGATTTAAATATAGTTTTAGGACTAATTTTCTTTTCTCTTCTTCCCTTTCAAATTAGGAAAAAATGTATCCTTCCCTAGCTCAGTGGAGTCACATCTGGCAGTGACCAGTATCAGCAGATCCCTTTCAAGCAGTGACTTTGTGATATCAGCAGTTCGTAGTCGTTCAATTGCTTCATTTGTGTCCAACCTTTCATGATCCCATGTGGGGTTTTCTTGGCAAGGCTACTGGAGTGGTTTGCCATTTCCTTCTCCAGATAATTTTACAGATGAGGAAACTGAGGTAATCAAAGTTAAATGACTCGTCTAAGGTCACACAGTTAGTAAGTGTCTAAGGCTGGATTTGAACTCAGGTCTTCTTGATTCTAGGCCCAGTTTTCTTTCCATTGAACAACCTAGCCCTATAAGCATGGAGCAGTGCTATTGGAAGAAACATCATGCCACATAGGCCACTAGGAAACAATCCCAGTGAGAACAGCACCAGGACCTTACCATACAAATCAGTTGTTCCTCTACGCTCATGCTAGGATCACACATCTGTCCTACACATGTGCCTCTCCATGCATGTTCAATACACATATCAACATCCCACTAATGACATATGTATTTGTGAAAGATTGTACTCTAGATTATGGTGAAATGTTTTATTGTTTTTGTTTGTTTTTAATGTGCTAGTATTATTTCATTAAGTGCTTTTGTTTGAACTAATCTGAACTCTGGGTTAGTAAAAGTAAACACTTTGGGGCTGTGGAGCTATGATTTTGAGTAGGTGCCAAATGAAAGAACATCTTCAACCCAGGGTAATTTGTCTGGGGGGGACCTACATGAGAGGCAGAGGTGACCCCCATATGCCATATCTATAAATCTATCTTATGATAGAGAAAACAATAGGAGTTCATAGCAAGTTATATCTCTTCTGACAAACTCATACAGAGTTTGATAAATACAGATTGACAAATTCTAAGTAGAAACAAATCTGCAAACCACTCAGGCTCTGCAGTTAGGTATGTTTATCTTTCTCATGTAGACCTTCAATATCTATATAAAATCAATGAAGAAGCTTCAATAGATGTCATTCTAAGATTAGTTCAGGTCTCTTTGGCATGACATTACTTATTTAGGATGCTGGCATTTACATAATATCACTAATTAACTTGAATTTCATTAAATCTGTTCTGATATGAAATAAGAATAGTACTGTACCAGAGAGTATGGGAGAGGAATTTCATCTTGTAAAATATCAAATTATTATTTGGATTCTATGAATGGTAGGTCTGGGCTATGCATATTCCAAAATCCTTACAAGGATAGTAGGAAATATGAAGAACCTATCCATTTCCCTTTTCTATAAAAAGGATATAATATCTACCTCACTTGTCTCACAGGGATGTCGTGAGATTCAAATGACACAGTATTTGTAGAGCACTTTGTAAACCTTAAAGGATTATATAAATATTAACCATTCTTTTTTTTTTTAGTTAAGTGGTATTTTATTTTTTCCAGTTATAGGTGAGAAAAGTTTTCAACATTCATTTTTTATAAGATTTTGAGATCCAAATTTTTCTTTCTTCCTCCTCCCTCCTCGCCCTTCCCAAGAAAGCAAGCAATCTGATACGGGTTATACATGTGCAATCATGTTGAACGTATTTCCACATTCATCATGTTGTGAAAGAAGAAACTGAACAAAAGGGAAAAGTCACAAAACACCCCCAAAAGAACAAAAAAGTTAAAATAGTGTGCTTCAATTTGCATTCACACTCCACAGGTCTTACTGTAAATGTGGATAGCATTTTCCATCATGAATCTTTGGAATTGTCTTGGATCATTGTATTGCTGAAAAAAAGCTAAGTTTATCATAGTTGGTCATCTCACAGTGTTGCTGTTAATGTCTACAATGTTTTCCTGGTTCTGTTCACTTCACTCACTAATAGTTCATATAAGTCTTTCCAGGTTTTTTCTGAAATACTCCCACTCATCATTTCTTATAACTCAATAATATTCCATTACATTCATATACTACAACTTTTTCACCCATTCCCAATTGATAGGCATTCCCTCAGTTTCCAATTCTTTGCCACCACAAAAAGAACTGCTATAAATATTTTTGTACATGTGGGTTCTTTTCTCATTTTTATGATCTCTTTGGGATACAGACCTAGGAGTAGTATTGCTGGATCAAACGATAGTCACACTTTGATTGTCCATTGGGCATCGTTCTAAATTGCTCTCCATAATGGTTGGCTTAGTTCACAACTCCATCAACTATGCATTAGTGTCCCGATTTTCCCACATTTCCAACATTTTTCATTTTCTTTATATTAGACAATCTGAGAGGTATGAAGTGGTATCTCAGTGATTTTAATGTGCATTTCTCTAATCAATAGTGAGTTAGAGTGTTTTTTCATATTGACTATGGATAGTTTTAATTTCTTCATCTGAAAACTGCCTTGTCATATCTTTTGACCATTTATCAAATGGGGAGTGACTTGTATTATTATAAATTTGACTCAATTCTCTATGCATTTGAGAAATGAGGGCTTTATCAGAAATATTGGCCATAAAATTATTTCTCAGCTTTCTGATTTCCTCATAATCTTGGTTGCATTGGTGTTATTTGTGCAAAACTTTTAAATTTAGTAATCAAAATTACCCATTTTACATTTCATAATGTTCTCTATCTCTTGTCTGGTTATAAATTCTTCCCTTCTCCATAGTTACGACAAGTAAACTCTTCCTTTCTCTACTGATTTGCTTATGGTACCACCCTTTATGTCCAAATCATGTTCCCATTTTGACCTTTTCTTGGCATATGGTGTGATACCTAGTTTCTGCCACACTATTTTCCAGTTTTTCCAGCGGTTTTTTCTCAAATAGTGAGTTCTTATGCCAGAAGTTGGAGACTTTGGGTTTATCAAACAGTAGATTACTGTAGTCATTTACTACCGTGTCTTATACCTAACCTATTCTGCAATTCAGCCCCTCTGTTTCTTAGCCAATACCAAATAGTTTTGATGGCTGCTGCTTTATAATGTTGTTTTAGATCTGATATTGCTAGGCTATGTTCCTTTGCATTTTTTTTCATTAAATTCCCTTGACATTCTTGACCTTTTGTTTTTCCAGATGAATTTTATTATTTTTTCTAACTCTATAAAATAATTTTTGGTAGTTTGATTGGTATGACACTAATTAAGTAAATTAATTAAGGTCATTTTTATCATATTAGCTCAGCCTATCCATGAACAATTGCTATTTTTCCAATTGTTTAGATCTGACTTTGTGCAAAATGTGTTTTGAAACTGTGTTCATACAGTTCCTCAGTTTGTCTTGGGAAATAGACTCCCAAATATTTTATATTGTCAACAGTTATTTTAAATGTAATTTCTCTATCTCTTGCTACTAGGCTTTGTTGGTAATATATAGAAATGCTGATGACTTGTATGGGTTTATTTTATATCCTGCAACTTTGCTAAAGTTGTTGATTGTTTCAAGTAGTTTTTTTACTTGATGTTCTAGGATTTTCTAAGGATATCATCATATCATTTGCAAAGAGTGATAGTTTTGTTTCCTCACTGCCTATTCTAATTCATTTAATTTTTTTCTCTTATTGCTAAAGCTAACAATTCTAGTACAATATTGAATATTAATGGTGATAATGGGCATCCTTGTTTCACCCCTAATCTTATTGAGAAGGCTTCCAGTTTATCCTCATTATAGATAATGCTTGCTGATAGTTTTAAATATTAACTATTTTCATTCTTATTTTGGGGGCAGTTAGGTGGCACAGTGGCTAGAACTCTGGGCCTAGAGATCAGAAGACCTGAGATCAAATGTGGCCTCAGACACTTGCTAGCTGGGTGACCCTGTATAAGCTTGTTTGCTTCAGTTTCCTAATCTGTAAATGAGGTGGAGAGGGAAATGGTAAACCACTTCAGTACCTTTGCCAAGAAAGTTAGACATGACTGAAATGAATGAACGTCAAAAAATCTTGTTACATTCTGATTGTTATCTTCTGCCTTCTCCCTATTTTTCTCTGCCTCCTGCTCCCCAAATTTCACCATTATGGAAAGCAATACAAGCAAGCTTTAAAATTATTCACTTGTTTCAGACTCAGAAAGGCTTCATTTGTGTGAGTTAGCAAAATTTAATTTGGGCTATAAGCTGCAGATAAACTATTACTAACTGTGAATCATTTTGTCAGTGGTTGTAATTGCCAACTTAGCAACCTTGACAAATGAGTTCATTGAACAAATTACATTTTCAGGTTTGCCTCTATTAGGGGCTAATAAAAGAGGTTTTTTCCTGGGACATCTGGTCAGCTTCTGGGATAAGAACTCACTATTTGACTAAAACTGCTGGGAAAACTAGAAAACGGTATTGCAGAAACTACATATAGACCAACATTTAAATATCAAAATAAGGTCAAAATGGGGACACGATTTAGATATAAACCATGATACCAAAAGCAAATGAAGAGAGTAAGGAGTAGTTTACCTGTCAGATCTATGGAGAAGGGGAGAATTTATTACCAGACTAGAGATAGCATTATGAAATATAAAATAGAAAATGTTGATTATATTAAATTTAAAAGGTTTTACTTTTACAAAGCAAAAAGGTTTTACTTTTTACAAAGCCAGTGCAACCAAGATTAGAAATAAATGAGAAAGCTGGGAAAATTTTTTTTTTGTAGCAAATGTCTTGGATAAAGTCCTCATTTCTCAAATATATAGTGAACGGAGTCAAATTTATAAGAATATATATCATTCCCACATGATAAATAGTCAAAGGACATGAAAAGGTAATTTTCAGATGAAGAAATCAAAGCTATCATATGAAAATCACATATAATCCTATTGAAATATTCTAAATCACTGTTGATTAGAGAAAAGGAAATTAAAACAATTCTGAGGTATCACCTCATGCCTATCAGATTGGCTAATATGACATAAAAGGAAAGTTATAAATGTTGGAGAGGATGTGGGAAAATTGGAACATGAATGCATTATTGGTGGGGTTGTGAACTGATCCAACCATTCTGGAGAGCAATTTGGAACTATGCCCAAAGAGCATTCAAAGGGTGATTTTGATCCAGCAATACCACTCTTAGGCCTAGATCCTAGACCTAGATCCTAGAGATCATAAAAAAGGCAAAGCAACCTATGTGTACAAAAAATAGCAGCTCTTTTTGTAGTGGCAAAGAAATGGAAACTGAGGGAATGCCATCAATTGGGGAATGGCTGAAAAAGTTGTAGTATATTAATGTAATGGAATATTATTGTGCTATAAGGAATGATGAGCAGGAGTATTTCAGAAAAACCTGGAAAGATTTACAATAACTGTTGCTGAGTGAAGTGAACAGAACCACAAGAACGTTGTATACAGTAACAGCAACATGTGAGATAATGAATTATTAGCTCTTTTCAGGAATACAATGATCCAACACAATTTCAAAGGACTCATGATGGAAATTGCTGTTCACATCCACAGAAAGACTTATGGAGTCTGAATGCAGATCGAAGCAACTATTTTCACTTTTTTGTTGGTTTTTCCCCTTTGTTTTGTTTCTTCTCTCACAATATGACTAACATAGAAATGTTTTACATGATTGAACATGCATAAACTATATCAAATTGCTTACCTTCTTAGGAAGGGGGAAGTGAGAGAGGAGAGGAGAAAATTCAGAACTCAAAAGTTAAAAAAAATGTTAACATTTGTCTTCACACATAATTGGAAAAACTAAAATACTATTAAATAAGTTTAATATGTTACAATGTACAACAGAAAGCAAGATGATTAAGCACTTGAGAAATGTCACAGATGATTCAGCAGGGATATATTCCCCTATCCTTGAAGTCGTAGGATTTCAACATGTGATAAAACCAAAGAGGGGGAGCACTTTATGAATTGGGGGGTATCTCAAAAGTCTTGATATATTTTTTAGCTACTAAAAGATGGTCCCAAGGCTTTTTGGGATGTATTAATAACAGTTCATATTTCATAATGCTTTAAAAATTCTTTAGCACTTTTCCACAATAACCCTGCATGGTATAGGTAATATAAATTATTATCTCAATAAGCTCAGAGAGGTGATTTATCGAGGGTCAAAGAAGTACCATGCTTAATATTATGAGTTCAAACCTAGGTCTGCAGAATATAAGTTCTTAACATGATTACACCAAGATGCTATTACAAGTTCTTTGAATATGAAAGTCATCATGGCATATAGTATTGCTGAGAACTTGGAGACCTGATTTTGAACCCTTCTCTTCAACACAATAGCTCTGGGACCATAGGCACCCCACTTCTCAAAGGCTGTTTCCTTATCTGTGAATTGTTGTAATACTTGCACTACCTACCTCAAAGGGTTGTTTTGAAAAAAGTACTTTGAAAGTCTTAAAGCATCATTAAACTTGAGTTATATGAAAATGTTTAAGGCAGTTAGGTATGCAATGGATGGAGTCTAGGGCCCTAAGTTAGGAAGACTCATTCATCTTCCTGAGTTCAAATCTGGCCTCAGAGACTTAGTAGCTGTGTGACCCTGGACAAGTCACTTAACCATATTTGCCTCAGTTTCTTCATCTGTAAAACTGAAGTGGAAAAGGACATTGCAAACCACTCCAGTATCTTGCCAAGAAAACCCTAAATGGGGTCATGAAGAGTCAGACATGATCGAAAAACAATAACAATGAAAATATTTAGAAATCTTTGATGTGGAAACAGAAAACAGAAAATGGAATTTCAGTTTGAGGTGTTGATTTTCATTAGGAAACTGTTAAAGAAACACAATAATGTGGCATAGTGGAGATAATCCTGGATTTAATCTCAGGAAGACCTGAGTTAAAATGATGCCCTAAGCCCTCACTAGCTGTGTGACCCTGGACAACTCATTTAATGTCTTTGAGTTTCTGCTTCCTTATTTCTAACATGAGGAGTCAGGCTTAATAGCCTCTAAGGTTCCTTCTAGATCTATGATCCTATTCTATGTAAGATATCATTAGTTGTTTTTAACGAAACATGGAAATGTAAGTGTTGCGAATGGAAGTTAGAGGTATGTCCTCACTTAGGTAAGTCAGATATGCCAACTAATGCTAACTGACTTACAAACCAGGTAAATAAAGGATGGTAATTTATATCGCAAAGGTTTTACCTCTTGGTTGTTTTGCACTTCAACTTCTGAATACCTTTAAATTCTAATTATGGCACAAAATTAAATTAATTTACAACTTCCAGGTATTTCATTACGTGGAGGTTTATTTAGTGTGGTTTTGTAAATACCTAACAATTTACATCCCAACAGGAATGGGAAGTATAAAGAAATGAGTCCAACTCTCCCACAATCTGATTCCACAAGGAAAACAATAGCTACTTTTATCTCAAAACAATCCCAATTGTAAAGTTCTACAAGGAGCTCCTCTGATTTGACAGCCAATAGATTGATTTTTCATCCCAAAGTAGCATGAAGTTTAATCATGAGTGAAATGTATAGTATGAATACTCTTTGAACAATGAATGTAAAATAACCACATCATAAAGGCACAAATTATACTGACTAATATCTTTACAACAATTTTTACTTTTTAAAACTTCTGACTTCAGGGGAAAATGAATCTGAAGGAACAACTATGGACACCTCAGAGCAGAGGAATCTACTGGGAGTAATCAACACACTCATCACCACCTCTTTGATCTCCAGCAAAGTGTCTGCCCTGCTTGTATTACTGAGTGTCTCTCTTTGTTTGGCACCAAGATTGGCTGACTGTGCCTCTCCAAACCGGTCAGCTGAGTTCCTGGCATCTGTGAGGCACACTGATTGCTTTAATGCTCATCCTCTGGGAAAAATTAGTTCTCACATATATCAGGAGAACTCTAGGAGACCTCTGTCCTCAGTTTCAAAAAGACTCTACTTCTGAATACTGTACTCCCTGGTGATTTATTAACCTTGGAGTCTAAATCCCTGAAAAGCTGACATATAATTTAATTGATTTTCTTTGCTTTTGAGTAATTAGGAAATGGAAATCTCTAAATTGTTGCTAGGTCCAAAGAACTCCATGGTCTAAGATATCAAGACTCCCCAAACCAAACTTGTGATTTATAAAGCTTTTTTTAAAGGTTGAATGAAGTGCTGACAAATATAATTAAATTGAGGAGGAATATGCTGTAAGTTCAAGAATGCATGCCTTATTCAGCATGCAGAATCTTTTTTTCTGACTATCATACAGTGAAGTTAACATTTCTATTTTGATAAAAAAAAAGGTATTCTCCTGGTTTCCACTGGATCTCCAACTTAAATATCAGTAGTACAATCAGATGTTTGATAACTAATGTATAAAACATCTCTGCAGTCAAAATTAACAAGAGTTCCTGCTTTGACTTGGAAATCTTCTGAATTGTTTCACTGGACAAAGATTTTATATGCTATTCCATTCTTATATTAGCTATTGATTCTCTAAATTCAAGTTCAATAATTCTAATTAGGAATCATAGCAAATGACAATAACTCAGCATATTTCTTCACTTTTTAAAAATGAGAAATAGCCACTGTAACTCAGCATTCCAGAGGACTTGCTATATCTATTGCACTCAGGACTCAGTGATAAATGCTCTTAGTGTGCACCTGATAGATAGTGTTCAATTTAAATTGATTAAGTGGGAGACAAAGTAAGAACTTACTACTGGAAGGCACATATGAACAACTGTGTATTGACTTTTGAATCATCCGTACATGATTTAGGAGACATATTCTATAGTTGGGACTTTGTAGGGAGATACTTAGCAAAAAAAGGTCTTGGTGCTATAGTTTGGCTCTTGGAGCCAAACCATCACCATTGCTGTAATTAGAAATTCCTGTAACTGGAGGAATTCAGTAGACCATTATGAACAGATCTGGAGGCAGATTCCAGACTCAGGACACAAGGTTGCATGATGAGAAGGATCATTCTATATCATCCTATGTGCAGGAACAAAGAATCTTGTATTGTTCCTGTTGGAAGAGACCTCACGACACTGCTGCTAGGGAAAGTGCCAACAGGAGATGAATCAGGACAGAGAAGGTCTTGAGAAATACCACCTGCAGCATGGGAAGGTCTTGGGGGCCCATCTTGGTGGCATAGGGCAGCCTTCACATTAATTGCCCCATGAATGGTTTTCATGCAAGCCACTAGCCTCCAGGTGCAGCTTTTCTGTGAAAGGAATGCCATAGGGGGCAAAAAAAACCCAAAACATCACGGGACCACAGGAAGATCTCAAGGTGTTGAGACAGAGAGCCAAACATCCACCATGAGACAGAATTGCAATTTCAGATTTCAGTGCTCTTGTTGCCCCACCCTAGTCATAACTCTGTATATGTATAATCAATAGATTTCTCTATTGAGTACCAGTATTTCCTAAACTGGAGCTCTTTAAAATGGTTCCAAAGATTCTGGGAATAGGAAATAAAAGTTGTGATAGTAGAAAAGCAGAACTAGCAAACCAGTCTATTTTTCTGTCTGTGCTAGTCATGCAAAATAGTGCCTTCAGTTGATGTGGAGAACCAGAAATGATTGGTCTATGTTGGTTACATGACCAAAATTGTATTTTCTTGTTGGTCCAAATGTCACCAAATGATCTGATAACATATGTTAGGCAATTGGTCATGTGTTTTCAGGATATGTCATATGTAATATATTTATATGCATTTCAAAAAGTTGGCACCCATTGTTCATCATGGAAAGCTGGATACAATTGAGAAGTCTAAATAAATAAGAAAGTAAGATTATTATTATTAAGACCCTTATGATGATGAAAAAAAGATCTATACAGCATTTTTGAGTAGCAAATACCAAGTATAGAGGAAACACTAACAAAATAGCAATTTCTAATATACTTTCATGTCTAGTAGTAATGGTTTTCAGTATGCATTAAAAAAAAAAAAGAATGCAACCATTCCATGGTTATAACAAACTTGGAAAGGTACTTATAAGCAATATATAGTGGTTTTAAAAATAAAATATGAGTTGAACCCCACCCCCCAAATTACCAGCTTATGGAAAGGTTAAAATGAAAACTATTGTAAAGAATCTTAAAAAGAATTATTGCATCCAATATTGTATCTAGTCATAAAACTGATTTCTAGAACCACAGAATCTCAGAGATGGACTAGAGCTCAGAGACCGTTCAGTTCTACCTATACCTAAACATGAATCCTCTTTACAACATATTTAACAAGTGGTCTTTTAGCCTTCACTTGAAGATTTCCAGTAAGTAAGGTCCTACTACTTCCTGAAGTAGCCATTTTCCAATTTTGAATATCTTTAAATCGTTAGGGTGCTCTCCTTTATATCAAGAATAAATTTAATTTTTTTTGTATGCATGAAATATCTACTCTCTACTCTAAGTTCTGCCAAACAGAACATCTTTCCCATGGCAGCCCTAGAAATATTTGAAGACGAAAGTTATGTCTATTTTAATTCTTCCCTTCTCTAGATATGATTTATTCATTTCTTCCAACTTCTCATTTATCTTGATTCAAGATACTCTGCCATCTTGTCTATCCTCCTTTTGTGAGCTGTCTATCCAAAATATCATGTTAAATGTGGGGGAGGGGTGCTAAAATAATAGGTAAATAATTAGGTATTACAGTTTCATATAGAGATTGATAAAATGTTTTTTTATTTTTCTTCATTCTATTCTTTATTCAATACAGAGTTCTCTCTACAGGGGGAAGCTTAACAAATATTTAATGTAACAAACATTTTTTTAAAAAAATTACTACTTCATTGCATTCTTAATTGATAGCAAACACCATTTTCAGTAAGTTTTGTGCACTATTATCTTTGGAATAAAATTGATGCTAAAATGTAGAATTAAAGATCAACCACATTGCTAGATCACTGAGTCATAATTGAAAGAAAACTGAGTGAAAAGATTTTTTCCTTTAAAGTTTGTTTTAAAGCAAAAGTTAAAAAGTTGATCCTACAAGGATCTAATTGAAGTTTCGTTTAAAATGAAGAGTTCCATGAAAAGTCTGGGAGTTACTTTTCTATGCTAAAATCCCTTTGTAGTGGCATAAATAATTGAGAGTTGACTCTATCTCAACAAAAGTATTCAGCAGGAGAGGTTAGATTCTACATATTTAAGAGAAAACTAACTGTAATGTAAAAACAAAAAACACATCAATAAAAGTTAAAAAAAGAAAAACAACAGTACCATCTATGTACTTTCCTTTTAAGATTTTCATTTTTATATGTAGTAATTAATGTACTTGATTGACCAAATGTAGAAGGACCATTCTAGAATGACAATATTTGACTAACACTTGTTAAAAAACCATCACTCACAATTTTTAGAAATACATGCCTTGGGACTGGTCTTTCTTTAACTTAAACCTGTTGGTTTGATCACACCAACTACTTCTGCTTTCCCCTGTTTCAGGATTAAGCTGTATGTTATGCTTCATCTATTCTGAGTTTAATTATAGCAAGATGGAATTGGTATTAGTGAAATTCGCACAATATATACCCTTTATTTCTATTATTATTTCAATATGGCCTGAGGAATAAAACAGTCGTGAGGGTCATTTTTGACCTTGTTTAAATGGGATCAATATAACCAAAATACATTAAATTATAAAAATTAAGGAGTGTGCCTAAAATTTGATGAAATGAAATGATTCCCACTTTAATTGAACCTTAATTTTACTTTGATATAATCACTAACAGAAACTTAATTTCAGTAAATTGAAAGGGTATATCATTTTTAAGAATTCAATTTTTAAAATGAGAACTGATCATATAAATAACTTAAAATCCATTTCATGACCTATTTGGGCAGAAATGAAAATTTCTCATTATGAACAGCTGGTTCATATATTCATTCAATCACTCAAAGAAAAAAAAATACCTTACTAAGCACCTATTCCATGTAGTGCACAACTGGGGGTTGGGGGCTGGGAATAGTACAAGGCTACTTATATGACAAGATGGGCACAACATTTGTCATACTTTGAATATTTTTCAAAGATTAAAATATTTTAAAAACTTACACATTTAGCATTTAAAGAAAGTGCGATAATATGTCATGTGAAAATGTATTTTGGAAACTATCTGGAATCAGATGATGAAAGCAATTAGTTTTTTATAATTATTTTCAACTTTGGGACATGAGGGCATCACTGTAAACTCTCAACTTTTCTTCTGTAGAAATAGGCTACTTTATTCTTGGGTTATATTCCCAGGTACTCTAAAAGTATAATTATTCAATGTTCTGATGAATTTAGAAATATTGTAATTTCTAAGTTTTAGAGGGGAAAATGACAAAAAAAATTGTAATGACTTTCTTTGGTGTTCTACAACACTAAACTCCTAGAATTTTGGGTAACCATCAGGCTTCATTGGTATTGCAAAGATCAAAAACTGGATCATTTGAATTTTGTACTTTTTTTAGGTGGATGGTTCTAGCTTTGGAAAAGCAAACCAACCTCACAAACCTGAATGAGATAATTAATTAAAGTCTCTTCCTCCCTGGAATTTCCTTTTAATGGCTATTACTTTTTCTTTGATGTTTTAGCACTCTCAGTCTGCTACTACTGTTACCAGACTTGGTCAAATCCAAGTAGTTGCCTGATCTACTTGTTTTCATTGAGACTAGGTTGTTGTCTCGGCAACAACCTCTTGATTCCTGGAAACTGCACATATCCTCAGGGAAAACAGTTGATAACTATTCCCTTTCAAGTTTTAGAATTTATTCCCCTGTGGATTTTGCAAATATGTTAATTTATTTTAATCTCCCATAAAATAGTCAGCAATAGCTCTAAATATTGATGTTCTAGTTTCTGACTACTTTTACTGTCAGTCAGAAATGGAGGATTATAGCTTGAGTAACTGATGGTCTTATATAATTATATTCATGACAGGCATATAATGAATAAATTGTAATGTCATGCTAATTATAACTTCCATTATTTTCCCCTAGGCCTTTGTCAAAAGCATAAAACAATGCTTAAATGAAAATTGAAATTTTATATTTTCAAATACTTGAAAAATGGATCAATGAGATCACTGATACTTGGGTTGATTGATAATTTACAAGTCAATATACAAAATTTATGTTTTCTTAGGTTTTATACACATACAAATAAAATAAAAAATATTGGGAATATTTTTCCCTTAAAACTTATTGTACTTAGTGTACATATACTATTTCACCTTTAAAGAGATTTTAATAATTATTATTCAATCCAACAAATGGTTATTAAGCACCTACTTTGTATAGAGCACTGCCCCAGGTACCAAAAGAGATACAAACTTAATGAAGACATGATCCTTGTCTTTGTGGAATTTAGTTTATGTTTGGGATGAAAAACTCCATTCAAAATTTAATCAAGAACACAGAGATTTCTCAGGGTAAGGACAGGAAAGAAGAGGGCAATCTTCCCCATGACTGGTCATGAGAAGGAGACATGTAATGTGTGGTGAACAGTTTTTAAACCCTAATACAGCAGGGTCATATTTCCCATTGGTTGGGGTGGGGGGGAAGTGAATTCAGGCTGTCCCTGACTCCCACTGGCTGGGAGGAGGGGCCCACAGAGGTGGGAAAGTAGACAAAGGACTGAATCAAGGTGGGGGATCGAAAGACTCCTGAAAGGGCTTGCTGCTAATTGACAGCAGCAATGAACGGGGAAGAGAGAAGTCAACCATCCTGAGTTTTCATTCCCCTCACAGGTTATAAAAAGGGATTATTAGGAACTATACATTTAACAGTAACTATCATACAAAATAGTACATAATAAGGGAGTACAAGATTCAAATCATGGAAGAATGGGGTTTTAACTGGGTTTTAAAGTAGAGGTAGAATTTCAACAAAGAACGGACGATATTAGAAGGGTAGGGAATAGCTTGAGCAAAGTTATAGAACCAGGAAAGTGAAGAAAATGGACAAGAATTTAGTTTTGCTAAAATATGATTAATGTCAAGGAGAATAATATGAGCAGTATGTGATGTCTTTAAAAGTTGAGCATGCCCAGGACAAAGATTATGTCAGAAGAAGGAATTTGACTTTTGTGGAGTAGAAAGAGCATTGACCATTGAATTTGGGTTTAAGTCCCACTTACAATACTTACTACTCATATTACTTTAGACAAATCACCTCACCTCTCTGTATCTCAGTTTCCCTATCTGTAACATGTGGAGATTGAAATTAGATATTCTCTGAGGTCTCTTCTAACTTTAAATGACTATAATCCTGAGAAAAAAAGGGTGGAGGAGGACAATTGAGACAGTAAGATCAATACAGAGACTAGTGTACTCATCCAAGTGGATAGTAGGGTATACACTGGGTAGGTTGGCAGTAGGAAGATAGAGGAGGAACATGATCCAGACTCATTGTAAAGGTAAAACTAAAAAGAGTCACTAATTGAATAAAGAGAGAAAAGAGCCAAAGATAACATTGAGATTCTTAATGTGGGAGATGATTTAAGGGAGTTGAGAGAGTAATTCATGGCTGGCCTCAACTTCTCCATACATTAAGAGTTTAAGTCATCTACCTTAAATGTGGGGGTTGGATTTGAGATTGGAGACTTCGAGAAAGACTAAAGTTTGGCACAGTTAGCCTCAGTGGAGAATGAGGAAGGAAATCAGTTGCAGAAGTGAAGAATTGCTGACCTGGGTGAAGGGCCTCAGTGTGGTCACAGCCTTTGAGGTTATCACAGGGTACTTGCTTAAGATTTGTCTTGCCAATTTAAATTCACACTTAAGAAAGAACTAACAAGTCAAATATAAACATATCTTAGGCACTATTTTGTTCTTTTTCTTTTCATTCAGGTACTCTCCTTGTTTAGCCCCAAACTCAGTAGTATTTCTGTTCTCAGGCTATCCTGTCAATCTGTCCTAGACGTTGTTGCCAGGTAAATAAATCTTTCTAAAACTTCTCTTTGCTCACGTCGCTTCTCTTTCATCTCACAAAATCCAACAAAGCAATTAAAAACCTCAGTTACAACCAAGACAAAGGAAAAAAACCCTCATTAGTCCAGCTTTTAAACACTTCATGATTTGGGCCCTAATTCTTCAACCATCTCCTACTTACTACATCCTCACTAGAACCTTCTGCCTCAGCCAAGCTGTTCTACTTATCCTTTTCTGAACAGACATGGGCTATGCCTGTTCGGTACCTTTTGCCTAGACAAATTTTAGCTTTTCTATAAGGCTCAGCTCTTGCCTTAAATTTGACATGGTACATCTCTTTTATTCTTTTCAAATTTATTTTTATTTTTTATTTTATTTTAGTTTAATTTACATCATTCATTTCCACGAAATTTTGAGTTACAAATTTTCTCCCCATCTTTCCCCTACCCACCACCCCAAAACAGCCATCCCCTTGTATGACCCCTCCCCCAATCTAATCTCTCCTATGTCCT
>CM053580.1:398095494-398124694 GCA_028627135.1 Pseudochirops cupreus | reverse complement strand
GAATTTTGGTATACTGTCTCATGGTTATCATTCTCTTTAATTAATCAATTGATTGCTTCAGTGATTTTTTTCTTTGACCCACTCATTTTGTTTTTTTTGTTTTTTGGAAGGGGGAAGGCAAGGTAATTGTGACTTGGCCAAGGTCACACAGCTAGTAAGCGCCAAGTGTCTGAGGCTTGATTTGAACTCCCATCCTCCTGACTCTAGGGCTGCTGCTGTATTCACCGTGCCACTTAGCTGCCCCCGACCCACTCTTTTTTTAAGGATTAGATTATTTAGTTTCCAGTCAATTTTAAAAACAATATTCTGACATGCCAGAGATGAATGAATTACACTGTTTAAAGGATTACCAACAATCATAGTATTTTTTTCTTTCCACCACATCAGAGATAAAGAGAAAAAGAAAATGCACAAATGAGCTGGAAAAAGCATGCACACAGGCCGCCTTGGAGGACTGGGGATTTTAATCATGAGAACACCACAGTTCAAGGCAATCTAAGAACAAGAAACAATCTGGTCATAGCCACTTTACAAGAATTTGAAAGAAAATCTCCCTCATTTGCAAAACCCTTTAACACTTCCATTCTTATTTTCAAACAGAACAATACAAATCAGTCCAGCTGTTTAGTCAACAGCAACACTAGAGCTACCAACACCAATCCTACAGTTGCAGTACTAGGCATTGATGAACTTAAGAGAACTTAAGAACTTAAAAAAAAAAATCAAGAATGCCTTATCCCTTGAGGAAAAAAATACAAAATTCTTTTTTTTCAAAAAAGAGGTACCACACTAAATTTAAAATGATTTTCAAGGGAATATGACTTATTTAACAATGGCCATCAGGTAGTCTATTAAAAAAATTGGGGAGATATTGATTCTATCAATGAATTAGCAAGCCATTTCTTTAAAAAATGTTTTACAGAAACATTTTTTTAGTTTTTAATGACGTTGTAAACAAAAAAAGCTCCCATTTCAAAATAAAAACAAAATGCCAGGTCATATGGATGTTTTCAGTGATTACTTTGATCTAAGCAACTTACATACAGGTTTAGTTGTGAGATGATAACTAAATTTCTCTAACAAATACGTTGTTTTTCTTCTTTACACCAAGAACATTATAGAGTTAATGCAGAGTCCTAAAGATAATTTAGTAGTCACTAAGTTTTTCTTAAGTCTTCACTTTTAGATGCTATTAATTCTAGCACAGTAAGCAGGCAGAGTCTTTCATATGCTTAAAAACTAATCTTTGGCTGCCATGTCAGTTGACTTGCACATAGAAGTCAACAGTTTTAAGAATGTAAGTTTACTACTTTCAAGCCCTAGGAAGGGAAAAAAAAAATCTGACTGCACAATTGTGAACCTTTACAATTATCACAACTGTGGTTGAAAACTGTTCATGCTGTTCTTCCTTAAGCCAAATTTCAAAGCAGTGTAAGTTCAAAATAAAAGGTAACAAACAATTGGCATATGCACAATTTCTCTACCACTTGTGTGTCAATCATTTAGCTAACTTTTCCACTTGAAAAAATGCAATAGAAAACTGGACACCATGTTTCACTATCTCAGTTAATATTCACAATTACAGCAGTCACAACTCAGTATGCAGCATCACCAACACTCACCAGAGTCAGTTTATACTGAAATTAAGTTCTTTATACCTAGTAAATGGTTGCCCATAACAACTGGTACGTGTACATTTGAACTAAAATTTCTAGATTTAGGGAGTAACAAGTTCTGCTCTGATCATCTGCTCTGATTCATCTGTTCCTTTTCATGTTTAGAAACCTTTCATGTTTCTCTTGGTTTTGTCAGTTTGCTTGCCTGTGGGGGTTTGGGCCTGCTGACCCTGCCCACTGGAAGAGACTGCCTGCTGGGCTACTTTCTGCTTTAACATTGTCTAATCAAATGTCTAGTCATACTGGTGGTTCGGAGTCCTGAAAAGGATATGAAATAGTTGCCTCAGATACATATAATCTGGTGCCTCTTCAAAACATAGTCCACACCAATAGTTTAGATACATGGTAAATTCTGCTGGAAACCCCTTACATAAAGCTTCAACAGGAGTGGACATCTTTTCACTAATCTTTCCATCTTCATTGCAGCCGTCAATCCTTGCCAGGGTAGGCTGGTCCTATTAAAATACATCAACACATATCCTAGAGACTCTATATCATGACGACTCTGCTTGATGCCAAGGTGTGCATTGATGCTGACAAAATGGGCAGTTATGTATATTCTCTGTATGGTAATATGTTATCTTGTTCTGTTGTTTCTGTACTTTTTGGCCAAACTAAAATCAACAAGGAATAACTTATTACAGTGACGCCCAATACCCATTAGGAAATTATCTGACTTAATGTCTCTGTGTGCAAAATTCTTTGTATGCACAAATTCAATTCTACTGATCATCTGGCCAGCTAACATAAGTACTGTTTTCATTGTGAACCTGTGGGAACATAAATTGAGGTCTTCAAGACTCTGTCTGAGAAGATCCATGACTAGAACATTATAGTCTTTTTCTTGACCATGCCACCATATGTGGGGAATGTCAACCCCACCTTGAAGAATCTTATAGAGTTTGCTCTCCTAAAGCAACTGGGGATGCCTGGCCTTCTGAGAGTCTAGCTTCACTGCCACTTCCTCTTTGTTGGTGATATTGATGGCCAGATAGATGTCCCTGAAGGAGCTGGACTCGATCTTCCACACCAGTTTATATTTCCCCCAACAATGAATTGGGCCTTAGAGCCAATACTGCTTGCCATCCTGGCAGTGGGAAGGGGAGACGGGACTTGGAGGTCCCGGGGCCAAGGGGAAGGGACGGGGACCAGGCGGGTCTCACCCACCAGCTGTGAGCTTCCAGGGACTGCAGATGGTGCAACTCAATAAAAATCTCCCCCCAAAATAAATTTAAAAAGAGGTTGTTCCCCTGGGTGTAGACAATGTTGAAGAGGCCTGAGGGAGCCTTGTCTCTGCTGCCCCTGCTGCTGTGTGGAATTCTGGCTTCTCCCTCCTCAGGCTCCAGGGAAGGGTCATGGTTCCAGGTCTGGCAGCTTCCCTCCCCCTACCCCGCTCTTGTTAACAGGTCCGCTGAGGGTTTAGGGAAATGCCCTGAGCCAAAGAAGGCGCAATAAGTGGGTGTGGCACATCTACCTCTAGCACAGCCACCAGGTCCTGCCTGCTAGGACCAAGGTCACTCAGTGGAGGCTGTCATTTGTTCCTCTGGCTACAGCCCACACAAAATGTCCCCAGCCCACAGAAGCCACTTCTTCATGGTGCAAAGGACCCTGGGCTCCAGTCAACTTTTAATCTATGCTTCCACAGCCCTTTATTAAATGTAACTTTCATTGCACTATGGTCTGGAAAAGGTGCAGTTGATATTTCTGCCTTTGATCGTGAGATTTTTATGCCCTAATAAATGATCAACTTTTGTGAAGATGCCCTATACAAATGAAAAAAGGCATACTCTTTTGTATTCCCATTCAGTTTTCTCCAGCTATTTCATATCTAGGGGTATAAAGGTGTTCAGAGAAGACTAGCACCTCTGGTGTGAAGTTTTCTGAGTCCTTTTTCAGGGTTGTTTTCCTCTTTTGGTGTTCACATGCCACCTGCTTTAGCATGTGCAGCAGCCACACCCTGGTGATGCTGTTTTTAACAGACAGTCTAAACTAGGGTGAGGGTAGCTGATGAGTCTCAAACCCATCAGTGTGTTGGGGTGGGGGGGGGGTGTTGTCTACCCCAAGCCTGTGGAGACTTCCCTGGCAGAACAGGTGGATATTAATAATTCGTTGCAATGAACCATGAAGGTGGCAGAAGCAGTTGCTATGGAGGGCCTAGAGCTTGGTTAAACATTGAAGATGCCCGTGTCATCCACTGCATCCCTAGCCATTGGCAGTCATCTTAACTTTTGTCTTGCCACTGGACTTCTTTGATGCTGGAAGGAGTCAGTCCAATGATCTTGCACAACTTTGTCTCACTTAAATCCAGTTTATATGCAAATCAAAAGACATCACCCATAACATTTTACCATTTTGTATCTACTTCAAAGTCCTGTGGTGATAGATAAATGATGGAGAAGCAGGTGTGGATATGCTAGGAACTGTATAATCACAACTCTGCACACAAGCAACCTATGCAGTAGGGTCATCTTCTTATTGGACAGAAGCAACACTGGGATTTGGCAGCCTCCCGAGTGTCTGAGCAACCTGTTTAAAAGATGTTATTGTTCATCTCCTGGCCTGAAGGAGGTTCTACAAAAGGTACATTAAACTTATCAGCTTTCCCTAACCTAACCCTAGCTTGGTTACCACCAAAGGTGGGGATCCTACCCTGTGGTTGAAACATAAAAAAGGTATAAAAACTTTTACAAAGATGATTCCACCTACCTTTGGTACTAGAATGTGTTCAGAGTGCTGAACTGATCATAGACATATCCTCTCCAAACTAAGTATTCACATTCATTCAGCCCTGGTGGCTGCACCAAGGCAAGATGATTGTCAGAAGATTAAATGCCAACAGATTAAAGTACTTCTCCAAGTAAAAAAAAAGTTTGGTGCTAACTTGGAGGGAAAACTGAGCCAACATATGGTTGGCAGCAGTGGAGCAGAAAAGGAGTGGGCAGCTTTCAGAGATCTGGTGAATAGCATTGCATTTACTCATCCCAGAACATTTGTGAATATCAAGATTGGTTTGATAAAAATAATGGAGAAATTCAGAAGCTGCTAAATGAAAAATGAGAACTCCACAGGCTTTGACAGTAAGATAGTTCATCCATCTCTAAGAAGGCAGCATTTAACTCCATCAAAAATAAAGTACAAGTGAAGCTTAGAGAGTTGTAGGATTCTTGGATTGGTAAGAAGGTAGATGAAGTTCAGTTTTATGCTGAAAGTAACAATCCAAATCATTTTTATGATGCCTGAAGGCTATTTATGGGCCAAAGACATATGGTGCATCTCAACTACTCAATGCTGATAGAACCACATTGATTAGTGATTAGGGCATGATCCTAGAGAGATGGGCTGAACACTTCCATGATGCTCTCAACAGACCATCATCAATCAATGGTGAAGATGCTGACCACATAACTCAGTCTGAAGTCAATCCCTCTCCAGTCAAACTTCCAAGTGAAAAAGAGGTTTTGAATGCCATTCTGCATTTGTGTTTGTTGACCTAAGGAAGGCTTTTGATATTGTCAGTCATGAGGGCTTGTGGAAAATCATGTCAAATTTTGGTTGCCTAGAGAAGTTCATTAGTATTGTATATCACTTTGATGATGGCATGCTCACTCAGGTTATGGATAATAGACAATGCTCTTGAGTTTTCTCAGTCACCAATGGAGTGAAACAGGACTGTGTGCTTGCTCCATGTATGATGTCTAGACTTTTTTTAAAATTGTAGCTTTCAGGTAGTCCAATAATTCTTAAATTATCTTTCCTGAGTCTATTTTCCAGGTCAATTGTTTTTCTGATGAGATATTTCACATTTTTGCCTATTTTTCTATTGCTTTTACTTTTTATTTTTTCTTGATGTCCATGAAATTATTAGCTTCCACTTGCCTCATTCTAATTTTTAAGGAATTACTTTCTTTATTGAGCCTTTGTAACTTGTTTTGCTTTTTTTTTTCCATTTGGTCAGTTCTGTTTTTAAGGGGTTATTTCATCAGTACCATTTTTGTACCTCTTTTTCCATTTGGCCAATTCTATATTTCTAGGTGTTATCTTCTTCAGTATTTTTTGCCATTCTTTTTTCCAAAGTATTAATTGTCTTTTTCATAATTTTCTTCCCTTGCTCTCATTTCATTAACCATTTTTTCCTCTACCACTCTCATTTGAGTTTGAAAATAATTTTAAGCCCTTTGGGAATTCTTGTTGGGCTTGTGTTCGATTCGTACTTTTTCTTTACGGCTTTGCTTGTAGCCATTTTAAAATCCCTGTCTTATTCTGAGTTTGTGCCGTGATCTTACTTGTTATCTTAGTAGCATTTTATTGTCAGGTTCTTTTTTGTCATATGTTCATTTTCCAGACTATTTATTTACTTTGAACTTTATTTTAAAGTTAGGCTCTGTTCCCGGAGTTCAGGGGGGGAGGGGGTGGGGAACTGTCCCAAGCTTCAGGCTTTTTGCATTGCTGTTTTTAAAACTAGTGCTGGGAGTTTGGGAGTTTTTGGTGATTTTAATATGGTGCAATCTGGGAAGAGGTGTGGTTATTGCTTTCCTGAACTGATCTCTAGTCTTTAACCAGGAATGTCTCCTGATTTCCTGGGAATGCAATTGATAATGCTCCCCAGGATACATGTTCCCATGGAACTGGAAGCTATACGGCTCCTCAGGGCCCCTGCTGCTTTTTGATTCACAAGTGATGCTGTTCTTTAAGGCCCTTAATCTTTTTATTTTTTGTTACTGTAAGTGATCCTCTTTACCCTTGAAGTATGACCTAGAAGCAGGTATAGGCAATGGAGTTACCAAATAGCTTCCAGTTCTGCATCTGGGGCTAGCACAGGGGTCGCTTGTAAGCTCTTTCTGACAAGTTGCTGGGTCACCTTGCCATCTTTTGTTTGAAACCTCCTGAAGTTGCTGCTCTTTTTGTTGTTACCACTTAGTCCCACCTCTGGTGTTGCATCCATGTGACCTCCCCTCCACCTTGGAATCATAGATCTCTCCTTCCGATCTCCTAAGCTGTCTTGGGCTGGAAGAATATTTCACCCTGACCTGTTGCTGACACTAAAACTCTGGATTTGATTTGAAAAATAATTTTAAAAATGTTTGGAGAGGTCAACTGACTGTTTCTTTATTTTACCATCTTGGCTGTCTTCAGGAGTCTTATCTAGATATATTTTTAACTCTTTTCTGTATGTGACGTATTCTCCAACTTCCCTATCTAAATGATAAATTCCTATCCATTTCTTAAAGCTAAACTCAACTACCATATGCTCCCTGAAGGCATACTATTAGAATTGACCTCATTGGGACTACATGTAGCTTTTTGTTTTGCTTCTCTATATCTAATCATCAGTTATATGTACATTTGTGTATATATATATATGTATATATACATATGCATATAAATATACATTTGTATGTGTGTATACACATATATACATATACACACATGTATGTATACAACATTTGTAAAGTGCCTGGCACCTAGTGGGTATTTAATAAATGTTTGTTTCCTTGCCTTTCCCATTTCCATTGGATTGTGAGCTTTCAGGGCAAGAACTGGCTTTTACCTTTCTTTGTATCCTCAGCACTAAATGTTTGTTGACTGATTATTTTTTATATTTAGTTTTCTATATTATTATCTCCTTATTAAACTATTTTTATTCATTTTCATGGAACTATAATCTCCATTAATAAATGATAATGACATATGTGTATATATATTGTTAGACTTTGGAAAATGTTTTAAATACATCTATATCTATATCTATATTTATCTATCATCTATCTATCTATCTATCTATTTATAAATCTTATTTGAACCTCACAGCAAGCTTGTGAGGGAGGTACTATTATCCCATTGTACAAATGGGCTACTGAGGTAGACATTTTTTTAAGTGACTTTCCCAGTATGTTTGAGATTTGAACTATCTTGGAACTATTTGTAGCTTTCTTAATTTTAAATCCAGCGCTCTATAAAGTACAGCCATCTTACTGCCTAATTAAGACAAAGGCCAGGACTACTCAATTAAAAAAAAACATTTCCACCAATTCCTAGTGCAATGTTGAACTAGTGACTTGAACAAGGGAGTACTGCTTATAGACCAAAATGTACTTGTGACAATTTTAGGTCAATTTTGAGATAAAGTACTAACAAAAGAAAAATAATATCAGGGTCAGAAGGGAATTTAGAGGTAATTTGGTCCAATTTCCTAGCCAACATGACTCCTTTATAAAATCTCAAATGCATCATTGTTTTCTAACCTGTGTTTGAATATGTTCAGTGACATGAATCTTATTTTATGCTAATTTTGATCAACTCTAATTGTTAGATATTTCCTCTTTACATTCAATTGAATTTGCATCCCTGTATCTTCCATCTTTTGATGCTGATTTCGTCCTCTAAAGCAACATACAATGTCTATTCCGTCTTCCAAATATTTTCAACTCTCTGAAAATATCTATAATATCTTCTTAAATGTGGTATCCAGACCTGGAATCAATAATATAGGTGTGTTTGGAATACTGAAGATTGCTGTTGGATTATTACATTCTCTGGAACTCTCTCCCTCCCATCTTTACCTCCTCGCTTCCTTGGATTTCTTCAAGTCTAATCTAAAATCCTGTCTCCTGCCAAGATGCCTTTCCCAGTGCTTTTTAAATGTAGGGTTTTCCCTCTGAGATCATCTTCAATTTATCTTGCATATTTCTGATCCACACATGGTTGCTTGCATATTTTCTCTTCCATAAGACTGCGAACTCCTTCAGAGTAGGGACTTATGGGTGGCTAGGTGGTGCAGTGAATAGAGCACTGGTCCTGGAGTCAGGAGGAGCTGAGTTCAAATCCCGCCTCAAACACTTAACTATCCATACGACTGTGGGCAAGTCACAACCCAAATTACCCTGCTTTCCCCCCTCCAAAAAAAAAAGCAGAATAGGAACTTGATTTTGCCTTTGTATCCCCAGCACTTACGACAGTGTCATCATATGATAGGTGCTTAATAAATGTCTGACTTCACTAAACTTCTACATAAGCATCAAATTGAGATTCCATATTTTTAAACTAATATACAATGGGATAAACAAGCAGAGTTGTGAAGATACATGTATGCAAAGGCATGTCATGTTCACAATAAATATTTTTTCTCTTTCTGAAACAAAGTATCCCTAAGCATTAAGTCATGAGATAAGCAATTTTAATAAATATCAAGGTTGCCTGCTCATACAGACTAATGGTGTGGTCGAGCGAAAGAACAATGTTACAAGATATGTGTTGGCACAAGAGTATCCATATTTTTTAGAAGAGGCAGAGAATAAAATTCAGTATTTTAAGCCTCTAAATCAGTAGGCTTGGGAAATTTACCTAAGATGTACATATCTTACAACTTCATTTGATCATCTTGCTATTCCTCAGTTGCCTTTTTTCCTTTTATTTTAATTTGAGGCAACCAGTAGAATGAATTGTTTCTATCACTTAATCTCGTACCCTTCTAGCTTTTGTTGCTTTGCTTCCCTTATGAATTACAAACTAGAGTAACTTTAATAATTTATTTCAGTAAAGTTATTCTTTAGTCATGTCCCTCTGTGGAGGAGGAGCATTTGGAGACTCTGCTTAAATGCAGTCACTTCTCAACTTCAACTCAAGCTCTTCAGCTTCAAAGGAAAGACTCACAGGCCATTGTCCTGTGCCCTAATTTTACACCTTGATGACCTTTGACATTTCTTCAGTAATCATCTGCTAATTAGACCAATAGTCTTAAGTTGATTGCATTTACATTCCATTAAGGAAAAATATCATTAGTTGTCTGGGCCATAAAGCTGTTCTATTTTAAAAGTGTTCAAAGTTGATTTATTTCTAATTGTTTTTATTACTTTAAATAACAGATGTTTGAGTCTAAATTTTATGTATATATAAAAACATAATAAAAACTCCTCTTCTGGATTTCAAGCTCCTTCAAAGCAGGATGTGTATCTTTTTATCTGCGCCCAGTACAGTGCACTGGATTGGCACTCACCATCCATCAGGTGATTTGAAAAGTAAAGTATATTGTCTATACCAGCATTTCTAGGCAATGTGTTCAAAAGAATTCTATTATTCTTCCAGGCAAAGAGATTTTGCAAAGAAAAAAATTAATGAAAAACACACAGGAAGCAAACTTTTCTACTCGGCTGTTTTCTTATCATGCACCATGAACAGAATTCAGCCCATGTGAAGAACAATCAGAGATGAGTAAAATTTAAGCAAGTAAACAATGTTCAGGCTTCCTATTAGTCTAGAATAATTTAATGAACCCACCTAATAATGTTTGACACTTAATCAAAGGTACTGCAGACACAGTTAAATGGCAGAGAAGACAGAGCATGGTGACTGGAGTCAGGAAGACCTGAGTTCAAATCTAGCCTCACACATTTACTACCTGTGTGAATTTAGGCAAGACATTAAACACCTGTGTACCTCAGTTTCTCCCACTGTAAAATGATGATAATAACACCAGCCTTCAGAACTGTAGGGAGGAACAAATGAAATAATATTTGTAAAGCACTTAGCACAGTGCCTAACACTTAACTAGGTGCCTAATATATGCTTATTCTTTTCCCTTGGTCAGTAGATTTTGCTTGTTTTGACAGAATATATATGTAAATTTATCCATGTCTATTTATACTCATTTTTAGAAAATTCTACATGTTTATTGTACCAATACACATTATAGATAAATTAGGTAAAATTGAATACAGTTGAATATGAAACAAAGGTGTTAACCAAGATTTTGACAATAAAACAAATATCCTTAAAACTATTTTTAGAATAATGTAAAGATAATTTTGATCTTAATTATCTCCAAGTTATCTTCCTAGTTTCATTTTACATCACTCATTTTCACATACCCTACGTTTCAGTGAAAAGGAAGTATGTGTGTTCTTTAAATATTACATTCCATCTATCCCTTTCATGCTATGCATTGGCTGGACTTCATTTTCCACTCTTCTCCACCTTTTACAATCCTTATATTCCTTCAAGACTCAGCTCAGGTCCCATCTCTTCTATGATACCTTCCCTAATAAGCTCAATTGTAGCACTCTGAACCCTCCCAAACTTCCCCCTAACTCTTGGCTGCTTCAACCCTCCCCCTACCCCTCTGTCACAGTATTCACTCTACTTAATATTATATACTTCCATGTATTTATATTTTATTCCCATGCAGAATGTAAGTTCTTGGGAGACAGGGAAAATTTCATTTTCATCTTTGTAGCCTCAGCTTTGTAGCAATTCTTGAACCACAGAAAATTAGTTCCACAGGAATGGCAATATTATAAAGACATGATGCTGTTGTTCCTCCTTCATTTTTTGAAGAGGACCAATGACATATTGAGGTGATGTCTTGATTTGTGAATGAATTAGATTCAAGTGAGGCAGAGTTGCACAAAGTGATCAACTTCACTCTTTCTTCCAGAATCATTAATATCTAGTGGCAAGACAAAAGTCAAGATGACTGGAGCAGCCGAGGATCCAGTGTACGACCTTGGCCTCTTCAATGTCTGACCAAGTTATAAGTGCCCCACAGTGCCTTCTTCAGCTGCCTTCATGGCCATTGGAACAAATAGTTCTCATCTGCCCATTCTGTAGCTATTATCCTAACTCACTGATGGACTTGACTCCTATTGGTTACCCTGAACCTGGTTTAGCTTCTCTGCCTAGGAAGTTTCACCAACATGTGGCTGCCACACATGCTACAGCTTCTTGGAGCCACAGGTAAGAGTTGAGAACATGAGGTGGACAGCAAAAGTGGATGAGCAATTCTGAAAAAGGCTCCAGAAGCCCTCACACTGGAGATGCTAATCACAACATGACATGAGGGGCTAAGGAACCTGAGGCCTCAAGGCCACATGTGGTCTTACAGGTCCTTTAGTATGGCCTTGTGACTGAGTCCAAGAACAAATTCTTTCATTAAGGGGATTTGTTCTGTGAAGTATGGATTCAATAAAAGGGCTGCACTTAACCTAGAGAGCCACATGTGGTCTTGGGGCTGTAGGTTCCCCACACCTGACCCTCCTGTTCAATAGGCTCTAGTAGTTCTTCTAGGACATTGGTGTCAAACTCAAATAGAAACTGTTCCCTGCTGGCCACATATTGACTTGGAAAAGGACAAATTAACATTATTATTTTATAGTTTTTTTTATTTATTTTGTTAAACATTTCCTCAGTTTAATTTGGTTTTGGGGCACTGGGGAGTTTTGCTGGTGCATGCAGCCAGGGAGCAGTGAATTTGACATCTCTTCTCTTGGGTACTATAGAAATATAATCATAATAAATATCTTTTGAATATATAATATGCATAATATCATCAATATGATATGAAAATTGCAATTAATAGATCATGTGAATATATTACGTGCTATAAGTATTCATTATGAAGTAATAATAAAATGTAAATATAACCTCTGTGGTCAAATATTAACTCTTTTGGCATTTAGAGCTCTTTATAATCTGGCATCTTCCTATTTTTCCAGTCTTCTTGTATTTTACTCTCTTCTACTCTTTCCATGATCCTGCCACACTGTTCTATTCTCCAAATATCAAACATGTCACTGAATCTTTTATTCTTTGCACTGAGAATTCTGCCTTCCTAGATCGTTCTGTCACTGAGTTCTATCTTTTAGGTTTTTTTATCTTTCATTTTTATCTTCAAGATTCATCTTCCTTCAAGACTCCCCTTAAATCTCTTCTTCTGCAGGAGGCCTTTCCTGAACCCCTGCTCCTCATCCCCAATTGTTATTGCTTTCTTCTCTAAGACTGTCTTCCATCTACTTTTTATATCTATTTACCTGTAGTCTCCACTTTTGTTAATATAATCATCTTATTCCCAATGCCCAAAATGTAGTAAATACTCAATAAATCCTTGTTGCTTAGTTGACTTAAAAATAATTTTTTGAATTTTAAAGCAAAAATATGATAAACTGAAGCAATCCCCAGAAATCTTTATTTAAGGGAGAAATCAATGAACATTGTTGTGAAACATAGAGGGTAACTAATTCATTTGATATTGCTCCAAATTATAAAATAATCATCAGTAGAAATCAATTACAAATTTATTCAGCTGTTTGAACTTATACACTTAAAATTAATATGGAACATAAGATTTGTGAAAAAGTCTTCTTTTGGCAGTAAATATTGAAATCATTTAAATACAGCAATAGTACTGAAGAATTTTTATTTATAATGAGCACACCTAATATATATTATGATGATCATTGGTATATTATTGCAATTGGATATGTAATACTGATAAATATCCCTAGATGGAGCTTATGTAAATAGAGAAGAAAGAAATGTGAAATGAAATTGCATTTTTTTCACTAATCTTCACTTTTCTTTTTCATTCTGAAAGTTATACATCAGTAAAATCCTTCGTCAAATGTCATCTTTACAGCATGGCATGTAACCAGGACAGTATGTCTTGATTAGACGCCCTGTCCATGATAATGACGCTGGAGAGGATCTTTAACGGTCGTTTAAGTCTCTCGAATTTGTTCCCTTAAAGTGTGATTATTACATAGCCACTCAATACAGGGTGTTGCCCAGTAATTCACTAGCATGTCATGGCCTCACTCCCTGAATAACGACAGTAAAGGCGGCTGGCTAACTGTCCTAGTTTTACAGCCTTCCATGGATTCTATACCTCACTTGATCACACGCATTAATATTTAATAAGAAGTTCTTCACAAACTATACATCTGTGTATGTAAAGTGATTTGTAACCATAATGGGCAATACAGATTCTGTTTATTTTTACTAGTATTTACAGAAAAAAAACAGTTTGGGAAATGCTGATGTAGAGCTAATGCTTCTTAAACAGTGGGTTGCTACTCCATAAGGGGTTGTGAGGAATTGGGCATTTTAAAGAGGTTTTTAAAAATGCAACAACCAAAATTAATTAAAAATCAAATGTATAACGAATCCAAGGTGTTTATGGCAGGTCTTGTCTGTGCTGCATTGAGTAACTTCACTATAGCCTTGGTTCTGAATGCAAAGTAGGGGCACTTTTCACTGTGCATGCCCACAGGCCACACAATCTCCAAGGAACAAAAGAGGTAGGTGTGTGTATGTGTGTGTGTATGTGTGTGTTGTGTGTGTGTGTGTGTGTGTGTGTGTGTGTGTGTGTGTGTAAAGTTTAATAAGTCTTTATAGACAAATACTCTTTAAAAATTCTATCAACCAAGGGTCAACAAACTATGTCTCTTTTACCTTTTAAAAAGTGTAATAATCACTTTTAGTTGGGGGTGAGGCTGTACAAAAACAGACAGGAGGCTAGATTTAGCCCCTGGACTCTAATTTGCCATCTCCTGCTTTAGATATTTATCCAGTAGCAGTAACATGGAAATTATTGTATCAGGTGTCAAGGTAGCTAACATATAGAGTCCCCATCTTTGGAGAAATTATAATTTAAAGAGATGTTTAGAATGTGGGTTAAGATTGTATTGTATAATACATATGTATATGTGTGTATATATACATACATGCACACTACCATGCATATACAGATACCATTTGCTACATGTATATAAATATACACGCTTATCTATTAATATACACATGTGCTATGTGCACATAATACAGGTATATATGTCCCTGTATGTGTGCTTATATATACACAATGTACATATGTGTATTTGTGTGTTTTGACATGGTATATATACACACAGTATATATATAAATATATGTCAATTAATAAATACTTTAATCAGCACATATATGTAGTGTGTATATATTTTAATTAGATTTTTATGACTGCATTTGAAATTTATTTCCCCTCCTCAAATCCCCCATATAGTTGTGTATTATATAGTCAGTTTGTAATGGCAGAGGACATTTCCTGCACTACCATTATAGCTATAGACCAAAAAACATGTATTAGGTTTGTCAAAGCACTTTCAAAAATGTCAGTCAATGATTTCAAAGAGAAAGGGCTAGCTGCAAATGAGAGAGGAAGAACAAGTTGATACCACGGAGACTGAAGTGGGTAGGAATACATTAGCCTGTTGCTCATAAACCAAGGTCATCTTTAATAGATAATGATAGAAAAAGAATATATGAGCATTATTGAGACTAAGACAGTCTCTCTTCAATTACTTCAGGAATATTGAAATATTGAAATGTAGGAATTAAATGTTATTCTAATTTTTAATAAATTTCCTTAACCAGTAAGTGGGGATAAACATAGCACATGCCTCTCAGGGTTGTGAGGATCAAAGTGAGAGGATGCTGAGCCTTCCACATTGCTAGTGGACAGAGAAGCTACCAAAACCTCAGGCATGGAGCCAGGCAGCTCAGGGTCTTTCCTAGTGCGAGTGTAAGGAGAGGCTGCTGAGCTTGAAGTACAGCAGCACCTTTCCTGATAGTGAAGACAAGACACCTGAGAGTCACTAAAGCTTCACTGGAGACTCTGGCATTGAGGTGTGTTTCTGCAACTGGCCACCATGAGGACGACCTCAAAGAACTCAAAGGGGCAACTTGATGATACCCTGGACAGCTCCCTGAACTTCTGTGATAGCTGCAGAGGGAAGCCTCCTGGGGATGAAGAAGAGGTGCTCTACCACCATTCTGAGGGGCAAACACAGGAGCACAGCCACCTCCACTTGCCCCACTAGCCGGCATGCATATTGTTGAATATGATCAATAAGCCAGAATCCCCTGACCCCCAGAGTAACAGCTCGCCCAGCTGGAGCAGGCCAGTCTCCAAAGAAAAGCAACAAGGGGAGGGGAAGGGAGGATGAGGCAAGAGGGGAACCTTTAATTGGTTGGTAAAAAAAGTACTGCTGCATTTTTCTTCTTTTGGTACTTCTGTCCTCTCTTCCCCAGATGTAGTTGGAGGTAGGATTGCCTGTCTCCTGCAGAAGCTGGTATGGATGGAGGGAGAGAGTACAATTCTTCTCTGCTCTTCTTCCCCCTCCTTCGTTCTGAGCTTTTTATAATCACATCTCACCTGCCTGCCAATGTCAGGTGGTGTGCATTTAGGAAAAAAAAATTGTTTGAAGGGCCAGTATGGGACCCTGCCTTTATTCTTGTGATGTAGTGGGATCTGCTCTTTGATTTTGGTTCCATTACATCCCAGTTAGTAAATAGGCAACAGAGTTTTACCACTGGGAAAATTATGAAGAAAAAAGCCTGGCCTGGACCCCATGTGGACCTTGGGCGTGGGTTTTCAGTAGTTACAGTGCTAGAATTTCAACACTGCTTGTAAAGGTTGTGTTATTGGGGAGTTGGGGAATGCGGAAAGCAGTTGTCTGGGATGTATGTGGGGTTTGTGCAATCAAACTTTCATAAATGAATGATTAGTACCAGGCATCCCCTTGGGGCAAGAAGTTGAAGCCTTTTTCCTAGATTATTTTGAAAGGGTTCTTCTAGTGTTCTTTCTTCAAAACAAAACCGCATACGAACTAAGCTAAAAATATGAATATTCCTGAGTGGGCAGCAGAAGCATTACTTTTTTAGTAAGGGGCAGGTTGCAAGGATGCCCTGTCTGGTTCAGGCCTCTGAGTGTCATGGCTGCACCTGAGCTAGAGAGAAGCTAGGGAGATTGGAAGGTACGGGAAGAGGTTGCTTCTGGAATGCTGGGGAGGACGTGGAGGGAGCTATAAATTGTTATATGGTGGGGTGGAGGGGGATGCATCTGCTCTAGGGAGAGTAGGACCTTGCCTCAATTTTTAGTAAGCACCTTTACTAAGGTGCATCCCTTCCTCCAACCCCATATTTGCATCTTCACTTTCCCCCAGAACATGGCCTTTGTGCCTTTAAACTTCACCAATATGCCAAAGAAATGAACAAAACAGGCTGAGTAGCCCCTGGGAAGGGTCAACTCCAGCCCTTCAGCCAGTTCCTTAGGCAGTATTTTCCCTTGGATCCCAAGATCCATTTTTTTTTTGGAGGGGGGAAGGCAGGGCAATTGGGATTAAATGACTTGCACAAGGTCACATGGCTGGTAAGTGTTAAGTGTCTGAGGTCGGATTTAAACTCAGGTCCTCCTGACTCCAGGGCCGGTGCTCTATTCACTGAGCTACCTAGGCACCATTTCTTTCTTCCTTCCTTTCTTCCTTCCTTCTTTTCTTCCTTCCTTCCTTCTTTCCTTCCTGTAGGGCAATTGGCATTAAATGACTTGCTCAAGGTCACAAGGTCACAAGGCTAGTAAGCATTAAATGTCTGATGCTGGATTTGAACTCAGGGCCTCCTGACTCCAGGGCTGGTGCTCTATTCACTATGCCACCTAGCCACCCCTTCCCCCTCTTTCTTTATTAATTGGCAGTACTGTGCTAGCTTCACCTATGTATGGCCAAGTGCCCATATTAGGTCTGAGTGATTGACTTCTCAAGGAGCGGGAGGTCTACAGACCTCTCAGATCATTATTACTGAAGTTTGACATCAGGTAAACTGAAAGAATTTTGTTAAAAATAATCTGAGCAAATAAGGCAAACCAAAGGCTGAAATTAATATTTCCTGACCCAGTTTTGTCCATATAAAGAAGGATTTACCTTTTTTCACCCTCGCTCTCAAATGATATTCAGATTAGATCACTAACATGATAGGGGGAAAAGGTGGGGAAAAGGCTGTGCGGTTAAGCAAGCACCCCTGACTATATTTGATAAAACCAAAATCCATCTTGAACAAGGTGAAAATCAAAATATACTGACTTTTTGAATGACTTGTATGTGGCTGTCTCATTGTGTGTGAGCCATGGGTACCAAAAGTACCATTCTTTTGTGAATACGCTTTGAAGCAGCCATTGTGCACATCTTAACCAAAATGTTTAGGGAAAATTTTGGCTCTCCCAAGGGAACTTATTGTAAGCATTTACCTGTTTAGAGAGCAAAATCCCTAGGCAATTCTTGTATGCCTGGGGGTGTTCATCAGAGGCCTCGATGGCAGCCCACTGTTTTTGGCCAAAGAAACTTTGTAGGATAGAGAGATTTACTCTACCCACAGCTGCAATTGGCACATTGCTGTGTTAAACCCCGGAGGTCTGTGTTCTGTTTCCAGTAAGTGGAATCCTGCTCTAGATATGTCTGCATGAACATTGTTTGCTGAGCTCCTGTCACCTTCCTCTCCTCCCCCTGATGCTCTTGGTCCTTGGCTCACAGGCCCTAAGATGTGCTGCTGATGACTAACAGGACAAAAAGCAGGCCTTGAGCAATGAGCAGAGGTTGAGACTGGATTGTCAGCCACAAGCTTGGTCTGGTTGTTGCCCAGACATCTGACTTTACCAGGAATTGCCAGGAGAATTGGCAGAATCCTCTGGGTGGAGCTCCTATCACCTTTGGAAGGGGCTTGATCACAGCTGAGCAAGTATATAGATGAAAGAGCCATGACAGGTCCTTGATTTCCTTTTCATCTTTTTTGTTCCCCAAAGCAACTCACTAAAATGTCTGAATAGCGAGCAGGTTTTAGTGAATCCTGTTTCAGTAGACAGGACATTGGAATGCCCTCTGGTCTCCTTAGGTTTTTCTCCTCAGATTATAGTAGGGCACTAGAGTGAGAATTTACCCTGAGATGTAAGAAAAAAAATCAAATGGCGAAACTGGGTTTGGTTGATCAACAGTGACCAGATTATGGTCAAGGTTTCAGGGCCCTCTCTGTTCTGAAGGGTGAGTTGGTTGAAGACAGAGTGGGAGTTATGGGGGAAGAGGGAAGGAGGTTGGACCTATTAAACTTACTCACTTCCTCTTATCTCCCATACGTCACGATCTTGGCTTTCCTGGTGAATGAGGACAACAGGTGTGAGCTGGGTTTGGTGATACACTTAGATTAGCCAAATGTGGGCATATTTCTGTGTGTTTGCATATATACAAGTATGTTTGGTACATTGTCACTTGTTGGGTGTTGTGAATATGTGTATTTTAAGTGAAAGATTCAGCTGGTCAGCCTTGTCTGCACAACTTTACTGACACTTTTCCTGTAATGTGATTATTTTGAAGACAAAGTGGCTTCTATCATTGTGAAATAATCAAATAAAAGCCAATCCAAGAAAAAAAATGTGCTTAATAAATGTTTGCTTTCTGTACCCCATCCCACTCCTCTTCAAACTTGAAAATATTCGAGTCCTAGAGAAACACGTTAATATTTTTGGCATGCTAAACAGGGCAGTTAGTCAATAAAGATTTATCAGATCCAATTGAATTGAGTTGTTGGAGTCATTAAGCAGAGGCAGTTAAGTGGTATAGTGGTTACAGAGCTGGCACTGCGGTCAGAAAGACCTGAGGTCAAGCCCTATCTTAGACACACACTGCTGTATAACCTGGGACAATTCTCTTAATCTCTCTTTGCCCATTTCCTCATCTGAAAAATGGGAATAATAATAGTACCTACCTCACAGAATTGCTGTGAGAATCAAATGACCTCCGTGAGTACTTTGTAAGTTTAAAGCACTATATTACATATTTTTATATGTATTATTATGCATAAGTATTATATATATGTATTATTACATATAAACTAGTTATTGTTGAGGTTATTATTCATCCTGGTCAGTTTTTTGATAATTTACTTTCAATAAGAAGCCTGCATTTTGTAGTAAAGATAAAGCAAAACATTATAAAGATAGCATATGATATCTGGGTTGCATAAGAGTCCCTAGGAGGAAAGCTGGGAGAATGAGAAGGAAAAAAACAAACAAACGGAACAGGTGAATATCAAAGATATGGGAGGAGGTATCAAAAATAGAGAATAACTATAATTTTGTTCAAGAAACATTGTCAGTTCCCTGGATTGGTGCTCTAACATAGATTTGAATATCCTATAGACTGATGGCAAGAAAATAGCCTAGCAGACTGAAGAGGTAGTTGGAAGCTAGAAATAAGGCTACTTCTGGAAAAAAAAAAATTGGACCCATGTATTCCACACCAGGGCAGGCAGACGGAGCCCTATCCAGTCTGTCATTGCTTTCACAAAATAGTTTTTGATGAAAATGCATCTCTCATCACTGCCGTGGCTGGCAGTTGATGTCTATCATGGATATGCAAGGACTACAAATGCTGATAGATTTGTGCCCCTAGCAAAGCCATGCTAGTAAGGTTTACAAGGGAAATGGCGGAAGGAGTGGAGTGGAAATGCAATTGTTATAAGTTAATATATTTCACAGAGTGATATTGCAAACTATGCACAAAAATATAGCAACTCAAAGGATCCAAAAAGTCAAAACTGAATAAATGAATATTTAAGGTTTCCAGATGCTAAAAATACACCTGAGATCTCATTTTCTTCTAAATCAGAAATTGCTTCAGGGAAGAAGACTCTTTGCCTTCTGGAATTCAGCATACGCCAAGTTGACTTGCTATCTTGGCAAAAATCAAGGCTAACCTTCATCTCACCAGCTGTAAACAATGCTTGAAATTTAAGTATCAGGGCTGGGAATAAAAATAGATGCCTACCTGTTGCCCTGGTTTTCATTTATTTATTTATTTTTACTTCTTAAAGGATGATAAATTGTGTCACAGTCGAATTCAAATTTCTTCATTTAAGAAAAAAAAAGTGTATCCCTGTGCTTACACCTTTATTCTAGCTCAGTTGAAGATGTCAGAGTAGAAAAAGGGATAAAAATAAAATTTATTTCACTGATTTTTTTGTCGTTTCAACAATTCTAAATGAACTTAATTTTTCTTGTTGAGTTTTGTTACTCTCACATGTTCATCATTTTTCATATCTCTCCCACAAAAACAGCTTTTGCATTTCTCTCTCTGTGTTTTTGGGTCACCGACGTGATTGCTTAATTAATTTTTAGTTACCATTTATATATGCCTTAGCCAAAGCCAACAAGGGATCATTGACTGCAGGCCTACACAGGTAGTTTAGTGAATAGAGTCTTGGTTTTTGCTGATTATTGGCTCGCTTCTGCGGATGCATCTGAAATGCATTGACCCTTAATGTCAATCACAAAACTCTGGGCCCAGAATACTAAGGCAATTTCATTGTTTTCAGGGTATATCTGGCAGTTTCATAATAAGCAATGTGATCACTTTATGGATTTGTTTCTCTCTTGAGCAAACTTTTTTAAAAAAAGGCTGAGTAAAACCCATATTGGTTATTGAGCACATGAAACTTGGCTGCTATTTTTGTTCATAATTGTCACTAGCTCTGCTTTGGCTTTATGTTGCTAAGGGGTGGGGGTGTTAAGATTTTCTTGGTGTTCCTCATTTTCTATTTCAGATGTGGAATTTGAGAGAGGTCATGTAAATGTCAATGAGAATATTCCGTGACTTTACACCATCTTTTTGTATATAGTTTCAAGTTAAAGAACAAGTAAAAATCTAAGAAAATTATTTAATTTTTTTCTTAAAAACACATATACACACAGAGAACACAACTAAAACCCTTTCTTCAGTCTATGTTACATTTAAAGCAAAACTCTGAATGCCTAATCTAAAGGAATTTCAAATTCTGAACAGACTAGATGTAAAAATGGTTGGTATATGGTTCCCCAAACTACAAAATATTTAAAAAATATGCACTTTTTCATTTAAAAACAACTATTTGTCTCAACTTTAACTACAATGTACAAGAATAGCAGTTTTTTATTCATCTTATTGTGCAAAGCATACTGAAATATTTTGAAAAAGTAAATATGTATATATTTAGCTATGGCACAAGATGGCAGAATATCTCACCTTCTAAATCTTTCTTCTCTGAATTAATTCAACCTGTTTTTACTCTCAAATTCTGGCATTCTCAAATTTTGGAAAAATTGATGAGGAACAATCTCTCTCCATCAAGACTTTTTTCCCCTCTCTAAATGTGCAGCCATCAGCCACCCACACATGAGTTAAACAGCATTTAAGATGAAGAAAGCTGCATCTGCAAAGACACTTGTATTTGGCTCTTTATCTGGGACAATTCCAACCAAATGGTAAACTCCCCTGGAAAGATTTTCTTTCTAAAAGATCTTCCAAATGCTTTCCTTTGAGTTTTTAAAATTACTGATGAGCTGCAGAACGATTTTCCATGGTGGATTAGAATTGTGAGCTATTTAAATAAATGTAAAGATTTCTAGAAGGATTGATTCGTTAGAGGGGAAACTTAAAAAAATAGGGAAGTGGTAACTTAACTGGAGTTGGAGGATTTTAAGTTTGCATATGAAAGCACACTATCATGACAACAGGTGTGCCATTTCAAGAAAACATATCTATCTAAAGCCTTTCATCTGCATTATAGTTTAATAAACAATGTGTAAAATAATGCATTACTGTTCTAATGAGTAGCTGTTGGATTATGTACAACATCTGAGTAATAACGTACTGTTGACCTGAAAGTTTGGTTAAAGGAGGCAAACAGGCTAGGTGATATACATTTATATCATTTATTACCTTAAAGCTAGCTGCATGGAGCCAAAACATAAGTTCTGACTGAATGATACAAAAATGAGAAAGTTTTTATGTGTTTTAGGACAATCTCAGCATGTCTGTGTGCCTCAGATTTATGGTCTCCATATGTTTATAAGACAATTGACAAAGTAGTGTCAGCTGGATCCCAGGATACCTGAGCCTCCCTCACGCAGCACAGGCCTATAGGAAAGATAAGGGAAGTCCCACTATCCATGCTTAATCTGGTCTTTGAGGTTGCTGACACAGGAAAGGGCATTTTTAGAGCAAAGCAAAACAGTCTGATCAATTAGTTCAGGGTTTGACCCTTATTGGAGTTCAAATATTGTCAGTATACACAAGATATATACATAATTCATGGAAAGAGGGGATGGAAATAGTCACGAGAGGGATTGGGAAAGGCTTTGTGCAGAAGGGGGAACCTGAGTTGAGTAATGAAGGAAGTCAGGGAAGCTACAAGGCAGAAGTAATGGGACAGGGCACTCTAGGAATGGGAGAAGACCAGCAGAAAAGTAAGAGCATACTGATCATAGAGCGCAAAAAGAAGAGAAAAATATTAGAAGACTAGAGGGTTAGGAAGGGCCAAATTATGAAGAGCTTTAAATTCCAACGAGTTTCTATTTGATCTTATAGGTAAAAGGAAGCCATGAGCTCATTGCCTTCTACGATCAGATCTATACTTTAGAAAACTCGCTTTGACAAAAGAGTAGAATGTAAATTGGAGGGAGAAGGGATATAAAGCAGGAAGACTGGTTAGAAGTTTATTGCAATACTCCAGGTGAGAGATGGGGAACTGCATTAGAGTGGTATTTGTGTGAGTGAAGAGAAGGGAGGCATATAGAAGACATGCTATGAAGATAGAAACAACAAGACTTGGCAATGGTTATGCAGGCAGCTAGGTGGCTCAGTGGATGGGGCACTGGGTGTGGAGTAAGGAAGATCTGAGTTCAATCCAGCCTCAGACACTTACTACTGTGTGACCTTGGGCAAGTCAATTAACTCTGCTTCAGTTTCCTCATCTGGAAAAGGAAAAGACAAACCTCTCCAGTATCTTTGCCAAGAAAACCCCAACATGAGGTCATGAGGATTTTGAAATGCTTGAACAATAACAACAAAATATGGGGTTTTTAATTAGGTTGAGTAATCAAGGATGACACTGAGATTGTGAGGCTGGGTGACCAGAAAGATGATGGTGCTGTCAATAGTAACACAGAAATTCAAAAAAGGAGACAATTTCAGGGAAAATAAAATTTGTTTTATTTTGGATATCATGAATTTGGGAATCTTAAAGGACATCCAATGCCTAAACTACATTTGTTGACACAAAACTAGAGCTCAAGAGAGAAACTAGGGCTAGATATATAGATATGGAAATCATCTGCACAGAAATGATGATGGAACTCCTAAAGAGTTGATGCCATTACAGTGTAAAAACATTAAGAGATTATAGGAAAAGAGAGAAGGACCCAAACCAGATCCTGAGAGAACACCTAGGGTTAGCAGGCATGAGGCAGATAGAGATTAAGCAAAGGAGACTGAGAAGGGACAGTGAGATTTGAGGAGAACCAGGAGAGAACAGTCTCATGAAAAATTGGAGGGTCAAATGTCACTAAGAAGGACAAGGACTGAGAAAAGCTCATTAGATTTGGATAGGTAGCTAGAGAGAGGGTAGTTTTAGATGAATGATCTAAGTCAAAAGTCAGACTGCAGAGAGTTTAGAACTGAGAAGAAAGGAAATGGAAACTTTCAGTGTAGACATTTTTCATGAGGAGTTTATACACAAATGGGAGAGGAGATAAAAGATAAAGGCTACAGAGTATCAGGTGCAGTGTTTTGTTCTGTTTTTAAAGACAAAGGAGACATAGACATGTTTATAGACATCAGGGAAGGAGCCAATAGACAAAGATTGAAGATAAGAGAGTGGGAAGGACAAGTCTAGAGGTGATGGGATCAAAAGTACCTACAGAAGGCAAGGAGAGGCATGACTTCTTTATCTGAGACTAGAGTGAAAAAGAATTGATGGGGGAACACGTCTGAGGGATGTGATATAAGGAAGTGAGAAGGAAGAGCTCTCTGAAAATGTTCTGGATTTATTTATTTATTTTAGGAGAGGAAAGAATGAAGGGAATGGAGATCATGGTGAGAATAAGGAACACAGTTAAGGAAATCATGAGGCATGTGGAAAGATGTAATGACAAAAAATTAGGATAAATAGCAGTTTCAAAGTTCATGAGCAAGAAAGTGGAATACTTCCAAGTGTTGGAAAGAAGGTGCTGGTAAGATCAAAGGTATGGACATATCTGCAATAGTCTTGTTGAATCTTAAGTCATTTCTAATTTGGAATCACACAAGATGTAACAGCAATAGCACCACATTCTAGGAAAGACCTATTAGACTCTTTAGTCTAATCTTGTGCTTCCTTCCACAGGCCCCTCTCCACCTATGGATACTCTGCTTGGATTTACTCTGTAATGGTGAACATATCCTCATCCCCTTCTACTTGGCCCATCCCAGGTATTCTAAACATCTTCTCTCTGATATTCAAACCTTGTCCTCAACTCATCACTCCCTGACATCCACACTTTTCAACCCTAACCCTTCTCTTATTGTTGAGTTTCTTCTAGGGGCTTTCATTCTGGGGACCAGGGGTCAGTCATGTTTCATTCCTCTACCAGCTATGCTTCTGACTCTCTGTTCTTTGACTCCATAAGCTGCCTTCTTGCTTGGGAACTTCTGTCAGGTCCTTCTTATCCTGGACTGTCCCTCTGCTCTGCTGTTTCCCTTCTCCCATTGGTGAGTTCCTTCCAGGTCCCCAGTTATGGAATTGGCCATACCAGAATGTGCTTCCAGCTCTCAGGCCTTTGGCTTTTACCACCAGGATCCTGGGGGAATATTCCTCACTTTCCACACATACTTGTTAGCTTGCTTTTATTTGTTGTCTTGCTCCATTAGAATATAATTTCCTTGAGGACAGGGACTATCTTTCTTTATGATGCCATGACATTATGGCATTTAATCATATGATTAGAAACTTGAACATATTATCTTATCACCTGAGAAATATGAAAACAGTAGTAGCTGCAGACTTGGTAATAAAGGGATAATTTAGAAGAAGCAGTGTGATCCAACAATATCACTGAAAAAATTTCTAAGGTTAATTACAGTCTGGATATTACAAAAAGGGGCAGGTAGGTGTGCTAGACCTGGGGTCAGGAAGATCTGGGTTCAATCTGACCTCAGATACTTACTAGCTGTGTAACCCTGGGCAAGTCACTTAAACCTGTTGTCTTGGTTTGGAGAAGGAAATGGCAAACCACTCTAGTATCTCTGCCAAGAAAGCTCTAAAAGGGATCACAAAGAATCATATACAACTGAAACCAACTAAACATTAACAAATTACAACAATGATTCTAATGTATACACACACACACACATATATATATATATATATACATGTACATATACATGATGTATGTATATTATTAATTTATGTCCAAGTTTTGTATACTATCTACCTTAGGTTGAAGGAATAGATAGAATATAGAATTTAGAACTGAAATCCACCTTAGAGGTTGTTTAGTCCAAACCTCTCTTTTTATTAAATAGTAATCTGAGTTCTATAGAGGTTAATTGACTTGTCCAAGGTCATAAAGGCAGAGTAGAACAGAACTAGGATTCAAATTTTTAAAAAGTCTTCTGACTTTAAATTCAGGTCTTTTCCCACTATCCCATGTTGCCTTCCTGACATTTTGTTTCAGGCATGAGGTCCTTATTTTTTTTAATTGACCTAGCAAATGCACAGAATGTTTGTGAGCCTTAAAGCAGTACATAAAAGTGAGTTGTAATTATTTAAAAGTAATCCATGTTCAATTTTCAGGTTTTACTCCTCTTTACTCTGCAATAAGCTAATTATATTGAAACTTCCCATTAAACATCTTAGATACTTGTTTTTACATTTGAAAGCTTCCTTTGAAAAACAAAATAACAGTATAAGAGCTGTCCCCAAGGATGTGATTCTGCAATATTCTACCATTTCTATTCAAGTTGGGCCTCCTGCATCAGCAATTCTCTCATTGAGCAGCTGGAAGTGCAAATGGAGAGCATCAAAAGTACATTTTTACTCCTGTTGGTGCTTCTAGCCGCTAATGTACTAGTCCAGATATTGGAATGTTCATTTAAGTCAGTTTAGGAAACAGGCCAACATTTTAAAAGTAACTTGAGTTTTCTTGGCTTTTTTCATTTGACTTAAAAAGCATGGAAAAGTTAAGAACATGAAAGAAGACCCTTAAATGTGGAATACCCTTATTGCGAAGGATGGAAATGAGAGTTACATAGGATGGGAAGTCATGAATGGTCTACATGACTTGTATCATTAAAAGGAAAAATCACAAAGATCAGGTAATCAATAGAGTGGATTATTGATGGATTGTTTTCTAGACTGAGAAAAAGAAAATTGAGAAAAGATAGTCTGATAGTGTGGAGGAGAACCAGGAGAGAAAGGTGTCATGAAAACCCAGTAGAAAGTATATCTGGGAGGAGCAGGTGATCAACAGGTTGGAGGAGAACCAGGAGAAAACAGTCTCATGTAAACTTAGAGGAGAGTGTATCTAGGAAGAGCAGGTGATCCACAGTGTCAAATGCAACTGGGGTATTAGGAAGGATGAGGGAAAAGGTCATTTCACTCAAAAATTAATAGATCATTGGTAACTTGCGGTAGGGTAGTTTTAATTGAATAATGAAGTCTGAAGTCAAATTTCAGAGGATTTATAATTGAGTGAAATAAAAGGAAATGAAGACACTAAGTACAGATGTCTTTCATGAGGAATTTTTCTTTGTGGGATAAGGTGGTCCTGGGAGAATAACTCAGATAGGTGATGTGATACTGAGAGGAATCAAGAGACACAGGATCCAGTGGGTGAGGAATCCAATCAGGTGACCTAAGCTTTTAATCAATCCTGACATCAGAATTTCCTTGATCTTTTGCCGGTCTCTTTACAGCTCTAGGTTCTCAACTCCATCATCTAAGGAATAAAAAGGTCGGTCTATATCTAGCTCTGAAAGTTCTGTGCTAGAGAAGTTATCAGGTTTGAGTGAGGTGGTATTATATATCAAATCAGAGCATGCTAATAGAGCTAACTGGGCAATCAAAGTGAATTATTTATCAAGTGAGGTTTTGAAACTTGTACTCAAAAGTTAATACTAATGACCTGGTAATTATTTTAATGGATTTTCAATGAACTGTGACATACTTGGCTGGCATATCAATATTTAGTAGTACTGAGAAGCCTCACCTGTTAAGAGTTTTGTTAAAATCCCTTTTACTGGGTGAATATGTGTTTCTGGGTACATTTTGCTTGTTGCTGTTCAGTTGTTTCAGTTATATCTGACTATTCACAACCCCACTTGGGAATTTCTTAGCAAAGATAATGGAGTGGTTTGCCATTTCCTTCTCTAGCTCCTTTTATGGATGACAAAATTGAGGCAAACAGGGTTAAGTGGCTTGAATCTGATTTGAACTTGGGTCTTTATGATTCCAGGGCCAGCACTCTCTCCATTTCTCCACCTATATTCAGTTTTGGGCTCCTGTCCTTACCACATCAATGAATGACTTCAGTCAATCAATCTACTAAGTACCAGGCACTGTGGTAAGTGCTGAGAATATAAAGAAAGGCAAAAACCAAAATCAAAATAATAAACAAACAAAAAGAGGAACTTAAGTCCTTAACTGTCCTTGAGGAACTTAGCTTTCTAAAGTCTTTGTTTTGTCTTGAGTAAAGGAAAGAAAAATGATGGAAGGTTGGAGGTAGGAGGTTCAGGTGGAAGGTTAACCAGTTTTTATTAGGCTCTTATGTGCTAAGCACTCTGCTAAGTTCTGGGGGTACAAAGAAAGGGAAAAACCACTGCTCTAAGTGAAAGGATATCCCAGTCAAAATGGGGAGACATATACTAGATATATACAGAATTAAAGGGAAAGGCATTCGCAGTTGTGGGTACTAAGAAACAATGCCTGGACAAGGTAGAATTTGAACTGAATGTTGAAGGAAGCCAGGAAAACTGAGTATCAGATTTAAGCTAAAAGTGGTCATAGAATATTGAGCTTTCTTGATGGAAAAGATCTTAGAAGTCTTCTGCCCCAACTCCTTTATTTTAAGGATGAGGAAACAAAGACTCAGAAAAATTAAGAGACTTCACGCAGCTCAATCACAGATCTGGGATGAGCAGATACATTTCCTGACATTCAATACTCATTCCACAGTGTCTCCCCAGTGAAAAGTTACTGAACTTGTGTTTTCTCTATTTCTTTATAGCTTTTTGGGACATTGAATTGAGAAATTAGACTTGGAGTTACTATACCCAGTATGTATTGTGTGTCTGGGAATTATGAAAGAACGTTCCAGCTGGTCACGAGTATAGAGGGCACTTATAATTCTATTATAAAATGGTTAGATTGGACAACCTATGAGGGGCCCTTCAATGGGGATTCTATGGCATGATTCTTTTTTGTGGTTTCTTAATATATATTTATTAATAATGACACAGCTATCTCTTGGGGGCGGAGCCAAGATGGCGGCGTAGAAGCAGCAACACATCGCAGCTCTCACATAGCCACCCCAAAATACCCATAAAATAGGACTCTAAACCAATCCTGGAACTCCAAAACGCACACAAAGATACTTCCCACTAAAGTCAGCTCGGCTACGAGGAACCGTATCAGCACTGCAAACCGAAACCGGCCTGGCCTGAAGCCCCGGCTGTGCCCTGGGGGCGGCTGGAGGAGAGGAGCGGTGAGCGGATTAGCGGCTGTGAATGGGATTTGTGAAAGGGGGAGATAAACAGTCCGGCAAGAAGGCCTCCAGAGCGGAAAAGTGAAAGGCAGAGGTTTTGCACCCGCTTGCAGCTTCCCGCAGCGGCCTGTAGACAGCAGGGGGACTGAGCAACTGGGCTAGCCAGGTCTCTCGCGTTGAGTGGCTAGATCCGGATAGCCATCTTGGGCCTCGGTCTTGGAGTCTTTATTATCCGGTCAGCCGGAAGTATATAGGAAGAGTTCCCAGCCTCTTTCTAAGAGCTACGGCAGCCGGGAGGACCCCAGCGATTTGGGACAGAGCTTTCCCTTCTGGAAGCAGAGCCCCACAGAGACTTTAAAAAAAAAAATCACGGTCTGAAGAACCATGAGTAAGAATAAGC
>CM053580.1:398072472-398094994 GCA_028627135.1 Pseudochirops cupreus | reverse complement strand
ATTATTATTGACTACATCCAACTGGAACTTGAGATACACAGGCACTGCAGTTGGGAGATCCATCCTGCCCTACCAAAAAGTGACATAGGAGAGAATAGAATGGGGGAGGGGGGAAATACTGGGATGGCTGTTTTGGGGTGGTGGGCGGGGGAAAGACGGGGAGAAAAGATGTAACTCAAAAAAATTTAATAAAGAATTTAATTTAAAAAAAAATAAAAAAAAATAATGACACAAAAGTATTAATCACAAACTGCACAAAAATTTCTTCAAACTCACGTCAACAGTTATTTAATATCTACTGTGTGTAAAGCATTTGGTAGGTATTGGAGATACAAAGATCAAAACATAGTGATCCTTAACCCCAAAACTTTTATGTTTTCCTGGAATTCTAAGTAATTCTTAATGATAATGATTTTGTTAATAATAAATGAGTGCTAACTTCTTTTATTAGGCTATGTGGTATAGTGGCAGGAGCCCTGCCTGGGCAGATATCAGAGGACCTGGGGGCTGATCCCATCTCTGATGCTAATTATCTGTATGAACTTTGGCAAGTCATTTAGCTAACATGGCTCTCTATTTTTTCATCTGTGAAATAAGAGGGTTGAGCTGAAGTCTTTTTCAGCTATAGAAGTATGATATGATTCACACACTCTCTTCTCATTCTTTAGGATATATATATATATGTGTGTGTGTGTGTGTGTGTGTGTGTATGTGTATATATATATATATATATATATATATATATATATATATATATACACATACACACACACATATAGACATATATCCCATATTCTATACAATCCATATGATATACACTATGATATGAGTCTATATCATCACTGGGTTCTATCATTCTAAATCCATCTCTGAGGCAGACTAACCTTGTGTGTATGATATCACATGTTGTATATTATAGATGTAACAAATATTTTTTGAGTGAATGGATTTATTATTTTCAACTATATTCATAGATATTTCCTGTGTGATTTGAAGTCATGTTAGCTCATATAAATTAAATTCTGGAAGGTTCCCAAGGTGCTATAGCTAAATTGGTCTTCTGTTCTTGGGCAAAGAGAAAGTTGTTCATGACACTTCTCTACTCTAGGGGGTTTCCTGAGGTTATTATTCACCTGTTCCCTGCTTCCCCCCCAAAAAACCCTTTTCTATATTTGAAATTATTTCTCCTTGATCATATCTCCAGTATCCTTGTCTCCCCAAGAAGTTTAATTCATTCAACTTTGGAATCCCCATTTCTCTCCACCTTCCACCTCTATAGAGTTAAATAACCTAAGCAGTTACTGAGTGAATGCAAACTCACCAAATCCATTACATCTAGCCCAGTGGTTCTCAACCTTCCTAATGCTGCTACCCTTTAGTATAGTTCCTCATGTTGTGGTGACTCTCAACCATAAAATTATTTTCGTTGCTACTTCATAACTAATTTTGCTACTGTTATGAATCATAATGTAAATATCTGATATGCAGGATGTATTTAAATTGAACATAACCCACAGGTTGAGAACTCAGCAGGTTCCAACTCAGGGATATTGCCATTTGCTCTGCCCTCTTTCCCTTTCTCTCTCTCTTGTTCTGGGAACATAATTAAATAAATAATGCCATTGGTTCCAGAAAGGCATCACCTACCCCACAAGTCTCCTTACCATCCCTGTGACTTACCAGATCATTATCTCTCTTCCCTTGCCATGACTCCCCTTATGCTTTCCATTCCTCTATTAAAATATAATTAGAATGCAAGTTCCTTTGGGACAAGAGGTGTCTTACTTTTATATTTGTATCCCTAGTATCCAGCACAGTGTATGACACATATATTAATACATAATTTTCATTATTTTATGCATTGATATAAACAGAAGTTGATTTAAGATTAAAAAACAACTTTCTAACCCTATACCATTTTAAAAGACCATATCCGTAAGTTTCTTTTCTGTAGTTCATAATTATTATTTTTTAACTTGAAAGACAGTGTCTAACAACAACAAAAATACTTCCAAAATCTTCATCACATAGCCTTGTATCCTATTGTACTGGTGCCTGGCCTCTCTATGAAGTATCTGATTTTAAAAACTGACAGATAATTTTTCATATATTTGTAATTAAGAAATCATGCTGTCTACGTACACAGCAATACAGTAACTATGATCCCTCATAATTGTAGACTTCAAAGACAATTTAAGAAAGCCCTATTTTTCATAAAAACTCCATTAAATTTCCATGCAAAGATGGACAAATAGAACACAAAAAAATCCCCACACATTAAAAATGGCTTTGTTATGGTTCGATTGTACACACATACATAATTTTCACTATAGCAATATCACATAAAAGTTTGACGGGATTAATAGGTAGACTTCAAAAGAAAATAACACACTCAGAAAGGTTCAGGACAAAGGCATGTCTGTGTCTGGCTGGAAATTAAGACATGTTTAGTTTTTTAGAAAGAGCAAACTGAAGTCTAATTAGGAACTCTGTAAGCATGGAGGTTGATGAGATTCTGAGCACCACAATCTCTTCCTTGAGAAAAAGCAACAGGGAGAGCTTTATTCTTGCTTAAAACTAGAAGCTATGAAGCTATTTCTCTCAGCTATGAAACTCAAATAGCACAGTTAAAACACAGCCAGGGGCTATTAAGATTCAGTCTGCATTCAAAAAAATAATAATAAACTAGATCTGCTTTTAGTCTTTGTTGCTGTGGATGGTAGCATGCTGGGTCTGACTGAAGAAAGATATGACTGTCAGAGTGGCTTCTCACCTCCCTGATCACACAAGACACAATACCACTTAGTTTAAAGGACATCCTAGTCTTGCTGGATTTGGTTTGTGAAATAGCTTCACATTATTGCCATTGCCAAAAAAGCACCATTTCAGCAATTCATTCTATACTACTACTCCAAAGAATGGTATCACTGAAAGGAGAGGCTAGATTAAAACTTGTTGGGCAGGTGATAGAGAGGAGAGACTTCCAGCAAAACATGGCAGGAATGCATAGCCTATGAGATCCTTTTCAACTAAGATTCTGTTATTCAGGAATATAAAATGCATTGTTTCATTCTGAATATGATGGTTACAAATTCATAACTGAATTTGGTGAGAAGGGGACAGAAGTTTTAACTCCATGAAAATCAGAGAGAATTAAGAATTAGGGATCCCTGAATTGTTTTTGAGTTTAAAGTTAGCCAAGTCAAGAGAGTGATAAACTGAAAGCTAATGAACTACTAGTTTTAAAGAAAAATCTTTAACAGCTTTATACATAGACTTTTAAAAAATGAGACAAAATCTACTCTTACCAATTTGGTCTCTCCCATACCTAAGCAAGCTGACATTATCCTATGGTTCATATATCACTGGACCTAGAAACCGTTTTTATGTTCCAGTTAATAAACTAATTTAGAGATCTTTATGTGGAAAGTTAATAAAATAACATGAAGAGGTGGAGCAGGCTAACTTCTTTGAGACCCTGAATGTGTAGACATGGTCTAAATTGCATGATTGGGACTAAAGATTTTTATATTGATGGGGGAAAAATATGATGATTAGTGTTACTTTCAAGAATATATTTCCTTTTGTCTTCTCTATCACTCAGCCTCACATAGAGGTGATTGCCTTGGAAGACTGAATATCCCCTGACTATATGTCCCAAGAGGTAGGGGTGATGTGAGGAAGAATACATAGACCAGGTTCACCTGGTGAATATTCATGATACTAGAAAAGTCCTGAGGAATAGAGCCTTGGTTAGGTCGTGCTGAGTTCTAGGAGATCAGGTTAATCCTTGAGCTGGTCTGTAGTGGTTTAGGTCATCTCTGGATTAAGATTAAATGAAGCAGTGTGGTGGCATGGAAAGAACACTGGATTAGGAATGAGAGGTAGGGGAGAAGCAGAGTGACAAAAGGGATAGAACATTTGATTAGGAGTTGAGTCTTACATTTGAGTCTCATTTTAGAAACTTACTACTGGTTGATCATGGGCAAGGCACTTAATGTCTCAGTTATTAAGTTCCCTCTTTCATAAAAAGTGGATAGTGATGATACTCATACCACTATCTCAAAACATTATTCAGGTAAAAATACTTTGCAAAACAATGTAATATACATATGATGTATTAATAATTCAAATCCTAGCTCTGCTGTTTGTCACTTATGAGACATTAGGCATCGGTTTTGCAGACAAGAAAACTAAGGCTTGTGGAGCTTAAAAGATTTGCCCATAGTTATTCTAGCACTAGTTAGTTTTAGGTATGGGATTCCAACCCAAACCTTCTGACTCTAAATTTAATGGTGTTTTTTCGTGCCTCAAATAATTTAACCTTCTTAAGACACAATTTTTTAATCTAATGAGGAAGTTGGATTATATGATGTCAAAGTTTCTCAGAAAAATGGATTTGGTTATAAAAAAGCTAAATATTGATGGGGAGAATTCAATTATATTTTTAGATATTCCCTCAACAGCTGAAAAAGTCCTCTATTTTTATCTTTTAATTAAATAAACCAAGGGAGTATAGGAAGGCAACTGTAAATAGTAAAGAGATTTTAATTAGAAAAACCCAGGTAAAATTGGCAAGACTCAGTAAATGTTCCACATTTTATTAAGTTTTCAAGGCTTCAGGTAAAATAGACTAGAAGGACTTAAGAATTTAATGAGCTAAAACTGAAACACTAATATATTCAAAACTAGGATTTAAAAAAAATAAACCACAACATAGTTAAATGATACACCACTTGCAGAGCATCTTATGAACCAAAATTAGGCAATTTTTTTTTACCCCAGTAGAAGTGCATATGTCTTTATGGATACTGCATGAGACTTCATAACAGTGATAGAAACAAAGAATTCCAGCATAACAAGTGACCTCAGGGGTCATTCGGTCTAACCCACACCGAAATGGAACCTTCTCTACAAAATAACATTCCTATAGTCTTCCAGCCAGTATTTAAAAGCCTATAATAACGAGGAACTCACATCTGTCCTATCTGTCCTAACACAAAACAGTTCAATCTGCACGTAATGCACTGGAAACGATCTGACTAGGGCAGAGGGCACCTTTGTTCTGGACATTTGGACTTTCTTCATGCAGGCTAAATTAACAATAACATTTTTTTTTGCCCATATCAAAAGGATGATTCCCATTGAATCTGCAGTTTGGTCAAATGCAGCTTACAGCTAATAAGGGTCTGAAGACAGCTAGATTTGAACTCTAATCCCAACACTCTGCCTCCAACTTTATGTGACTAGCCTCAGACACTTGTTAGCTATGTGATCTTGGTTAAGCAAGTCATTTAACCTGCCTGGCTCAGTTTCCTCCTCTGTCAGACGGGAATAATAATAGCATTTACCTTCCAGGGTTGTTATAAGGATAAAATAAGAGCATAATTATAAGCCTAAAAATGCTATAAAAAACTTTGCAAACCTTAAAGTACCATAAAAATTCTACTTGGATCTTATTGCATTTGGCTCATCCTTCCTTTTTTGTGAAGATCTTTTTGGAATCTGATTTTTATATGCAAGATGACATTTATTTCTTTGTACTTCAGGTCATCTCAAAATTTGAAAAGCAGGTTACTTTTCACTTTATCTAAGTCACTGGAAATTGTTGAGCAGCTAAGGGTTAAGGATAGATCCTTGGGGCATCCTATTAGATACCTCCCATCTTTATATGTAATTAGTACCATTTTTCAGCATATACTGTATTTGTCATTATTCAGTAGTTTCAGTCATGTCTGACTCTTTGTGGCCCCCATATGGGATTTTCTTTGCAAAGATATTGGGATGATTTGAAATTTCCTTCTCCAGTAGTTTTTTGTTTTCGTTTTGTTTTGTCTTTTGTTTTTTTTATAGATGAGGAAGCTGAGGCAAAGGGGTTAAGTGACTTGCTCAGGTTCACATAGCTAGTATGTGTCTGAGACTGGATTTGAGCTCAGGTCTTCCTTACTCCAGGGTCACACACTGTATACACTGTGCCACCTCATTATTTATATATAGTGCATATTTGTACATTATTCAGATATGTGTGTTTGTGGGTATACACAGAAATATAGCACTAATTAAATGCTACAATCAAATTATATACAAGTCAGAATTGGGGTGGGCAAAATTATAGCTTTTCCTTGGAACTATAAGGCATTTTTAAATTTAAAAATCAGAAAGCCTGTCTCTTGTCAACATCTGAAATGTATCATAGTCTTTAGGGAAGAAAATGTCAAAGAATTTAAAGAGAGGTTAGGAATGATCCAAAGACTTAATACTATAAAATAGAAGTTAGCGTAAGTGGCTTAGGATAGTTTTGAGCATACAACTTTGACAATGAAATAATAGATCATTTCACTGATTGATTGATAAAGAACTTGAGAATACATCTTTTAAATAGAGCAATGTGGCTGAACAGAGAGCTTACCTACAATTTAATTTATATGTAAAAGGATATGCACATGAGGTGATTTTTTTCTTTCAAAGAATCTTATTTTAATGACATAGACTCTATTAGAGCCAATGGATTTGTGATTTAATTGATATGAGTTCTCCATCCAAAGGTTCAATTCACAACTCATTCATGACTTCTCATTCCCTTCCCTTTCCACAGAAATAGAGGCTAAATCTGTGATTTCATTTGGTACAGGGTAGTCCTGAGTGAAGAAATTCTTGCTAGCAATGCAGGTAGTCACCTTCTCTTCAACACTGTATGTGTATGTGTGTGTGTGTGTGTGTGTGTGTGTGTGTGTGTGTGTGTGTGTGTGTGTGGACACATACATATATATATATATATACATACATACATATATATATATGTATTTATTGACATTTAGTTTACAACGTTCTGTTCCACAATCCCTTGAGTTTCAAATTTTCTCCCTCTCCTTTTCCTTCTTCCTCCCCACTCCCATGGCAGCATGCAATCAAATATAGGTTCTACAAATACCATCACACTTAACATTAGTCCAGTTGTAAAGAAGGATTATAACCAATGCAGTGAATAATGAGAAATAAGGGACAAAATAAAACAAAACTCAAGAGAGAGAGAGAGAGAGAGAGCAAGTAGTTTGCATTCGGACTCTGTAATTCATTCTCTGGATGTGGATGTCCCTTTCCATCATGAGTCTTTTGTAGTGGTCTTCCAATCCTGTATTGCTGAGAGGACTACAACTTATATTTTTTGAATTGCCTAAAGCAAGTGACTTAATGCTGCTTGCCTCAGTTTCCTCCCCTGTAAAATGAGCTGGAGAAGGAAATGGCAAACCGCTCCTGTACCTTTGCCAAGAAATTACCAAATGGAGTCACAAAGAGTTGAATACACCAAAAAAAAAAAAAAAAAGACTGAAAAGCATTGAGAGGTTAAATGACTTGCCCAGGGTTACACAGCCAATATTTGTCAAAGGTGTGAATCCAAGCCTTCCTAGCTTCTTTTTTTTTTATTTGCCCAGAATATAGTTAATTTGATTTAATAGAGGGAGTGCAACTTTCCTCCCATTACATGAAGAGTTGTAAAGCAGCCCCATGGACTCCTTGAACAGCTTGGCCTATTTCCATTTTATATAGGACCATCACAGTAAGCTACATCCTTTTATAGGACTAATTTTTTAAAAATTGATTTGTTTATTTACTTTTAGTTTACAAGATTCAGTTCCACAATCCCTTGAGTTTCAAATTTTCTCCCCTCTCTCTCCCCACCACCCATGGTGGCATGCAATCAAGTATAGCATCTGCAAATACTTTCACACTGGACATTAGTTGTATAGAAGGGTTGTAACCAATGGAGTGAAAAATGGGAAAAAAGAAAGAAAATCAAAAATGAAAAAGAATGATAGCATGTAGATTGCTTCAGTCTCCATTTAAACTCTGTTCTTTCTAGGTCTTTCTCTGAATGTAGATATCTTCTTCCATCCTGAGACTTGTAGAGTTGTCTTATAACAGTGCATTGTTGAGAAGAGTCCAGTTTATCAAAGGTGGTTATCACACATACAATGTGTCTGATTGTTTACAAATTTTTCCTGGTTCTGCTCTTCTCACTCAAGCCTTCCTAGCTTCAAAGAAGTCTCTCTCTCTCTCTCTCTCTCTCTCTCTCTCTCTCTCTCTCTCTCTCTCTCTCTCTTTCTCTGTCTCTGCTATGTTATCTTTCATGACTTGTCCACAACCTTTCCTAAATCTTCTAGAAGAAATGTTTTGGGGGCTGTTCAATCTCTTCAAATATTGTGTGGGCACCAGTAGATATAACCTTTAGAGATGCAAAATACTTTCATATTTATCATCTCTATGGACCTTTGTAACAAAACTGTGAGGTAGGTAGTACAGGTATGATTCTCTTCATTTTACACATGAAGAAATGGAGACCTAGAAAGGATAAGTCTCATCAACTGACACTGAGTCATTTTCTGTCTAAAAAAAAAAAAGACTTTTTAAAGCTGATTCTAAAATTATTTGAAACACATAAGTTACATATTTACATCTTTTCAGGGATTTGTTAAATTGGGAATTTATTGGATTGCAATCTAGGTATAAGTGTATGGTTCATTTTTACATGACAATATCAAGGTAGTATAACCTAGGAAAATTGTTCTTCATTAACATAGGTAGCAAAGGGCATCATGATTTCTGTTTTAATGCTTTGGGTGCTGAGTAATTTGATTACTCTGGCTTATGAGTTGTTTATGAAATATGGGAGAATTCCTTCTAAAGTATCTTATTGAGCTGTAGAGGCCCCCCCACCAGAAATACACATAAAAATAACAGAAGAATAAATAATAAAAGTTCTTAGGCCCACATTTAAGACTAACATGAAGAAAGCCATTCTTCACAACTGTCTTACAGTCTCCAATTGACCCTCTTCCATTTCAAGAATTTCTATCAATTACAACAAAATTCATTTTAGGATCTTCCTAGTTATCACTTTTTCAACCTCTGTAGGATGGCAGCGTCTTTGAGGGAAGGGGCTGCATGGTTTCTCTAATCATCCTTCAGAACTCAGTCTGATGTTTCCTGATCTGTAACGGTTCAACTGTTATTGACTTAATAAACTTATATCTTTTACAACAGAGAAGTCTGTGAACATGTGCACTGGGGCAGTTGGGTGGCACAGTGAGTATAGTGCTGGTTCTGGAATTAGGAAGACATCTTCCTGAGTTCAAATCTGGCCTCAGATACTTACTAGCTATGTAACTGTGAGCAAGTCACTTAATCCTGTTTGTCTCAGTTTCCTCATTTGTAAAATGATCTGGAGAGGGAAATGACAAGTCATTCTGTTGAGGGCCAATGTGAGCCAGTCCAGTCATGGGTAGAGTTTGGACCAGGGTTCCCCTGGATCCCACTCCCTACATGGGCCAATTATGGCTCAGGGTGTTAGCTCACCATCTTTGCATGACTAGCAAGGAAACAGGGCACGATTACCGAGAGGTGACCCACCAAAATTTCACAGCCGCCGATAATTAAGTACAAGCCAGTCAATCATTTTTTCCATGAGAAAACCAGATGCAACCATGTCTGTTATAAAAACCCTTGCCCAGGACAAATAAATGAACTACCCCGAGTGTTCCTGCCTGACTTGCCTGTCATCATTTCATTGCCACACCCTTGTGCTTGGGCCTGTGCCCCTGCAGTACAGGCATCATCATTCCAATATCTTTACCAAGAAAACCCCAAATGGGGTCACAAAGAGTCAAACATGACTAAAAATTGCTGAGCAACAACAACACCACATTTTATTTAATATACCAGAATAAAGCAATAATAGTACATTGGAACTATGCCACCATGCTGCCTTACCAGATAAATCCACCTTATAATGATGTTCTTTTAGAACTTCAGTGAATAGAGTTATTGTAAACTTTTAGTTATGTATGTTAACAGGAACTGCTCAAAACAATACTACGTGATTTCATATATTAAAATATTTTTATTGATAATAAAATCTAATGATAGATACTATCTAGAAAATAGAATTAGGTCTAGCTTCTGCCAATTAGACTTAGTTACCTGAGAAAAGACCCAGAAGAAAAATTAACAATTGGAATAATGATTTAAATTATCTTATCTGAATTTTATCAGTCCTGTATAGTTCCACAAAGAAGATTCTTACGTATTTTAAATAATTCTATTTTTAAATGTCAACAATGGGACACTATTAGTGAAACATTTTTATGATTATGTTAATTCTCTGTTGTATTATAAATCCATAGGGCATCCTTAACAATGGAAAACAACAAAGTTTTACATGTACAAGACTATATGTATCTATGCATTTTACCCAACTAATCAGAAAATTATTCCTAGTGAAACTAATTACAGAAGAGTAGAAAAGAGAATTATGACTAAACTGTTTTTTGATGGATAGAAAAGACTAAGATATATATATACATACATATATATATATATATATATATATATATATATATATATATATATATATATATATGCATATGTGTGTATCTTTTTTTTCCCCTTGCAGGTGATGCTATGAACCCACTATCACTACTACATATATTGGTAATGGTGACAGAATTTCCTTGATCCTTTTATAATTGTGGACATGCCAATGAAGCTTCCTCTTAAAAAAAAAATGATCTTAGAAAGGACAGACTAGTGAGTATAAGTCTGGGAGCTGGAGGTCATGCTGGCAGCCAGATGGAAAGAAGCAATGTGTCCAGAAATAGATCTTGTCTGACCTTGCATATATCAAAGGCAGCCAAGAAAGATCAACAGCAATTCAACCTATTTTCTTGGCTAATTTTAAAACAATTCTGAATTCCTATAAGCATTTTTACTTATCTTACAGAAAAGGTGCATATATAACCATGCATTATTACCTGAATGCTGTTCTTCGATCCAAGCCTGCAGGTACATGAAGAGGAGTAGACCAGCTACTCCAAACATCAGCACAGACAGAAAGACTTGTCTCAAATTCATGACCATTTCAGATGGTTGCATTTTTGCTCCTTTGTGAATACCACATGATTTTCCTTCCACGTCTTCTCAGATTAATCTTGTTCTCTTCAGCATCTTTTTCTTCAGTATCCTAGAAGGTGGACAAATAAAGCACTATGATTCTTTGGTAGTACTTCTTTATGGATTTTCTGTGAAACATGAAGAATATCTACAATACTGAATGTTTAAATCAACACTGGTGTTATGGAACTGATCACCTATTCCTCAAGGGATAGATGTCCTGTTACATTCCAAACACTTCAGTCTTATCTGACACATTAGTTTCTCTGCAAATGGGTAAGTTTTTTTTAACATTAAATTAAACTAGAGTTTAATTCAGAGTTAATCTTTTTTAATTGTTAAGGGCCAAGGAAGGATGCTTATCACAACTTAAATGATTTTTAATGAGCAAGGAATCTTTTATTAACATTCCAGTATGCAGTATCCTGAGAGTTGAGCTTAGGTAGTTCTGATACAAGTATGTTACAAGAACCATAAACCAGCAAGGAGAATAAATACACTCAATAAAAAGTTTTTCCCTCTTAGTTACAGACTTCTCTCTTCAATTGTCTTGTCTTCCCTCTCATTCTTAGCAGGAAGTCCAATTTCTCACTTTAATGAGAAGATTGAGGTCATTTGAAATGAAATCTTTCAACTCTCCTCCTCTAAACCTCTCAATTTCTCATCTATCTTCTCATTTCCCCTGCCTTTCCCAGAGGACTGGTTGATACTGCTCCTTTACAAAGCCGTGCCCTAAACATGTATCCTCAATTCCTTCCCTTCCCATATCCTCATGAACTTGCACAAAGTATTACCCATTCTTTTTTTCATACTGCTCAATGGTGAGGCATAATAACATAGTAGAAAGAGTAAAGGACTTGGAAGCTGGAAATCCTGAGTTCAAATCCTGAACCACAGCATTGTGTAATTCTGGGAAAGTCACTTCATCTCTCTGAGTCTCATTTTCCCCAACTATAAAAGAAGGAGGGAAGACTAGACAGCTTCTGAGTCTACTAGATGGCCTCTAAGGTCCTTTCAAGGTCTAAATGAATGATGAGATGAATCTTTCCTTTATATTGTCTCATGTATACTCATCCTATCCACCCTGCCCACAAAACTTTAACTCCATTTTCTCATCAGGTTCTCATCCTATCTGTCTACTCTCCATTGTTAAATTTCTGAATAAATAGCCTAAACCCACTGCATTAATATTACCACCTCTCAACCTCCTGAAGTCTACTTTTTGACCTCTCTACTATATTTAAATGGTCCTCTCCAAAATCATCAATAACCTCCTTATTGCTAAATAATGATTGATCATTCATATCCATCTACTTTGCAACATGGGACACTATTGACCATACCCTCTCCCTTTGGTTAGCCTTTTCTATTACAATGCATTACATGGTTCTCCTATTTTTCCTAGATTTTTTTTGTATCCTTAGCTGGATCCCTCCCTTATCTTGACAATTAAACACGTTTTAAACCACAGAACACTGGGGTTCTATATATGTCCCCTTTTCTACATTTTATTTTGGTGATCTTTACTTTCATGACTTCAATTACAAAACTCAATACAGGTCACCCCTAACATCTATATCTCTGAACCAAGGGCCCTTTTCTGAGAGTCAGTCCCATATCCAATTCCCAGCTAAATAAAATCACATGAATATCTTACTAGCACTCAAACTCAACTTAGGAGACAACAGATATTTTCTATTTAGATAATTAGACAGATTCATTTGAAATAAAGGGCAAACTTTGAAAGATAGGTTCATACAACATGATAGTTTTCAAAATGTAGCATCCAAGGACACAGAACTTTTCATATGATATAATGTATTTATGTAAAGGGTGATTTCTATTCTATATAGTTTAAAAAGTGATATTCTACATAGTTTGAAAAGTGATATTCAAGATCTTTCCCAAAAATCATAATTAATATCAAAATGAAAGACTTATTATTACCAAATGCAGTCCAGTCTTGGATCCAGTCCAAAGAATTTTAGTTTTAAGAAGTACTGTGATGACCTTATTTTTATAGTAAAGTCAAATATGTAATGAAGTGATAGGAGCAGACTACTACACTGATGTTACCATGATGATCCAATGCCTCATGGCACCAAGATTATGTGTCCTTAACATCTTTTAGCCATCTCACAAATATATATTCCTTATATTAAGAAATCAATGCATCAATTTGTTTTAAAATTATTCTATTTTGTTCAAATGTTTTCAAAGCAAAAGAAGTCAGAGCTCTTAATAAACCTCTGGTGAGAAGACAAGTTGAAACATCAATCAATGATGAAAAAACCCAACCAAAATGACAACTGGAGTTGGCCATGCTGATAAAAGGTCAATATTGAGGCATGAATTGAGTTATATGAATTATAACTTTGATAGTAGCCTTAAAGAGCAATAAGGAGAAAAATAAAAGGAACAACAAAAATCTGATGCCCCAAATAAGGAGATAGAAAGACAGCACCTAGTTGTCCTTGATGAATTCACTTCACTTGGCCCAGATGCAATTCATCCTTGGATAGTAAAGAACTGGCCTATGTCATTGCTAAGCAACAGAGATATTTGAAAGAAGATGGAAAAGGGTGAAAGGTAGCATGACACTGTGGAAGGGCAGGTACTGGCACATTATTTAAAAAGAGAATGAATAGAGTTTGTAAACTGTAGGTCAATGAGATAAATTGATTTCTGAGTAAACTCTGGAAGAGACAATGAATATCCAACAAGGACCTGGTGATTACAAAGAGCTAGCATGCTGTCATCAGGAATAGAACAATGAGGCTTACTTAATCTCTCCTTTTTGACTAGTAGGTTAGGAGAATGCTGTAGATATAGTTTGACTCAATTTTAGTCAATTATTTGACAAAATAGAGCAGCTAGCTTGCTCAGTGGATAGAGTGTTGGGCCTAAAGGCAGAAAAACTCATCTTCTTGAGTTCAAATTCAGCCTCAGACACCTACTATCTGTATGTCCCTGGGCAAGTCCCTCAACCCTATTTGCCTCAGTTTCCTTACCTGTGAAATGAACTAGAGAAGGAAATGGCAAACCATTCTAGTATCTTTGACAAGAAAACTCCAAACAGAGTCATGAAGAGTTGGACATAACTGAATAACAACAACAAAAATATTATTTGATAAAATATTTCCTATGGGAAAGAAGGCTAGATATAGACCAGAGAGCAACAAAAGTAGATGGAATCAGAACTGGCTGAATGATATGGCACAAAGAGAATTGATTTATTGTTTATGTGTCTACATGGCAGAAAATCTTTAGTGGACTATACCATTGATATGTGCTTGGCACTGTGTTATTTCCCATTTTTCAATCAGTACTTTAGATAGATAGATGGCATTCTTATCTGATTTGCAGTTGATCTGAAGATGGGAGGGGCAGCTAACACCCTGGATGACAGTTGAGGTTCAAGAAGAGCTTTACAGACTAGAGGACTATGTAGCATCTAATTAGATAAAATTCAATGAGGATAAATGTGAAGACTTGCGCTTGGTTAAAAAAAAATAACAACCAACTTCATGAACTTAAGTTCATGAAGAAGGAGACATAGTTTAATAGCAGTTTCTCTGAAAAATACCTGGGAGTATTAGTGGATTACAAGCTCAATGAGTCAGAAATGCTACATGGTAGCCAAACAAGCCAATGAGATCTTTTACTTCATTAAAGGAGGCATAGCTTCCAGGAAAAAGGAGGTGATAGAATTCATCTGGACTGGAGTGTTTGATCAGTTCTGCTCCTATCACTTCATTACATATTTGACTTTACTATAAAAATAAGGTCATCACAGTACTTCTTAAAACTAAAATTCTTCGGACTGGATCCAAGACTGGACTGTATTTGGTAATAATAAGTCTTTCATTTTAATATTAATTGTGATTTTTGGGAAAGATCTTGAATATCACCTTTTAAACTATGTAGAATATCAGTCTTAAGAAAGACACTGATGAGCTGGTCAATGTGCAGAGGACTGGGACTAGAGTCTGAGTCACATGAGGAAAGGTTAAAGGGATTGAAGATGTTTACCCTAGAGGATCAAAGAATTAGGGGGCATGATAGCTGTCGTCAAGCATTTGAAGGTTTATCACATAGAGGAGGGGTTAGGCTTGATCTCAAAATGATCTTTATCTGTTTGATCTCAAAATGCAGAGCCAGGAACAAAGGATGGGAGTTTCAAAGAGGTCAGTTTAGGCTTGATGGCAGGAAAGAACTCCCTTATGAAGAGAACTTTCCAAATGTGGAATGGAAGACTTCAAGAGGCTCTGGATTCCCTCTCCATGTCAAGGTTTGACAGAGGTGATATGACCATTTATCAGGTATACTAGTATGGTTAGAACTAGAGAGTCACCAATGACCCTTCTAATGTCCAAATTCTATCATTCTATGAGAAAGTTGAATGAAGAGAAATGATTGTCAGAGTTACCTTTTAATTGGGAAAAATTATGTCTGTGATTTTAATTGGGAAAAGACAAGATTTTATAAAGATTGAGAACAGGGATATTTTATATATATATAATATATATATGTATGTATATATATATATATATATATATACACACACACACAATCATGTAAAACATATATCAAAAGAAGAAAATAAAAAATGTGGGAAAAATAGTCAAAATAGAATGCTTCAGTCTCTAGAATCAAAGATTTAGATACACAAGTATTCTTAAAGAGGGCCCCTCTCCACACCTCTCACTTTATAGGTAAGAAAATTAAGATTCCCAAAGGAGGGGTTGAACCCAACCTCACACACATAGTAATAGAACTGGGATTAGTGGCCCCCCCTCCCCCCCACTAGGCCTTGCAGTTTCTCTATACCTTTCCTATTTCTGAAAGGAAAGAGAAAAGATGTAATAATAATGGAAACAGGAAGCAACACTTTAAGGCCTTCCCTGAGATCAGCAAGACAATTCTCTTTTGAGGAAGAGACTAGCCAGTGGAATACATTTGAATGCAAGTGAACAACATAAGATCAGGTCTCTCAGTTAAAACGGAAACAGTAGAAAAGTTGCAGGTAGTATTATAGAAGCATTTGGACAGGAAAAATGCCTTTTTGATATCCTTTTCAATGCTTATAATAGCATGAGGGGAATTACAAGATTTTTTCTTAATAATTTTCCCTCTTAATCTTCAAAATCATTTTAAAAATTGAATTGTTTTTTTTAAACTCAAGTGCAGTTAGGTGGTACAGTGAATAGAGTCCTGGACCTGAAGTCAGGAAAATTCACCTTGAGTTGAAATCCAGCCTCAGTCACTTATCGTAACTTACACCTTGTGTCCTTGGGCAAGTTACTTTATCCTGTTTGCCTCAATTTCCTCATCTGTAAAATGAGCTGGAGAAGGAAATGGCAAATCCCTTCCGTATCTTTACCAAGAAAACCCCAAATGGGGATCACGAAGAGTCAGAAATGACTTAACAACAACAACAAATCTTACACGTCCTCGTTTGGGTAAGCAGACATAGGTAACAGTTGAGTTCAACAACAAAGGTAACCCCCCTATATTGAGATTTTTTTATTTCTTTGTATAACTTGCATAATTTTATTTTACATATTTCATGAATAATTATTTTCAGAGCTATTTTAATAAAATTAGAGTGTTTCAAAAGTTAAAAAATGACTGGATTATATGTTAAGCATTTTTTTTCTTTTTTTAGTTCACCACAAGAGGGAAAAGTATAAATATTAGGTTAATATAGACTAACTCAAGTTAGTACATAGGGACAGTTACCCAAATTTCCTATATCAAGCCTAGGAAGAAATATTAACCTGACTCTTCTCCCTTTGAAAATTCAATTCTACAGAAGAAATAGCTGCATATGGGATTGGAGTCAGAGGACTATGTTTTCATTTGTGCTTTTGAATTTTTTTTTAAAATTCAGTTAATCTTTGGTTCTGGTAGCAGAGAAAGTTTTTAAGGAAATAAAAGAAGTGAAAATGTTCTCAGAGAGCTCATATGATAGAAGAGAGCTTACCATATTAAATTAAAGCTAGAGGAATATGAGTTTTCTAAGTACTTATAAAACAGTGTAGCCCACAAGGGAGATTTGGAATTTGAGGCTTTTCAAGAGTGATTCCTCAAGGAACTTCATGAAATGAAGGTAACTTTCTCTTGCATAGAAGTTAAAGTTAAACATTGAACAGAAATAATAACTGGGTTGGATAAGAAAATTCAGATAGTAGGCAACCAATCAAATAAATTCTCCTACTAAAGACTAAATAATTGCACTCAAGAAGGAAGAGATCTTTAAACTCTTGCTGTTTGCATAATTAAAAATCATCTCGGAAGAGAAAGGATAGAAGAAAACTCATAAATCAGACAAGAGCTATGAAACTACGGGAGTAGTGGGTGTGGAAGCCAATAGAAGTAATCCTGGGGGGATTTAAATGAGAAAATTATTACCTAGGGTTCTGGATAGAGATGAAGAATTTACTCCCTCTTTCTCTGAGAAATGTAGCTATTTTATGTCTGACACATCCTCCTGGGTGCAGAAGGCAGTAGAAAACCTCTAATTGTTATTATGGCAGATGTGAGTAGGATTGAGTGATTAAAGCCACAAGGCAGAAAGGCAATCTGGTGTAAAATAGAGAGATACATGAGATTTTCTCAGATCTCAGTCCATTAACCCAAAGTTGGCATTCGAAAATGGCTCTCATTAAACAAAGGTGAGGCAGCAGAAGCTGCAGCATTGCTCCAAGCAAAGCTGAAGGTCAGTTTTAATGGGAAAATGTACCTATTTGGAGATACTCGGTCTGCCTCTAAGCCTCTGGAAAAGTTCAGACTATTGGAGATTGAAATTACTTGGAATAATGCTGCTTTATGTACTATAAGCAATGCCATTTCGATAGTCAAAATTCTTTCTTTGGAGCTCCAGTCAGTCATCAAGTTAAAGCATTTGGTGAATTCTAATTGCTCCCACACTCGTTCAACCCATAACCACAGAAACCTGATGGGAATCTATCCTCCAATCTCTTGTAATACTTTGTGCTTCTAATGGATTTCTAATGGTCTGTTTTGTTATTGTTATTTTTGCATAGGCCTAGGATTATAAGTCTCATGAGGTCAGGTCCTTACCTTACCCATCCTTGCAGCCCTGTACCCACCTGCCATTTGGAAATGGCAGAAATTTATAATATGGAACTTAAACTGAAATCTAATCTCACAAAGAGAGGATGGTAAATCTTAGAATTCTTAGAGAAAGGATTTTGGAATTTTAGAATTGTTCTTTTTTTTTAGTAGCTTACAAATGGAATTTTTTTGCTTATGTTTCTTCCTATCTGTTTTTTTTTCCCTGCTTTGTGAAGAAGTTTCTAGGGAAAAAAAAAATGCCTTTTTACCTTGTTATTACGCTTTCATGGAAGTATGGCAGAATAGTTAGAGAAATGGCCTGTGCACTACAAACCTTCAGGTTCAGACCCTTCTGGGACACCCACTGGCCGAGCGACCTTGGGCAAATTGCTTCATCTCATGCCCCAGGAAACTCTTTAAGGATAAAAATTGTACAGGATGTGCTGATCTAGATTGGTAAAGAGAAAATCCTCCTGGGGGGTTTCCTATACCAATGAAATGAGAATAAAGTACCCCTTTTAATACTTTAAAAATCCACTTTGAACCAACAGTAGGGTTTGAAATGAGAGGACAGGGTTCAAATCTTGTTCTGTTAGATGTGTGATTGGGAAAAAAGACAAAAATGAATAAAACTTAACCTCTCTGGGCTTCACCGTCCTTATCTGTAAAAGGAAGCAGAGTGAACTTGATGATCTCTTCAGGTCCCCTTTAGATGTCTGATTCTTCATCAATTTGGGTTTTTTTCTTGGGAAAGATAGTGGAGTGGTTTGCCATTTATTTCTCCAGCTCATTTTATAGATGAGGAAACTGAGGCAAACAGAGTTAAGTGACATCCCCAGGGTCACACAGCTAACAAGTGTCTGCGGGTAGATTTGAACTCAGATCTTCCTGATTTCATGTCCAATCCTCTATTCATTGCCCCACCTAACTGCCACAAATATTAAGGAGGATTGAGAAAGTTTTCATAGCAGAAAGTGAGACTTTAGCTAAGGCTTGAAGGAAGCCAAGGAAACTGGGAGGTAGAGACTATTAAGGGAGAACATTCTAAGTCTGGGGTACAATCAGTGAAAATGTCAGAATTTAGGAAATGGAGTGTTGTATGACAGAAACAAAGAAGGCCAATGTCACTGGCTCATCAGATATTTGGAGGAGATTAAGGTGCTGCTAGGTGACACAGTGGATAGAGTGCTAGGCCTGGAGGCAGGAAGACCTGAGTTCAAATCTGGTCTCTGACACTTACTAGCGACATGACCCTGGCCAAGCCATTTCACTCAGTTTCCTCATCTGTAAAATGATCTGGTGAAGGAAATGACAAATCACTCTAGTATCTTTACCAAGAAAATTCCAAATGGGATCATGAAGAGTCAGATACAACTGAATAACAAAAGGTTTAAGAAGAGTAGAAAGGTAGGAAAAGACCAGGTCAGGGGTGGGGAACCTGCATCCTTGAGGACATATGTGGCCTTCTAGGTCCTTGGGTGTAGCCTTTTCAGAGAGTCCAAGTTTTACAGAACAAATCCTTTTACTGAGTGGACTTCTTCTGTCAAGTCTGGATTCAGTCAAATCTCCACACTTAAGGACCTAGAGAGTTACATGTGACCTTGAGGCCAAGGTTCCCCACCCATGGTCCAGGTATTAAAGAACTTTAAAATCCAAACAGAAGGATTCTGTTTTTGATCCTTGAGATGATAGAGAGCTATTGGAGTGTTTTGAATGAGGGAGGAAGAGGAAGAGTAATGACATGGTCAGAACTGTGCTTTAGAAGATCAAAGAACCCGAGTTCAAATTTTATCTGTGAAGCTTATTGCCTTTGGACAAATCACTTAACTTCCATAGTTCTTAGTTTTCCTGTCTGTAAAACGACTAGACTGGACTAGATGAGCTCTGTATTTGTGATCCTTTGGAACCTTTATACACAAAATGCAGAAGATATGCATTTTTTTTGCTCTTACTCAGTTTCACACATTAGACAGTCTAACCAACCTGGTTAGTGTTCCTCATACATGACACTTCATCTCTCATTTTCATGCCTTTATACAGTCTCCTCTGCCTGGAATGCACTTCCTCCTCATCCTCAATGCTCACTTTATTATTCTCTCCCCCCTAATTGAAACCTTTCTTGGTCCTTTCTCCCTCAGTTACTAGTGACTCTTACCAAAATAAGCTTGTATTTACTTCGCATTATGTAAAAAACTGGTATGTGTCCGCATGCATTTTTTAAAAGAAATGTGATATGCACAAATTTAGAGACATCTCTACCCCAAATGTGCACATGCACTATTTGTGCCCAACCTGTAGTAGAGCATCCCAAGCTCATATTGGTTTGACCAGTCACAGTTGGACACATTGTACCTTGACTCCAACATAGAGATGTCATTTTGGTCTTCTTTGAGAATGAAGGACAACAACCAACCAACCAACCCATGTGTCCATGATGTTTACCCCAATAAATAAGGAAGGACAGGAACTATTGTATTTTTATCTTTGCATTTTCTTTGCATGTTGGTGCTTAAAAATGCTTATTGATTGCTTGCTATTTGCTTTATTGGTGTTAACTGGTTTAGGAGAAATCACGCCAGCATCCTTTTCTGTATGCTTGCCCTTCCTTTCATTGATGATTGTTGTTTCTCACACCTTCCTTAAGGCCTTTCTCCTCTTCACCTTCTCTGGACTGTCAGTAAGGAGCAAACTGGGATTGTGGCATATGCCTGATCTTTCTTTTCCTAGACTACACGTAGACATCTCAAAACTTAGCTATCCAAGACATTTAAAGGAAGGACTTTCACTCTTTCAGAGCACTTTGCATTCACCTTTCTCTTTCCCTTCCTTTCTTTCCTCTGCTCATTTGCCCAAATAAAACATAGCCACACACAGACTGACATCTCTGCAAATAGTTCCTTTAATGAAGCTTTTTTTTTGTTCTTGGGTGAGAGTGACTATGGATTAGCACAGAGATGCATCACTCTTACTCCATCTTAGAGTGAAAATACCCAAAGACATTACTTTTTGACAATTTAAGAGTAGAAAGGTATCTTAGAAATAATTTAGTTCAACTCCTACAGTTTAAGGATGAGGAAACTGAGTCCAAGATAGAATTTAAGTGATATAATATATGGAAAATCAATTTGAATTGTATGAGAATAAGATAAACATGAGCTTTATCAATCTGTGTCTACCTACATTTAAACATTTTACAAAGAATCCCTGTTTAATAAATATGAATTTCCAGTTCTTACAAATGAGAACCAAAATTAAATATCTGTGATGTTTTTAGAACATGAATGATTCAGTACTCCACAAGTCCATGATCAAATCCCAATCTATGTAGCTTTCTCAATCCTATGGCATTTTTGCCTATATAATCCCATATCTACTACTATTAATGATGATACTGATACTAGTAGTGCTAGTACCATCATAAACCTAAAGCTGGAAGACTACTCAGATATCATCAAATATAACCACCTTATTTTACAGGTAAAGAAACTGGCCGTGGGAGATTAAGTTACTTACCCAAGGTCACGGAAGTAGTAAGCATGGGGGGGGGGGGGATTTAAATGTAGGTTCTCTGACTTCTGCACCCTTTCTACTCTACTACCATTTGTGTTCTGCTGAAATAGCCTTTGAGAACTCATGGTTATCTCCATATCACATTGAGAGCCTGGGAAAATAAACCTTTAGTGGTAGATGACTGGTGACATTGCATAGAAAACTATGAAATTAACTTTGTGACAGATGGAAATTCAACAACCATGTGCAAATGCCCCTGTGTATCTGGGATTATGTAGCAGGGTGAGGGCAAATAGAAGAATTGAATTCAGAAAAGATAAGCGATAGAAGTTGTAGTTTTATTGACCTGGATCAATTCATCAATGAACAAGGATATATTAATTGATATATTATTTATATACATTATTTTATGTATTATTACATATTAGTTCATGCCATGAATGCAGCAATGTGCCAAGAGCTGTGACAAAATCGTTGTTGTTGTTACTGTGGTTATTGGCATTTATAGAACACTTTAAGGTTTATAAAGCACTTCATATAGGTTGTCTGAGGAAAGCCCTATAGCAATTCTGTGAGGTAGATACTTCGGGTATTACTAGCCCCATTTCTGGGAGCAGCTGGGTGGGGCAGGGTCTGGAGTCAGGAAGATTGATCTCTCTGAGTTCAAATCTGCCTTTGGACCCTTAATTCTGGGCAAGTCACTCAGTACTGTTTGCCTCAGTTTCCTCATCTATAAAATGAGCTAGAGAGGAAATGGCAATCCATTCTAGTGTCTTTGCCAAGAAAACTCCAAATAGGATCATGAAAAGTTGGACACAACTGAACAGCAACAACAAGCTCCATTTTATTTTTTTTTTATATTTTATTTTATTTATTTTAGTTTACATCATTCATTTCCATGAGATTTTGAGTTACAAATTTTCTCCCCATCTTTCCCCTACCCCCCCCAAAACAGCCATCCCCTTGTATAACCCCTCCCCCAATC
>CM053580.1:398049647-398069647 GCA_028627135.1 Pseudochirops cupreus | reverse complement strand
GCATTCATGCAATCATTAAATTGTGTACCTGGAAATGGACTTATAGATTATTCAGTCCACCTTACATTTGCTGAGGAATTTATTTTAAAATTTCATTTTTCTATTTGACAATTATCTATTAAGTACCTACTATGAGCAAAGCACCGTGCTTAATGCTTGGGTCCTAAAGATGACAAAGAACACAGTCCCTTCCCTCAAGGTATTTACCATCTAATGGCTAATGTGGATGATGAGATACAACACCAAACATAATAACATGTTTACATAGCAGATTTATGAAAGCTCTGGGAGATAGGTAATTCAAGTAGTTTTATTTCCATTTTAGAAATAAAGTTCTAAAAGGTTAAGAGCTTAGTCACAAAGTCAGCAAATTTGATACCTGGTATGAGTTTCAAACCCAAATCTCCTCCCTCCAAGGCTAGCACACTATCCATCATCATCATCATCATCAACAACAAAACAACAGTTAACATTTATTTAGAGCCTACTGTTATTTAGAGGCACTGTGCTAAGTACTTTACAGTTATCTCATTTGATCATTGGAACAACCCTGGAAAGAAAGAGCTATTATTATTTTCATTTTGCATGAGGAAACTGAGTCAAACAGAGTTTAAGTGACTTGGTCACAAAGCTAGTAAATATCTGAGGTCAGATTTAAACTGGGGTCTTCCTGACTCTAGGTCCAAACACTCTAACAAAACACTCAAAGTCTTAGTATATTCTGAAAAGGATATTCTACGAGGGATTCCTTGAAATGATCCTCCTAAGTTAGGGAAGCCTGGATTACTCAAATTAATAGCAAAAACCTGTTCTTTGTACTTGAAATATACACCCCACAGTTTTATGAGGAAAAGACTGTGTAAACCCTTAGAGTGTTTTAGAAATCAGTTGTTGTTGCTACTTTTGTTGTATTAAAAGAAAAAAAATGTTATAAAATTTCTTTGTGCTTCCTAAATCTCCTCTGAATCCAGGATTTTTCCCATACTGGTCTGCCTTACCCTCATAAAGAACATAGCATCTATGCACCTCAATAGACAGTTTTCATTCTTATCTATAGTTTTAAAATCCATTAGCCTATGGCCAACACTTTTTGGGACTTAGCTCTTCAGATCCTAGGAATGCATATAGTCAGTCTGGGATCTTTACTCTATGCTTCCCTAACTAGGGAGGATCATTTCAGGACATCCATTTTAGAAAATCCATTTCAGAATATATTAATACTTTGAGTGTTTGGTAGCATTTTAAGGAAAAGCATGGAATTTTATTCCTTTATTAGAAGCCTATTATGAAGGTGAGCCTAGATTATTGGAATCAATGCCAGTAGCTCAAGAATAGGACTTTAGTGGGAGAATAAAATTTCATTTTTTTCCTAAAATTCTATCAAAATCTCAAGGTATTAATATATTCCAAATGAACATTTTTCTACAATATGAGCTAAGACTTTCAGTAAGGGCAAATTTTATAAAGCCCATATCACCAACCTTAGTGAGTCACCACTCTGAAATTGCCAACAATTACCTCTGATCTCCAAATTTAATTGCCTTTTTTTCAGTTCTCATTCTTCCTGTCTTCTTTGTGGCTTTGACACATTTGATCATTCCCTAGTACTGTAGAAAGGGTTCTCAACTGGGATCTATGGTATAGTTTTTTTTTTGCTTTACATTGTGATAGCTATTTTTTCATGTATTTTATGTTAGACATTTAAAACCATTTTTTTTTCTGAAAAGAGGTCCATAGTCTTCACCAGAGTGCCAATGGGGTCTGTCTCACACACACACACACACACACACACACACACACACACACACACACACACCCCTCACTCTACAAATCCCTGATGTAGCATCTCTCCTCTATTGAGTTTAAAGACACTACAATAACTTGATCTCTAACTGTTTGTCTTCTTGTTGTTTAGTCCTTTCTATCATGTCTGACTCTTTGTGGTCCCATTTGGTTTTTTCTTGGCAGAGATACTGGTTTGCAATTTCCTACTCTCGCTTATTCTGTAGATGAGAAAACTGAGGCAAATAGGGTTAAATGACTTGGCCAGGGTTGCCCACTGGTCAGATTTGAACTCACGAAGATGAGTCTTCCTGACTCCAGGCCCAGCATTCTATCCACTGGGCCACCTTGGTTCATCTTGGTGTTCTTCAATGACACCATATTCTCAGTGTGGTTCCTAAATGTAAGTCTTACTTAAGGATCATTTGTCACCCTTTTTTACTTCTATTTATTTACTTTCTTTCTTGTCCATTTCATTCTCTCCCACAGTTTGAACAACTCTATATCCTCATAAATGCATTATCTCTAGTCCTGGGCTCTTTTCTAGTCTCACATTTCCACCTTCCTACATGGATCTCTTTGTATATTTCACCAGAACATCACATTTAAATATATCCCAATTTTATCTGGGATTTGGGATTTGAAGATTTTTGGGGATATGATCCTAATAAATATATCCCAAAGGCTTATTACCTTTCTGCGTCATCTTTCTGCCTCTTTGATTTTGCTATTTCTGTATAAAGTGCCATTGTTCCTTGTCTCTAAATTTTGAAACCTAGAGGTTAACCTTTATTCCTTTCTTTCTTAACTGCTGTATCAATGACCAAATATTGTGAAATTTTTGGCACTCTATTTAAGTCACACAGGACTTGATGATTGATTGGATATTGGATTGTCTATAGCAGTGGTATCAGACTCAAATAAAAACACTGATGGCCATATATTGACCTAGAAAAGCACAAATTAACATTATCTATGTTATGTTGTATTTTTACATATTTTATTAAACATTAACCAATTACATCTTAATCTAGTTAATACCCATTTGGGATTTTTTTCAGACAACACATCCACCAACAGGCTGACAGTTTGACACCTCTGTTATAGTTCTATATGTATTATAAAACCACTGATTTGTTAGGCAATGATAAGAATTAGAAAAGAAAAAAAGAGTAAATGAAATGGTATACAACTGAAAAATTCAGTCTTGAGCTATGTAAACTAGTAATTAGTATTAAAAATTAGAAATGGATAACAGAAATTGCTAATTTTAATAATTTTATACAAGTATTTAAATAGATGTAATTCAGTTCCCAAAACAAAAAGACAAAAATATGATAATCACAATAACTAACATTCATATAGTACCTACTATGTGAACTGTACTAGGTCCTTTAAAATTATTATCTCATTTGGTCCTCACAATAATCCTGAAAGGTAGGAGCTATTATTATCATCTTCAGAAAATAAGGAAATTGAGGCAAATAGAGGTTTAGTGACTTTCTCCTGGTCACAGAGCCAGTGTTTGAAGCTGACTTTGAACTCAGGGCTTCTTGATTCCAGGCCTGAAACTCTAGCCACTGCACCACCTATTCAGCAAACATCTGAGTCACTTCTCAACCTGAGAAATATGGATGTTGACATTAAAATCCATTTGTAAAATAAACTCATTTGTAAAATCTTATGAAGATGGAGGGATTTTTATTATGAGCAGTATCTTTTCATAAAACAGAATCATTAGAAGCTAAATTCACTTGAAGTTAAACTTGGCAAGAGAACCAAATGAGCAATGTTATCTCAAGAGCCTTTACGGATGAAATTGGAAAGGAGACCATAAATAGAAGGAAAATGGAGCATATCTATAACTATTACAACATCAAACTTTTCATCATGAAAAAAACAGTGGAACCATGATTAGCTGTTATCTCATATCTGTCTTCCCTTTTATGGCTGAATTACTTGAGAAAGTTTTCTCCAACAGATGTCTTTACTTCCTTTTCTTTCACTCTGTTCTTGACTGTCTATAGTCTGACTTCTGACTTCATCATCCAACTGAACCTGCTCTCTCCAAAGTCACTAATGTTCTCTTAGTTGACAAATCCCATGGCCTTTTCACAGTTCTCCTCCTCTCTGTGGTCTTTGACACTGTCCGCCATCTTCTTCTCCTTGATTTTCTCTCATGTAGGATTTCATGACACTATTCTCTGCTCATTCTCTCTCTTAGCCACTCCACTAACTATGGGCCAAACCCCTCCTTCTTTTCTGCCTCTATATTATTTCATTACACTGTCTCATCAGCTCCCATGGATTTAAATATAGTCTCTATTGTTCTCAGATCTATTTATCTAGACCTAACCTTTGTGTTGACTTTCAGAATTACATCTCCAACTTCCTGTTGGACATTTTGAATTGGATGTCTTAAATTCAACATGTACAAGACTGAACTCATTATATTTTCCCCCCAAGCACATTCCCCACCCCTCCCACTTCAAACTTCCCCGTTACTGTCAAGACTTCCACTATCCTTCCAGGGACCCAGGCTTACAACCTGGATATCCTCCTTGACTCTCTCTTTCCTCCCATATCCATTTTTTTTGGGCTAAGGTCTGTTGATTTTACCTTTGTAACATCTCTTGTCTGTTTCTCTCTTCTGACCCTGCCACCACCTTTTTGAAAACCCTTATCACCTCATGTATATAGACTATTGAGATAGGCTGCTAATTGGTCTATCTGCCACAAGTGTCTTCCATTTACAATGCTTCTGTCAAAGTGATCTTCCTTCATCAATAAACTACCATGACTCTCTATCACCTTTAGTATCAAATAAAAAATCCTTTTTTGTTGCTCAAAACTTTTTGTAACCTACTCTCACCACCTTTTCAGTCTTTCTTACCTCACACATGGCCACATACTCTGCTATTCATTTCAACTGGCTGTATGAGCAACCACCCTAGCACGGCTACTAGCACATACCCAGGATGGCTACTAGCACAGGTTCTTAGATCTGCCTGTCTAAAGGAAAGCAACTCAAAATGGGTTAACAATCTTACTTTAATCAATCAAACATATATCATTTACTTAGTTCAGGGGGAAAAGTCATCACCCTGAACTTCAGAGAACATAAACAGAAGTTACAAGCACATAGAGAAACAGATCAGCAGACAGGGCTTCCAGCTATCTGGCCATCCATACCTAGTCAGTTACCAGAGAGGGAAGAACCAACATCTGGGTTTTCAATGCTGGAGGGCTCAATGGCTGCCCAGAGTCTCATCTTGCCAAATCACACAACTCTTCCCAAAGTGAGCCCCAAAGCAAAACCTCACATCAGGGTATATATAGCCTTCTCCAGGATCAGAGAATGTCACAACCCTCTTGATCCACTGCCCAATCACAAAGTAATAAGGTGTGGGCATTCCTGAAAAACAAGCTTCCTCCCCTCCCCCCCCCCAAAAAAAGAAAAAATTTAAAAAAAGAAAAAGAAAAACAGGCTTCATGTGACCACATTCAGCCTATTAGGGGAAAGAGTATATTTTCAAATCAGGAAAGGTTCTCAGAATAACTTAAGCCTATCAGAGGGCCTAGGGGCAGGGAAGATCTTCAGATTTCCGTAACACTGGCCTCTTCACTGTTTCTTTTTTTTTTTTTAGTTAATTTATTTTTAGTTTTCAACATTCATGTCCATAAGTTTTACATTTTCTTCCGCTTCCATCCTTCCCCCTACCTAAATGGCATACAATCCAATATATACTCTACCTATACATTCCTATTGAACGTATTTTCACATTAGTCATGCTGTATAGAAGAATAAAATGAATGGAAGTAACTGAGAAAGAAAAATGTAAAACAAAACAAAACAAAAAAAGGAAATCATCTGCTTTGATCTGCATTCAGACTCCATATTTCTTTTTCTGGATGTGGATCACATTTTCCATCATGAGTCTTTTGGAATTGTTTTAGGCCCTTGCATTGTTGAGAAGAGCCAACCCTAACAGTCAGTCACTGCACGCTGTGGCTCTTATAGTGTACAATGTTCTCCTGGTTCTGCTCACTTCACTCAGCATTAGCTCATATAAGTCTTTCCAGGTTTTTCTGAAGTCCACCTGTTCATCATTTCTTGTGAGACAATAATATTCCATTACATTCATATACCACAACTTCTTCAGCCATTCCCCAATTGATAGGCATCCCCTTTATTTTTAGTTCTTGGCCACCACAAAAAAAGTTGCTATAAATATTTTTGTACATGCAGGTCTTTTTCCCATTTTTACGATCTCTTTGGGATACAGCCCTAGAAGTGGTATTGCTGGGTCAAAGGGTATGAACATTTTTATAGCCCTTTGGGCATAGTTCCATATTGCTCTGCAGAATGGTTGGATCAGTTCACAACTCCATCAACAATGAATTAGTGTTTCAACTTTCCCACATCTTCTCCAACATTTATCATTTCCCTGTTTTGTCATGTTATCCAATCTAATAGATGTGATGTGGTACCTCAGAGTTGTTCTGATTTGCATCTCTCTAATTAATAATGATTTAGAGCATCTTTTCATATGATTATAGATAGCTTTCATTTTTTCCTCTGAAAACTGCCTGTTCATATCCTTTGACCATCTATTAATTGGTGAATGAATTGTATTCTTGTAAATTTGACTCAGTTCTCTATATATTTTAGAAATGAGGCCTTTATCAGAGATACTAGTTGTAAAAATTCTTTTCCAGTTTTCTGCTTCCCTTCCGATCTTGGTAGCACTGGGTTTTTTGTGCAAAAACTTTTCAATTTAATATAATAAAAAATATCCATTTTGCATTTCATCATGTTCTCTGTCTCTTGGCTTGATCATAAATTCCTCCATTCCCCATAAATCTGATAGATAAACAATTCCTTGTTCCCCTAATTTGTTTATAGGATCAGCCTTTCTATCTAAATTGTGTACGCATTTGGACTTTATTTTGGTATACTGTGTCAGATGTTGGTCTATGCCCAGTTTCTGCCATACTACTTTCCAGTTTTCCCAGTAGTTTTTTGTCAAATAGTGAGTTCTTATCCCAGAAGTTGGGGTCTTTGGGTTTATCAAACAGTAGATTACTATGATCATTGACTACTGTGTCTTGTGTACCTAACCTATTCCACTGATCTACCCCTCTATTTCTTAGTCAGTTCCAAGTAGTTTTGATAATTGTGGCTATATAATACAATTTAAGATCTAGTATGACTAGGCTACCTTCCCTAGCATTTATTTACATTAATTCCCTTGATATTGTGGACATTTTGTGCTTCCAGATGAATTTTGATACTATTTTATTTTTTGTATTTTTTGCTATTTCTTACAAATTCCTTGGCCTCCTGACTATTCATTTTTATAGTCTGTCCCCAATGTGTGGAATGGTCTTACTCCTTATCCCCACTTCCTGTATGTATTCCATGGCTTCCTTCAAGTCCCTGCTAACATCATATCTCCTAAAATAAACCTTTCATAGTCTCCCTTAATTCTAGTGCTTTTTCCTTCTGTAATTTCCAGTTTATCTTGTATATTACTTATTTGTACAGTTGTTTGCATGTTTATATTCCATTAGACTGTTAGCTCCTTGTCAGACATTGTCCTGACACATTGAAATTGACTCTAGCATAGTGATGTCATTTTGGTCCTCTTTGAGAACAGACAACAACCAACCAACCAACCAAATAACTTTTTGAGAGCACAGTCTGTCTTTTGCCTTTCTTTGGGTCCCCAATTTTTTAGCACAATTCCCGGAACAGAATAGGTACTTAATAAATGTGTATTGACTGACTTTAATATGGTCCTAGATATACTTATATTGGAAGTATGAAAGAGAAAAAAGATAAGCAAAATGTCCAAATTGGAAGAATCATATGCAGAGTTGCTCCATGAAGTGAAGATATGATTGTGAGGAAGTAGAAGGGATACTATACAAAATATTTGATGGAGGAAATGATATGAAAAGTATGTAAAACATATTGGCTCTTATTGATACCTTCTCAAAAGAGGTAACCAACAGCACATCAACAACTGCTGAACTGCATTCTTACTTTCCCATGTATATGAAGTCTTTATGAGTCAAATTGAGTGTATCCCTAATGTGGGTATTAATAGTGACAAAATAGGCTTTTGAAAATGACATTTGACAATAGAAAGCATTACTATTTCAAAAATGTGTAATTTTTAAATTTTAAAATATTATTTTCATAATTTCAAACCTTATTTAAAAAGGTAGAGAATGAAATATCTTATTATGCTTTTTGTTCATTGATCATGAAAAAAGTATTTGGAAGAGCAAAATGCTACCATAAAGGCTCTTTTCCCAAATAGTGAGACTCCTATTCATAAATAAAAATCATTCAAGATTCCTCCAGGAATATAACAGCAGCAATAACCTACTTCAATGACCTTCTGATTATAAACATCAACTAAGGCATTAAATGGAGTGATCTAGCTCTCAGAAATTTTTTTTCAATGTAATGGAAGAGATCCAACACAGAGTCCAGACCAATGAGGTGTTGGTATGGATGGTGAGGTATGTTAAACTCTGAAATACTGCAGAACCTTTTGGAATAGTTCTATAAATGTTAAACCTTTCGCCAGGCTAATCATAATGTAAAGAACAAGGGGATGAAGAATATCAATTGTCCACATTATGACACAGAGCTTGTCCATCTCTATGTATCTTTGGGACACATTATACGGAGCGACAATAAGTCAGGCCTCGAATTGGAGAGGAGAAGGAAAGCAGCCTCGATTGCTTTCAGGGAATTTCAGATTCTCCTTAATGTCTCGGAACTTCCCCCCTAGAAACAAAAGTCTATCTTTATAAAAGCAATATTGCAGTGGTATGGAAATTAGAAATATAATAGAATCCAAATAATTTAAAATAAATATCACAGAAAAAGAAAATATTTCAATAGGGAAATATATAATAGGAAAGGAAGATAGGATGGTCACATAGTGAGGATGAGGACAGTCAGAGTATGGCACTGGTAACCTTGTAATGTTAAGAGAACGCAAGGAAGGCCACTAGGAATTTGGTTGGCTCCTCAGTGTTAAACCATCAGGAGGACATGGAAAAGAACCACCCAGAATAGGTAGACCTGAATGAGCTTGGATCTACATTATTGGAAGGACTTTCCAAATCAACAAGTTCTATTTTAGTATTTGTCTTCCCTAAGTGTATAGCCTCTTCTCATTTCTCGTCCCTACTACCTTGCTTACTAGCATTTGCTTGTTTTCTTGGAGTAATTAATCAGTTGTTCTTGCTCAACACTGCTTCAACCAATTCCTTCTTCATAGTTCCAGAGCAATCTTTTTTATACAAAGATCTAGCTAGTCCTGTCACTTCTCAGCTCAAAGATCTTTAGAGCTTCCTAATGACTACTCAATAAAATTCAACCTCTTTTGAATTCAAGGTCTTTAATTTGTCACAATCCTCTTTTTAGCCTTATTTCAAACTCTTTTTACACTAGTTGATAGTTGTTACTGTCAGCATAAATCTGAATTTAATCTGCCTTCTTACTGAGCCAAGAATCCTGAATCTCTCTAAGCTTCATTTGTGTTTTACTTTTGAAGTAATTAAACGCTGCCTTCTTAGAGATGGATGTCCCATCCTTCTGGAAAATTCTTTGGAGTTCGTGATTTTCACTTCACAGCTTCTGAATTTCCAAATCATTTTCATCAAACCAATCTTGATGTTTCTTAGTGTTCTTATGATGAGCAGATGAGCAAATGCAGTGCTGTACACCATATCTTTGAAAGCTGCCCACTCCTTTTCTGCTTTAATGTGTTGGCTTAACTTTTGCTCCTACTTAGAAAACAAACTGTTCTTACTTGGAGAAGCACTCTAATCTGCTGACATTAAAACTTGGTCATTTTGCCTTGTTGAATGCAAATATTTAGCTTGGAGAGGATAAGTCTATGATTGGTCCAGCACTCTGCACAATACATTGCCTTCATCACTCTCACATCCTGTCTCTCTCTTCTCTTTATGACCACATAGTCTATTAAATGCTAATTTTTGCTGTCAGGGTGCATCCATGAAACTTTATTGCATTTAGGTAAACAGAAGCCAGTGTTGGTGATGAGAAGGTCATGAGATGCAGAAATCTTCGTAGTAAATGAACATTGTTGTTGCTGTTTCCAACTCCATTTCTCCCAAGGGCTCCCTGACATGTCTGGTAGTGTGAACCTACTCTGGCATTAAAGTCACCCAGAATTATAAGCCTGTCCTCTTTTGGCACATTAAAAATAAGGGTCTCCAGGTTTTAATAACATTTTTCTTTGATCTTGTCAGGGTTCAATATGGTGGGAGCATAGGTACTGTTGATGGCGGCATTATGGTTTCCTATAAGTGGCAATCACGTTGCCATGAGCCATGTTCACTCCTTTTGGCCAGTGCACAAGCTTGTTGACTAGATTAATTTTGATTGCAGAACCTAAACCACTTCATGACATTCTTCTTCACTTGGGCCACTCAACACAACAAAAACCTGTGTCCAGTTCCAGCTTCAGTAAGCTGACCTTCACTTGCCATCTTGTTTCACCTAGGGCTGCTATTTGCATGTGACACCTGCTGAGTTCTCTTGCAAACAGAACTGTTTGTCTTTTGGGTCTACTGGATTTTGTGTTATCTATAAGTATGTGCACATTCCGTGTACCTGTGGTGAGTGGAAGCATCTTTGTGTAAGTTTTTATACATTTTTTTGTGCTTTGACTGCAGAGTGGGATCCCTGTCTGCTGTGGTAATTAGGCCAGGGTTGGGTAAACAGACAATTTTTAGGGCACCTTTTCTAGCCCCTTCCTCATGACAGGAAGTAAGTAGTGTGGTCCTTAAAAGGCTGCTCAGATATCCGGGGGCTGCTCAGTCCCTGTGCTGCTTCCAGTAAGAAGATGACCCTATAACATGGGATGTCTGTGTTCAGGGTTTTGACTACCCAGCATATCCACATCTGCTACTTTGTCACTTGCCTGTCACCCCATGACTTTGAGATAGGTAAAAATAGTAAAAAGATAGCGGTGACATCTTTTGATTCATGGATTTAAGTGAGGCAGAGTTGCACGAAGTTGTTGGCTTCATGCTCTCTTATGGAGTCATCACAGTCCAGTGACAGGACAGAGTCAAGATGACTGGTGATGGCTTGAGAGGTAGTGGATTACCCTGGCATCTCTGATGTCTAACCAAGCTCTAAGCATTCCATTGTACCTGTTTCAGCTGCCTTCATGGCCATGGGAACAAATTGTTCTCATTCAGGAGAACTCTTCACATGCTTGGTGTAGACACCCCCCTAACTCACTGGTGGGTTTGAGACCCCTTGGTCACCCTCAACTTGGTTTAGCCCATTTGCTGCAACTGTTTCCTGGGATGTGGCCATTGTACATACTACAACTTTGTGGAGTCACAAGTGAGAGTTGGGTGGATCAGGTGGACACCAAAGGTGGAAAGCAGCCCTGAAAAAAGGATCTATCAGCCCTTTCACTAGAGAAACTAGTCTTACCTGCACATACCTACCCTTCCCACCCCACACTCTAGATAAAGTGATTTCTACCTATTTCTGAACATGCACAGCATACCTCTATACCTTGGCTTTCATTATTTTCTGTGCCTGGAATGTACCTTCCTGCCTTTCCCTCTTTGCTTGTTGAATTCTTATTTGTCTTTGAAATCCCCCCTCAAATGTCACTTCCTCCATGAAGCCATTTGTGATCCCAACTGTGATTAACAACTTTTCCCCTTGGACTTCAATTAGTACTTTGTTTTTCAAATCTTTAATGTATATATCAATTAATTTTTTGTTTCACAGTTTATATATGACTTATACCTTACTTCCTTAGTACAGCATTTTTGCTAGATTATTTCCCATGCCTGGAACACCCTTCCTCTTCATTTCCAATTCTTAGCTTTAACAATTTCCTTCCAACTTCAGTTCAACTCCCTCCTTCCTCAAGAAGTCTTTCCCAGTCTTCCTTAATCTTAGTGTCCTCCCTCTGAAATTACCCCCAGTTTTTCCTATATGTATCTTATTTATCCATAGTTGCTTGCATTTTATCTCCTTAATTAGATTGTGAACTCCTTGAGAGAGAGCAGAGACTGTGTTTTGTTTATTTGTTTGTTACCTTTCTTTGTATCCCTATTGCTTAGCACAATGCCTGACAGATAGGAGGTACTTAATAAATGTTTAGTTGCTTGACTGATTGACAGGAACTGTCTTATCCCCTGGGTGTAGTGTTTTTCACATTGTTGTTGTTCAGTCATTCAGTCACATTTGACTGTGATCTATAGGGTTTTCTTGGCAAAGATAGTGGAGTGGTTTGCCTTTTCTTTTTCCAGTGGATTAAGGCAAACAGAAGTTAAATGACTTGCCCAGTGTTACATAGCTAGTGAGTATCTGAGGCTGGATTTGAACTCAGGTTTTCCTAATTCTAGGCCAGCACTCTATCCACTACCTGCTCCTTTTTCCACATTGTTGATACTCAATCATATTAGTTGACCTAAAGGGAATTATCTGAACTTTTTAATTTCTGCTTTCATCTAGCAAAACCTTCCTAATTGCTATTGCTTCTCTCAACCTCTGGGTTAATTTATAGATTTTTATGTGTTTTGTATATATAAATGTGGTATGTACATATTGTCTCACTCATTGGAATGTAATGTCCTTGAGGGCAGCGATTGTTTCATCTTTGACTTCACCTTACTTCTGATATTTACTAGATATGTAACTAAAATGACTCAGTATCAAGTGAAAAAAGAAAAATTAAGGTATCCACCTCACAAAGTTGTGCTCAGGCTCAAATAAGATAAGTTCATACACAACACCGTGCAAACATTAGCACACTATTGAATACCAATTGCTTTTATTTGTCATGTGCAAGGATCCATGCCTTTGCCTTTTACCTACCAGTCATTTAGATGTGTGGTCAAGATGGGGAAGGAAATTAATGATAAATGACAGGAAATTAATGGCAAGTCTAACACTCCAAAAGTGCTTAATTAATTAAATAAAAACTATCTTTAAAGATGTAATGAAGAAATGCAATTCTTTAAGTAAAATTACCTCTAAAAATATCCACTGACAAAAAACAGGTAGTGGACCATTGAGAAATATTCAAAGAATATAAGTCGCAAAAATAGACTAAATCTTAAGATATTAAGTGAATTGGGTAATACAGACACTGAACCAATTAAAGATATTTTGGGGAGGCAAAAATAGCTGCCAAAGGGCTGCAAACAGTTAAGTCTTACATTAAAAAAAGAAATCTTACATTGAAAATAAGTATTCAATAAATAACTACGTCTTACAAATGAAGAAAAATGATAAAAATATTGGTAAATAACTAGTGAACAACATAATCATCAAGATAAGAAGTAATGCCTTATGAGGCTTGAAGGAAATTGTGAAAGCTAAGAATTGGCAATGAAGAGGGAGAGTGTTCCAGGCATGGGAAATAACCTAGCAAAAAATGCTCTAGGAAGTAAGGAACAAGCCCTGGGAAGTAGGTGAATTGCATTTTATAGATAAGGAAACTGGTGCAAACAGGGGTTAAGTACACAGGTTCACATAATTAATAAGTATTTGATGACAGTGTTGAACAGAGTTTCTTCCTTACATCAGGCCCAGAGTTCTATTCACTGTATCATCAAGATGTCCCTAAATTAACAGTTTGCCACAGAAGTCAGTGTCCAATGATTTCAGTGGGACAATGATCAGAATGATAATTAAATTTGCATTTATTTTCCATTGCAAGTATAAAAAGTGACAAAGCTGGGAAGAAAATCAACTTGATGATAAAGAAACTCCTTCACAGAAAAAGGTACAATGTCATGAAATTTGATTGTAATCATTTGGCATCTGTGGTAATTCTCAGACAGTGAGTTAATTTATCATTGTATTATCTATTTTAAAAGCGGTGAGGTTAAATTAATGTCTAAAGCAATATTTCAGGAGGTTAATCAATCTATTTAAAAATTTGGATCATTTTCATACACCTATAAACATTACACCATTGCAGAAATAATTTGCATGTAAACAATGTGATGTTTTAAAAAATTCTTCTCTGCACGCTAATGTAGTAATCATTCCCATTCCACAATATTTTATTAGCTGTTAATTTGCTAATAATATATACCTTCACCTTCAACACTTCACTAATGCTGTTTTCTTGATCAGTGCCCTCTTGGCTACACCAAATAAACTTTCCTCAGTTTTTGTGCACTTTGACCTTTCTGTGGCATTAGATACTCTTCCTTCTCCCATCCATTAGTTGTTATCATTCCCAGAAGCTCAGTCTTTAGCTTTCTATTCTTCTCCCTCTGCACTCAGACCTTTTGCAACAATTTATCATTTCTATGGAAATGCCATCCCAAATGACCTCTTTTCCTCAAAACCTTTACCTATTAGTTGAATTATTTATTTTCAGCCCCACAAATTGTTCCTTATGCTTAACATTTTAACTTAAAAAAACCACTACTGTAATGGTAATGGAGATTTGAAGATTTTTTATGCCTCTTGTATTGGCAAGCAAAAGGTATTTAGCACCTTGTTTCAGTTCATGATTGTATCAAGTATTAAGATCCAGAACTTGTGAATCCCACAGTGGGAGGAAGTTGCTGATGTAACAGGAAGGGGTGGAACATGGAGGAGCTAATACCATATAAAAGGAAAAGCCCAAGCTAGAAAGCCAGAATTGTTGAGAAAGAGAAAACTGCTAGGATCCTGAGAACTTCTGAGAACTGCTACAAATTGAGAACGGAATGGAGAGCAGAACTTGTGGTGGCAGAACAGACAACTAAAAACTGAGAAGAACTGAGAAATGAGAAGGGAGGAGAAGTAGGAGGAAGCATGACTGTGGTGCCAGTACTTTGTCTGTCTGTTTTTAATGTTACTTTGTCAGATTTGTCTGTTGATAGAGGACGTTGCTGTTGTTACAGAAGCCTTGAGAGCTTACTGCTGGTTCAGAAGCCCTGAAAGAGGATTTTTCTTGTTGTATGTTCACAGAAATCCTGGGGGAGGGTCTTACTGATGTTTTCAGGGGTCCTGGTACTATACTGATGATTTTTGTTGATTCCTCAGACCTTGTTGTTGGGTCTATGTTGATTTCATAGGTAGAAAGTGAATTGATAAGGATGCCAGCAATGTCTGTGAATGTTATTGTGGCTTTGTTAAGCTTTGTCTTCTGAGGAACAGAAACTGTGAAGGACTTGAGGTGGACTAGACACTGTGAGTTTCAATATGGAACAGGAACTGCACAAGAAACTGGACAAGGAATTGAGAACTGTCTGCCTTTGAACTCAGGTGACAGTTGAATAGATTCAGGCATGAGCTGGGACCATAGAAAAGGAACCATGGAAGCTGAGAGCATGCCTTGAGTCAAGATGAAAAGACCTCTCCTTGGGTATTTAATGCAAACTGAGAAGATCATGATTTACTGTGACCTGGGGGTGGAGAACTTTGACCTTTACATTTAGATGATTGAGTTAAGGGCTTCTCCAATTAAGAAGAAAGAAGACTTTTTGATTGAAGAGATTAAGACAATGTGACCTGGGGGTGGAGAACTTTGACCTTTGTACTTTGTGATTGAATTAAAGACTTACTAAATGATTGAGTTACTAAATGAATATACTTTGTTTAAAACTATGTGACCACTTTGGTGAAAACTATGTGGCCATTTTAGTGAGAAGTGTGAATGTTGTACCTTGATTTCTGTGAATGTTTTGTCTTTGTTACTGAACAAATAGAGAGTTCACTATACTGTGTAATGAGAACCTTGAAGCTGTTCACAGCAGCACTCCTCTGGAAAGCTGCCCGTGCTTGGATTTATAACTACCCATCTGAGCTGATTCATTTTTGCTAATGATGTCATGTGCTGGTTTTCTCAGGATCATCCTTTGATTCTTCCTTCTCCATAGGTCCACAGACTTAGAACTAGAAGACAACTTCAAGGTTACCTTATATAACCCCCTCAGTTTGTGGATGAAGAAAGCAATTTACCTGAAGTCACATAGAAAATGAATGGCCAGACTGAGAGTCATACTAATGTTCTTTGATGGAAAATCTAATGCCTTAACCCCTTGTACTATACTACCTTTCGTTTCCTGCATCAAACCTGTCACCAAACCCTTCTCTCTTTTTCTCTCTCTCTCTCTCTTCTCTCCCTTCTCATTCTCTCCTCTATCTCTCCTTCTCCCTCTCTCTCCCTTTCCCTCCCTCCATCTCTCTGTCCTTTCCCACCTCTCTCCTACTGACATTAGTTGGTATCAGACATATAGAAATATGGCCAGATTATTGCAACAGGTTACTATGTTGTCTCTTTGCTTTCAGTTTCCTCTCTTCTATTCAACCCATACACTGCCACCAGACAAGTCTTCCTTGGATATTATTTTCATTATATCAATGCCCTTTTAAGAATCTATAATTTCTTCTTCCTTCATAATGTTTGGCATTTAAAACCATAACCTGGCCCTGACCTACTTTTCCAACTTTATTACATACTGTTCTCTTCCATTCACTCTATGATCCTGTAATAGATTTTTAAAAAACTGTTCCTCCACATGGCATTCCATCTTTCATTTCTATGCTTTTGTACTGGTGGTTTTTCCATTCCTGGGCTTAAATTCTGTCTCTTGAAAACCCCAGTATCCCTCAAAATTCAAAATTCAAAATTGAGTATCAACTCAACCAGAAAATAGTATCTAAGGAGTATTTCATTGATAGTTATTACTAGTGAGTTATAGAAAATTAGACATAGAAGGGACCTCCAAGGTCATTTAGTCTAAATATGCTTGTTAGGAATTATTTGTTCTCTGTTTCATTCTGTTTTGTTTGTGTTCTCTCCTGAATTAGACAGTCAACTCTTTGAAGAAAGGAATCATATCTTAATATTATTCTGTATTATCAATTGTATCTAGCATATTTTGGTGGCATAGTTTATTAAATATTTGGCAATTGTCTTTTTAAAAAATATATGAATGTGTAGATATTATAATCCATACTTAACTCTTCTTAGTTATACAAATTAATACTTTAAACAAAAATATCTTAGAAATATAATATGGAGTATAAATATTCTGTAAATAAGGAATTTTCAAAAAAGAAATCTTAAAACTAATGTGGGAATCAGTATGTATGGCATATAATACTGATATAAGAAAAGTTACTGATTTCATTGGGTAAGATATCAAGAGGTATTAAATAATTCAAATGTGAAGCAAAATTTTTGTGCTTTTTTAGTTAGATTGTCACCTTACTACGTTTAAAATTTTGGAATTAAATATAATATGTATATGTACATATACTAATTAGGGGAATTATGAATAAAAATAAAATGATATCTACTATTTTAAGGACTTTAAGTCAGTGGAAAGTGAACTCCTAGTATGGGAGGAGGCAAAGATGACTTTGATGTCAAACTCTCGGGGAAACTGTCATCAAAGGGGAAGGAGTCAAAGTGAGCAATAGGGGAGAAAATGGAAATTACCAAAATTTTGTGTAGGAAACCACCATCACAGCAACAACTCAGTTAAAGGCCTTGAGCATAAACAGACACATGGACTGATATATTAACAACAAATGGGAATTTGGTTTTTCTTCCAGAGTTATTGTGAGGATCAAATGAGGTAATACAAAGTGATTAGTACAGGTCCTGGTACAGAGTAGGTGCTGTATAAATGGTAGTTATCATTATTATTATTATTATTAATTATTATTGATTTTGTTACTATTACTGTTATTATCATCATATGACCTCAACATAAGCTAAATGAGTTTGGATATCCATGAATAAATATTGCAAGAAAACAAAAAAACAGTCAACACTTGATGAGGATCCTGTGGATTTTCAAGAGCTTGTAACTACAGAAGGATGTTCCTGAATGGTTAAAAGATAAATGAGAATTTTGAAAGCAAAATTTATGAACTGCACAGGAGAAATAATTCACAGAATAGAAAAAAAACCTTTAATCCATGGTGACAATTTTCATGAAAGAAACAAGAGAATTTGGAATGCAAATACATGGAAACTAAGGACAATCTGGAAGAAGAGAAACATAAAGGAACAATATTAAAAGAGAGCATGCACACATTACAAGTAAAACATATTGATCTTAATGATTATAGGATGTAGAAAGACAAATTATGCATTATAGGACTCCCAGAACAGTATGCATGAGAAATAAGAAAACCCGAGCACTATAATACAATTACTAATACAAGAAAACCAATGAAAACTTCTGAATAGAAAAAACAGCGGCAGTTTAAGGAATCCAAATATTGACTCCAGAAAACAACAAAAATCCTATACTGCAAACCCCAAGATACGTGATGATTAAATTCAACAATTGCAATGACAAACAATAAGTTATGCAAACTACAAGAAAAAAGATCTTCACGGAATGAAAATCTGAAAAAAAGAGGATTATTCTGGATCCACTAGGAATTTTAAAAAAGGGAATGGAATAATGCATTTTGAAGAGTAAGGGAACCGAATATGCAACCTAAAGCAATATATTCTGCAAATCTGAGTTTAATTATTAATAAAAAGTGAGTATCCAATAAAATATGTCTTTTAAGTTTTCCTGGAAATAAAACCAGTCCTGAATAAATTATTTACTTTTCAAACATTATAGACAACAGAAATACAGAAAATTAAACAAATATAGCAACTAAGGACAGCAACAACAAAACCAAAAGAAAGACCACTGGAGATTTCTTTCTAAAAGTACACAAGAAAACAAAAGTAAAATCAGTAATCAAATATAAGTAAAAATAATGAAACAGGCTGAAACACCATGAATGAAACCTCATAACAAATCACCTACAATGCTTTTTGGTGGCTTTGTGACTGAATTACAGAATGGAAAGATGCATAAAGGTAGAGAAGGAAAGAAAAAGATAGAAGGGATTATGTGATGTACTCTAATCAAGTCAAAAGCTAACTGTGAAGAGAACGAACTCCTGTAGTCATACAGGAAGAAGAAAGCCTAAAGAAGAATGAGAAAGAAGGTAAGGGAAAGATTGAAACAAAGGGAAGGAAAGGAAGAAATCTTTTTTTTCTCCTGCAGTAGGATGGGGAATTAGTGATGGATGCTGTCATGTGAGATGAGAGATATTCTATAAAGGCAGATGGGGACCTTGCAATGGGTGCTATTTGCATAGATCTGGTGCTTAAAGAGAACACTTATCCTTTCTCAGAGCTCCTTTGGGGAAACTGATACTCAGAAGATTGAGGACATGGACCCAGAAAAGAAGACATTTCATGGAAAATGGAGGCAAATTCCTACCATGTGACAATTTCCTATCAAGTCCAGGAATTGGTATTCGTAAGAGTGAGGCACAACTGAAAAAAGGAGAATGGTAACAAGATCTACAAAGCAATAACAGAAACTTTTTAGAAGAAGGAACCTAGGGGGGCAGAGCCAAGATGGCGGCGTAGCAGCAGCAACATATCACAGCTCTCACATAGCCACCCCAAAATACCCATAAAATAGGACTCTAAACCAATCCTAGAACTCCAAAACGCACACAAAGATACTTCCCACTAAAGTCAGCTCGGCTACGAGGAACTATATCAGCATTGCGAACTGAAACCAGCCTGGCCTGAAGCCGCGGCTATGCCTCGGGGGTGGCTGGATGGGAGGAGCTCAGGAGCTTCAGGTGAGCGGATTAGCGGCAGCTGTGAATGGGAATTGTGAAAGGGGAGATAAGCAGTCTGGCCAGAAGGCCTCCAGAGAGGAAAAGCAAAAAGCAGAGGTTTTGCACCCGCCTCGGCTTTGCAGCTTCCTGCCCCAGCCTGCAGGTAGCAGGGGGACTGAGCTACTGTTCTTGGCCAGAGCTCTCGCGTTGAGCGGCCTTGACAGATTGCCGTCTTGGGCCTCGGTCTTGGAGTCCTCACTATCTGGTCAGCCGGAAGTATATAGGAAGAGTTCCCAGCCTCTCCCTAAGAGCTATGGCAGCCGGGAGGACCCCAGCGATTTGGGACAGAGCTTTCCCTTCTGGAAGCAGAGCCCCACAGAGATTTAAAAAAAAAATCACGGTGTGAAGAACCATGAGTAAGAATAAGCATAAGAAGCAAAGTAAGAACAGCTCCCAAACCCTTGATTCCTTCTTTGGGGAAAAGAAAGATCATGGGAGAGAGAGGGAGGAGGAGAGTGCAGCCAGAGCACCCCCACCAGGGGCCTCCAATAAACATGAAGAATGCCTTAAAGCTAGAGATGAGCTG
>CM053580.1:397999188-398041307 GCA_028627135.1 Pseudochirops cupreus | reverse complement strand
GGGATGGGAATGAAAGGGGAGATAATGGAAGGGAGGGCAGGTTGGGGGGGAGGGTTGTTAGAAACACACACTTCTGTAAAGGGACAGGGACAAAGTAGAGAACAGAACAAGTGGGAGGTGAGATAGGAAGGAGGGAAATATAGTCAGTCTTTCACAATATGTCCACTGTGGAGATGTTCTACATAACTACACATATACGGCCTCTATTGAATTGCTTGTCTTTCCAGTGGGGGTGGGTGATGAGGGAGGTAGGGAAAGAATCTAGAATTTAAAGTTCTAAAATCAAATGTTAATATATACACGTGCATGTATATTATTATTATTATTATTATTATTATTATTATTATTATTTACATGTAACTGGGAATTAAGATATACAGGGGTAAGGAGATCCATCTTGCCCTCCTGGAAAGTCAGAGGGGTGACGGGGGAGATATAGGGGAGAGCAGATTGGGGGAGGGAGTAAACACGGGATTGCTGTTTTGCGGTGGTGGATAGGGGAAAGATGGGGAGAAAATTTATAACTCAAAATCTCGTGGAAATGAATAATGTGAACTAAAAATAAACAAAAGTTAAAAAAAAAAGGAGCAATCTTGTCCCATTTTTCATCTTTTTGTTTTACAATACATAACCCAAAACAACAACAACAACAACATTCCCTTTTTGTTGTCCTTAGCTTTTCTGCCTAGACTCAGTCCCTTCTTTGCTCTGACACTTTAGTGGTAAAATTAGAATCTTTCAATTTTTTGTTTTTATCTTCTTTTAACTTTCTGTGCTTCCAAACTTTGTACATGTTGTTGTTGGTTCAATCACAATTGACTGATGAGTTTCATGTTCAACCGTGTCAATCTCTTTAGACAACATCTTTTATTCCTTAGAATCGCTTATCCTTTTCAAATGATCATTCTTGAGAATTTCTCATTCCACTCTGGTTAATTATTACCCACATTGTACATCAATATCTTAGTTTATGGCTATTATTGCTTTCTCCTTTCTTGGATTTTGTCTATTGTGAATTCCTAGACAGCTTGACTGCTGATCTTCCTAAACCATAGATACTTTCTATGGTATCTCTTTTAGAGTTTAAATCTATTTAAAAATAAATAGAGTTTAAATCTATTTAAAGGGATTTTCCGTCTCTTACTTGCTTTTAAATTTTAATCTCATTTTTATTGTTTGAATAAATAAAACTTGTAGCAGCAAGAAGTTTTTTGGGGACTTTTATAGCTGTATTTGGGATAGAGAAGGATCAAAGAATGGATTAGATCACAGTTTGGGTGGATGGGATGATAAGCAAGGTTGGAGAAATGCTTTTATAAAACACTAGGCAAATACGTTTCTACTGGCATTTATTAGAAACACTGTCTAAGTAGGAAATAAACACTTTTATTTCTATTTAACTTACCACACAGGATTCTTGTAAAGAAACAACTCAGTAAAGTTAAAGCATTAAATAAATGTGAATTATAATTATTATATTCCATCACATGAAGGATCTCCATGAAAAAGACTGACTGAATTTATTATTTCTAAATGTGTCATACAAGGTCAAATTTATTATACTTGAGAAATTATTTCTCTATATTTGTTTTAAATGGTGGAATATAACAGCCAATACACATTTATTAAGTGGCTAATATATGCTAAACACAAGCTACCCAAACTAGTAACTTAGATTTAAGGGAGAGCCTAATTTTAATTTAAATTTTAAGTATCTGTTTTTAATTTAAGGTGCAATGTTAATGTTAAAATGAGGACTGGTAGATGGTGCTTTATTTTTCAAATGTTACTCGTACCAAAGTACCCATCCACTTTCTTTCCTATCCAAGATTTCCCTTAATCGAACTAATAGAAAAATCACTCCTATTCTTTTCTCATTCATATGTTCATAGATACCTCCAAAATGTGTGCATGAGCATGTGCATGGTGTATGTATATGTATAAAAATATGTTATATGTGAATATATATGCGTATGTGTGTATATATATGTATATAAATATTTATTTATTGTAGATAAGTTCTCTGGTATTGTCTAGATTGTGAATGACTAATGACTTGAACCCAGAAATGAATATGATCAGGAGATAGAGTTGGATCACATCAGAGCAATTATAAAGCATTTTGAATAATCATAGCCTTCATACTTCCATAAAAGCTCATATTTTTAACAAAATATTCTCCTTTATGGATGCCATATGACTGTGAATAATGGAATACCACTACATCCAAAGAATCAAAACTGTAGATGATTAAAGGGCAATAGAAAGACGTATGGTAGTATATAACTCATCTGTGTCTTATAGTATTGACTTGGCAATGAAAAGTAGAATAAAAAACATTAAAGATATATATGACAGAAAGAAAAGCATGAAGCAGTCATATAGTGAGGGATAACATACACAATCTAAAAGCTGTACTGTTAGCCATAAAATATTTTTAAAAAACTAATGGAAGGTCTCCAGAATGTTGCTTAGATTCTCTATGTAGGATTTCAGAAAATCCTGAAAAAGAAAGAAATAGCATGAGAAAGTGGCCAAAGCTAAAATCTGTACCAATGGAGGGAGTATCTACACTTATGATATCATGTATCCATAGCAATACCTCAAATGAATCTATCTGCATTCATAAGATTTTAGAGTAGGAAAGCACCTTAGAGATTGTCTAGTTCAAATATTAAATTTTATAGATGAAGAAACTGAGACCCAAATAGGAACTTACACACAGCCTGGTACAGAGTATGTTCAGCATTTAACAAGTGCTTCTTGACTGAATGATTGCCCAATGTCTCATAAATAGTAAATGATGAAGGTGGATCTTGAACCAAGATCTAACAACATCAAATTCAATGTTCTTCCAATATACTACACTGCCTCTAATAATGTATGCTATAATTAAAGGGCATCCTAGTAAATTTAAGAAAAGATTAGTACCTTTACTTAAGAATGTAAGTAATCAGAAGCTACAGTAATCTAATGAAATGATTACTGGACTTGGATTGGGTGACTTTGGCTTCTAATGCCTGCTCTGACAATATTTATATAACCTTTCTCTTGGCTTCAGAGATTTTTGAGTTGGAGGTAGCCTTAATTCCCTTCTGGTCAAACATATTTCCTGTGAACAGGAATTTCTTTTGTAACATCCATGACAAGTGACCATCTGGGCTAATCAGGGATTTTGTTTATTTGTTAAACAAACATTTATTGAGTCCCTACTGTGTGCAAGACTTGATTTTGATAAACAAAAACCATGGAAACAAATTGTCTCTATCGTTACACCTATCAGGGGATCATGCGTGATTTTAACATGTGCAGGACAGACATCTTACTAGAAAGAGATTCTTAAAGGGTGGACTTTTGCTCAATTGAGCCAAATTATTGTTTAATATTACCTACAAATAATAAACACAGTGAGATTCTATGTTATGATATTCACTCCAAGATCAGAAAATTAGAGGTATGAAAGGACCCTAGAGGAGATCTAGTCCAACAATAAGACCATACATTTAGATATGGAAGATATTCAAGAGTCCCTTTCATCCAGACCCTTCATTTTTGAAATGAGAAAACTGAAGTTCAGAGAGATTTTACCTTGTCCAAGACCATACAGCAAGTAAGTAAGGCAAGATTTGACTTCCAATCCACCGCACCACCTAATTATGTCTTATTTCTATGTTTTAATCAGTTGTAGCTTTGAAGATGTGGTCTGTTATGGTAAATAGTTTGTGAAAGTCTGATTATTCTCTTATATTTTTCACAAAGATACCTTCAATGTCAAGCACTTAGCACATTTCCTGGCACATCATGGGCACTTAATAAATGTTAAATAGAGGCATTATTACACAGTCAACTTTTGGATCTGTGGTGAGAAAGTCCATGTGACAAATTCTGCTTCTGATATTTACTAACTATATGACCATGGATAAGCCAGTTAACCTTTCTGACCCTCAGCTTCCTCATCTGTAAAATTAGAGGAATGACAACTGTAGTGCCTAACTCATAGAGTGATTGCAAGGCTCATTTGAGATGACGTCTATAAAGATTTTTGCAAACATTAAAGTGCTATATAAAGGTCAATAGTTATTATTGGGTGGAAGTCAGAGAGATGCATGCTGACAGACATGGTCCCACTCTCTTAAGAGTGATACCCAGTACAGAGTTCAAAAGGAATAAGGAACCCCAATAGATAATAAGATCCTCCAGATGATTTTTTTTGAAGATTCTAATTCACTGATAAACCAGAGAATACTACAGGACCTCACCAACAAAACCATGACCATTCAAAAGATTTCAGTCTATGATCAATATACAATTGATTATATCCTATATGCAAGTGGATAATGGTCCAATAGTACATCTATCTTGTATAGGTCCTTCAGATAGACAACAAGACCAATAAGTGAATAGGAAGAAGAGAGGATTGAACTGGAATACTTTTGAGAAATTATTCAGAACTTTCAATAATCCCAAACTTCTCTCTAGTACAAAACACATCTTTTAACACCATTCTTCTTCCCATTATTTAGTATAGGTATGAATTATGGAATACCAAAATTACAGATAACTTAAAAGGCAATGGGAAAAAAAAAACACTGTAGGTTTAAGCAAAGTTTACTTTGTGTTTCAACCATAGTTTGCTCATAACAAGTGGCCTTTTTGATGACTTGTATAATCAGAAATGGAGGTGGGCTAGTCACGTAGCAAGAACAAAAGACAAGAGATGGTTATTCCAAGTGATATAGTACTGCTCACAGAATGGTAAAGAACCTAGAGGTGGGCCCTCAACACAATGGACAGATACTCTATGTGGATTTTATATAAAGTCGTGGTGATGTCCAATTTGGCTTCTCTAAGTTAAGGAATTAAATTCGATTCATATTGTAACAGTTCCTTTTAATTATTAAAAAATGTAATTTTGACTTTGCAATTTAAGTACTAGGAAGGATCAGATTCATTTAATAAATATCCACATAGAAGATTCTGTAAGGTTTAATTAAATTTCTGACTAAAGATTTTCTTTAACAATATCTGAGTAACTGAGCCAAGTTTTATGAAAGAAAGTCTCTTTTCTCTCAAAAAAGGTACATTTCCCCTTCAAAATAAGTCTTTTAAATATTTAAAATAGCAAGTATATGTATTACGAAAACAGTGAATATAATGAAGGGGACTTTCTAATATCCTTTTGCCATCCTCCATGCTTTATAAAAGCTATAATTTTATTTTATTTTTGTTCTCTACACTTAAAGTGGAAATTACCTCATTTGCATTTTCAACTATTTTTTGTAGTTTTCATCCTTTCCACAGAGGTTTTCCCTTTCTTTCTATGAGTCCATAAAGTTGGTAATTTGACACAATCTGTATATACCTAAAGTACTGCAGACATAAACAAGGCGTTAAACAGCAAAGCATCATGGTGTGAAGCAACTTCTTGTTCAAACACCTGTTTCATCCAGAACCAATTTTGCCCTAGAGGTCTGGAGCAGCACAATAGAAATCTGGCAAATTGGCAGTCACCTTGACTATCTTATCTAATAATTCCATGCAAGCAGCACATGCTTAAAAGAGGGTCCATCTTGTGAAATGTATTCTGATTCTAGATCTGGTTACAAAGACAGAATGGACAGAATCCCTTAACAAAGTAGACTGGAATTATTTTGCCTTTACATAGACATATTTAAGACATGAATATCATTGAAGCATATGTGTTTGTAGATATGTCTGGGCAGGTGTGTCCCACTTTGAGAAAATTCTAATTACATAATTTCAGATTAACAATAGGGAATTATAAAAGGACTCACTCCATTTTTTCCTCCTTATATTGAGCTTTCTGGTTGTGCTTTAAAATAGACTTCAACCAACAAAAAATTTATATAACAGAATAAATATTTCAGTAACAATTTCATGTATAAACATGAAGTACACAAAAATTTAAATATATACATGTATGTGTAACTAATCTAAGAGTTACCTCATGAAAACTCAAATACCCTCTTCAATTTTGGATCAGCTCTCAAAAAATTTTTGATTATAGGGTTTTTTTCTTTGGTCATCCAAGCCACTTTTGCAGAGATTGTCCCCTTTCCTAACCTTCCCATAAATAGGTTTGTGAGTTCAAAGACTGCAGGATTATTTTAATAATAAAACAAATCAAACAAGATTAAGGGAAAAAAGCTTCACTCTAAAAGACAGCCCCTAAATTCCTAAATTAAAAAAAAAAAACAACTTTAGAAGTCATTTCAATGTACTCCATAGACAGAGGCAAATAATTTAAAAATAATCATGAAAACTGCTATACTCCTACTGCCATGAATTATTATGAATAATTGTGATCTCATAGACAATATTGTGATTTTTTTTACTCAATAATTCAAATCCAGTATTTTAAAAACCAAGATCAATACTAACTTGTTCTAAAGGAAAAATATTTAATGATCCAGATTCACACAGATGCTATGTAACATCTAAAGGTTTAAACTAGAATGGCTGAATTGATGTAGTCAAATATTTAAAAATTTATAATGTATATTTTTGAAGCATATCTATAATTGGGGTCCATTTTCTTCAACAACCAAGTCACATTCTGGTAGTAAGTTAGGCATTAACTCATCCAAACCACTGGGGCACCATTTGCAGCAAGACCGTACTGGTTAGTGTCTTTTCATTATATATTTTAAAACTCTACATGTCTGTATTATTGATTTGCAGTTGTGAATCCAATCCACTGGTTAGCTACATTTTCCTCATAATGTGAATGAAGTGTTTGAAGGCACTCTATCCAAAACTGTATTACTTGAAAAAAATCTTACATTCTGGCTAAAATGTATGGTCAACACGTTAACTATGAAATGCTTTTTAGAGAGCAAGAAGGAAAAAACAATCTGAATTCTCTGAAAATATCACAAAGGGATATAATTCTGGTACTTCAAAAATCTCATAATGAGAATAATTCTTAAAGAACAGTTCTCAAGTATCATTTTTTATGACAACACTAAGGAGATTAAGGGTATAAGTATTATGTATAAGTAGTACAAACTCATTCATACAGAGGCTTATGTAGTAATACAACTGAAATATATAGCAAATATTTGATCAGGAATCAGCTATATAGCTTACTTGAACTATATAAAGTTTGATTCATACAATTTGAAAGTTATTTCAGAGAAGAGATTTTGACCTTTTGGGAGCTATATTATGATATCACAAGGTCATTTAATATATCCCTTTGGAACACAATGTACTACCTTGATTATTAAAAAAGAGAGGGTTAGAATGATACCAAGTATATCCTATACCTATCCTGGTATTCGACTTCAAAAATAAGGCCAGCTTTTTTTTTCCTGAGGAAAAGAAAGAAAAAGAAAAACAGGAAGGAGAAAGAAGATCAAATAACTCACATCACTTTAATGACCTGACATCCAAAACAGCAGCTGTTAAATACTTTTAAACTTTCAAACAAAAATTGTTTTACAGATAGAAGGAAGGAAGAAGAGAGAGGAAGAGGGATGAAGAGGGGTAAGGACAGAGGGTTTGTTTTTTTTTTTAAAGAGCCCACATGTAACAGATGCTGAACCTGGGTCAACATCAGACACCATAAAAGCTCTCATGATGTTCATGGAAATGTATGAAATGTGTACATGCTTTTTGATACCTGTGATAATAAAACATTGTATTTTAAATGAGTGGGAGAGAGCAGATGGTTGGTAATGGTTTAAAACATTTATGTTTTTGGACTGTCACCAAGCCGCTGTATTAAAAAATATGATGTTTTGTTGTTACATACTAACATCTATCTACAAGGTGTTCTTCTGAAGGATGGTACTGCAATAGAGCAGATAAAAATAAAATGAACCAAGAGGAAGAAAATTTCTCATCTAACTAAATTCACATGTGACATCTTGCTTATTGACTACATTAAATCAAAATGTTATTAGAGTGACAATAGTGTTTGCATTTCCCCTCACTAAGTTAAGCAACCCACTCCAAGGGCCTGGGTACTCTCTTCTACTCTATTTAAGAAAGCCTGTATAATTCTAATTTTTGCATCCATTTGCAGTTGACAAATTCAATGAAAATAGTATAGTTCATTTTCCCATAATGCACTTGTAAGGACTGTTCTTTACATTCTTTGAAGCATGATGGAGCCTAGTAGTTCAGCACACTTTGTAGACCATTGTAATTAAAGAATAAATATTTGTGGAATTTCATTGGCTCATCACTATTCTCTACCATTTAAGTGGATTAAGAGTACAAGGACAACCCTACTTAATGACCCTGACTTAGAATGACAAAGTGAATATTACTGTCACTTACATGTTATTTTAGTGTGCAGTGCCTATGTTAATCTAAAAGATACAAGCAGCAAAATGTTGAGAGTACAGATGAGCTTCTATAAGGGACAGAAAAATGTTTAGGGTTAGGAAGAAACATTAGACTTTAATAAATGATACTGTTAATTAACTGAAAATTGCAAAGAGGAATCCAAGGACAAGGAGAGTTTTGATTTGACTCTAAAAATCCCTGTGTGTGTGTATTTGTGTGTGTGTGTATGAGAGAGAAACAGAGACAAAGAGAGAGAGAGAGAGAGAGAGAGAGAGAGAGAGAGAGAGAGAGAGAGAGAGAAAGAGAGAAAGCCTCTTCTCCAATTGCTTTCTAGGTTCTCAAAACCCTGGGAACAACTGGGGAACAATTTGTTTGTGGGAAGGAGCTGGGGGCCGACGCGAGAAGGGGGGGGGGCTTACCATGTGTGAACTTAGTTGGAAATAAAGTGACAGCCATCAAGCACAATCTGGGCTCAAACAGGCTGAAAATGCCTGGAAAAAAATGCACTTGACTGACAGGGTGGAAGAGAGAGTAAACAATTTTAAACATTCACAGAGCACACACACACACACACACACACGCACACACACACACACACACACACACACACACACACACACACACACACACACACACACACACACACACACACCAGTAGCAGCAGCAGCAGCAGCAACAACAACAACAGCGACCACCCACACTCCTTTTCCCAATCCCACTATGAAAACTTCATCCCTTAGCTCTCCTAGGACGAACCCACCGTTTACCTACAACCTCACACAGGTGCTGAGAGCAGAGTTAGGAGTTTGGGAAAGATGTCAAAAGAAGAGACGCAGAGAGGGAGGACTTAAATCCTTCATTTCAGCAGCCACCCATGTGAGAAGCGGGGAATCAACCACCATCCAAACTCCAAAGAACCTCCCCTCCTGCCCCTGCCAAGCTCCGTTTTACTTCGGGAGAGCCAGACCCAGGCATCCCAGCGCCCACGATGCCAGTACAGCTGGCTCCTAAGTTACAGGCATCCCCCCACCCCAATTTTCTACTACTCTTCCTGGCTTCCTACTTTGTCTTTCTTCCCCTACCTCAATAAACATAGAACCCAAATAAGAAAACAGCGCTTGGTTAAACTTCCCCAGGATAATGAGAAGGCAGAGAATGCCTTCCCTAGCAAGCAGAAGGTATTAGAAAGTCACCTGGAAGGTGAGCAGCAGGAGCGCGGCTCCGCGCCCTTCTGCTGAGATCTGGGGGAGTGGAGCTTTGCACCTGGGCTTCCTCCTTCCTCCCTTCCAAACCTCCCATCCTTCAGACCTCCTCACAGAGCCCGTTACCTGGCGGGAACTGCTGCTGGAGGCGACCTGTCTACACAGGGGCAGCCCCAGGTAGTGCACCCCGCCACCTCCTGCTCCTGTACGAGCGCAGCTCCCGGAGGAAACTTCGCAGCCCTCTGTGCAGACACTTCACTCTTCCTTCTGTCGCACGGGCAGGTCGGTCCGCAGGCCGGGCGAGCCCTCTGCAGGGCCCCCTGTTTGCTCAGGAGAGCAGTAACGGGAAGCCTTCAGGCGCACTATCTCTCCTAAAGTCAGCTCTGGACTCTGGTAGCTGCCTCCTTCCTCGTCACTCTCTCCCTCCCTCCCTGGCTCCCCTCTCCTCTGCAGCGCTGCCTGCGAAGCAGTGCGGTGGCCCCTCCACTCTGGCCAGCCCCGCCCCTCTCTCTCTCTCCTCTCCATCTCCCTCCTTCAGTCACTATCTTTTACTCTTTGTCTCCCTCACATTTCCCCCCTCTCTTCTTTCCTTATCCTCTCTTTCTCTGCCTAGCAAACTCCTTTCCCCTCTTTTCCCCTAGCTGATTCTTTCTTCTCCCTCTGCTTGCTTGCCCCTTCTCCTAGACTCACTTCTCTCGCATCCATCCACATTTTCCTGCCTCTCACCATCATCCCAGTCTCAAGACTTGCCTTTCCTCACTTTGATTGCCACCTCCCTTTCTTTCCTCCGGCCCTGTCAAGACTCCTGACATCTTTGCTGTGGTTTTTCTTCACTGGTTTTGGATTTCACTTCTTCCATTAATCTCCAGTTTCCTTTTGTAGGTTTTTTTCTGGGTCCAAGAAGGTGACACAGTCAAAATGGATAAATCAGTAGTGTGAACTCTATTCATTGACTCATACATTTCTTATTTCTCAGAAATCTTTTTTTACATGAATATACACATGCATACCTGTACATATATGCCACTCTTTGCTTTAATAATGAAAATTATTCTCTGCATAGTTTGAAAAACAAATAAGTTAAGGTCTTAGATCTGTTTCCATCCAACTATAGTTTGGTCGAGTCACTTTATTGGGCTTAAAATACATTAACTGAACCCATTAATACAGGTTGGGGACCTTGAGGTAGAGACTGTCCTTTGAAGACAAAAGTAGAATCAAGGAAAATGTGGAATAAGGTAGAGGACACTAAGTCTATTTCCACAGATTTCCAAATACTGCCCAGAATGAATATTTCTGATGTTTACATGATTTCATTTATAATGTCAGTGAAAAAAGGATTGTTAATGTTGCAATTTTCTCATATTTGTTTATACTATTGGAACACCAGGTTTCGTGGCATACAGCTTGTGAAACATTATTATGGGGCAAAACTATGCTAAAGATCAAAGCAATGATTTATAATATATTTGTCCTATAGTTACATAGACATGAACTTTAGCGTGCCAAACATAGTAATATATAATATATTTATATATATGTAAAATGCTTTCTGACAGGAATTGTCATCAATCCATCATATTTTAAAAAGATTTTATGCTTTCCAGAGTCAGAAGAATGATGCAGTGAATGGCATCAAGGTTTTGTAGTCTGAAGAAATCCTATCACTGTATTTTCTTGCCCTATTCTGATTTCTTCTGGATGACCAGGCCTAAGGCCTTTGCTGATTTGCATGTCTTCTGATTTATTACTAACATTTAACCTAGACAGTATGTCTATCCTTAATTCCATGATTTTTCTTAATCCACCCTTGCCAATTTTCAGACTAATCTCTGGATCTTCCTTTTAGGGATTATTTTGTTTGTTTTTTTTCGTACTGTTCTTATATCCTATTTAATTGTCATGTGTATTTGATATTAGTACAACCTATGCTTAATCTATGACCTCGTGGACTAGGAATCATGGAGCCCACGTGATAGCTAGGGCAAGATAGAGTGGAGGGACATTGGCATTGGGATCTCAAGACACCTGGGTTCTGGACTGGGTCCTACCATAAACTCATTTAGTTGTATCACACAGCAAATTTAAATAAGTTCTCTTCTTGGATCTCAGTTTCTTCACTGTAAAATAAGATTATTTTCAAGGTAGTTTTCAGTTCTTCAAAACTCTGAGGCTTATAGGAAGATGCTCTGTGTAGTCAGGCTAGTTATTTAAAAATTGAATTAGCTTCAGTTATGGGTAGCCACCTTAATACATTAGTTTGCCATGAGGATGCTATGTTTTCCATATGCCTTCTTATGCTTTCTAGACCCATAAGGTTTTGAGTCTTCACATGTTAAGTGAAGTCATTGAGAGCACTGTACCATCAAGTGGACCCTGAAAATAAAAGAAAGCAAGGTAGTATAGTGTAAAGAGAATTTATTGGTTATATGTCCATGGACAAATTATTTGAACTTTCTGAGCCTCAGTCTGCTTGCTCACTTATGAAAGAGGAGGAACAAAGTACTAACTACCTCAGAAGGCCATTGTGATGGAAGTACTTTGTAAATTGAAAAGAAGTGTTGTTACTGGTTTCTTTATTGCCGTGCAGGTCTTTTTTCCTAACCTATATAAGGAAAACTCAAGGAAACTAGATGCTTGAGAAAACCATGCAGTCAAGAATCCAAGTAACCTCAAAAATATGTATCAAATTTCTAGAGCAAATTAATTTTTATTATATTGCTATATAAGTAGACAGTAATTTGGTGGTTATGTAGTTGAGTGAAAAATCTTGCTTTTTAGTTTGGTATTTGGCCTAATTTTGATTTTGCATTGTGAAGTATCCTTCAAATACTGCTTCATGGCACTCACTCAAGCTCTTTGGTCTATTAATTCTGTTAAACATTTTTAGAAATTCAAACAATTGAATGTAGACTAATTTAAGATAGGCAATACACTTTATGTCACATTGATTTTTTTTTTCCAAGTGGGATGTTGTTAAATGTGACAATAATTCCTAGATATGATTTCAAGGCACATGAAATTGCAAGATCCCCTTTACCTTGGGAAAACACCATCAATTTGTATTTAAAGAATACTATCGATGTGATTATTCACTGGACTGAAAATCTTATTCACATGTTGGTTAAGTGTGCCTAAATTTGACCTTGAAATTGTAGCTAATAATGTGAAGAATAAGGTTATGTTTCTCAGGTGAGGATTAAAAGGTGGTGTGGAAAATTGGCATAAATATATGTTAAGTAAGTGTCCTGGTTGGATGATATGGAAATGTGGAGAATGTGAGTATTACTTCTCTTATGTGTTCATATAACAACACCATGGAACAGTGCTATACATCTTTGCCTCTCGTGGGTTACAAATTCTTAGTGAGAATTTTCCTGAAGCGTGGTTAATCCATTTGGACCTAAGCCATCATATTCTACAAAATATTCATGCTATTCATAAGTTAGAAGCATAGTATGTACTAGACTTTGTGCAGCATAAAATGATATTTGTTAGTAATATCAGATTTTAAAGTATGAAGGGACCTTCTTGATCACCTTGTATAGGCCTGTCATTTATCATATGAAGAAGCTGGAGTCCAGAAAAAAATGATATCCAAGGTCACGTGAGAGCTAAAATTTGAACGTAGGTCTAAGGATGATAGATTTATAGCTTGAAGTAGTCTTAAGGGCAATTTTGTCCAACCTCATCATTTTACAGATGAGGAAACTGAAAATCAGGGAGGTTAATTTATTGCATTCAAACAAAGACATTTAGATAGGAAGCATCAGAAGCAAGATTTGAACACAGGTCTTCTAACTCCACAGCTAGTGTACTTTCCATGTGCCAATCTTCTCTCTCCAATTCTACTGTACTGGATTTTTACCATAGCTTCCATAGCTTAAGAAGTTCCGTTAGAGGCATGATTGCTTCCTTCAAGATGGACATTCTTCCATAGGCATGTGTACTGCAAAAATTTCTTCATCTGCCACATGACAATTTCCTCCATCTAGCTAGATAATCTTCTACAAAAATACAATGGATGGGAATAGGGCAGTAACAGAAGATTCATCTCCTATCTTCAACTGAGTTGTCATAGTTATAATTCTCTTGAGCTCAAAGAGAACAATCAGTAAAGTGAAGGGAGTAATGGAAACACCTTTTCAGATAATTTAGTCCAGATTAAAAAAAATAAAACAAAACTAGAGGAAGAGGAATGTTTTTATTTTTTTAACACCCTCTAACTATCTTATGTGGCCTAGTAGACTGTAACGCCATGCACCAGCAGATTCCCAAAAGAATGCTACTGTGAACAGCTTTTAAGGTTCAGATTACACAGTAAAGTGATCACTCTGTTTATTCCATTACAAATCAAGGCAAACATTCACAATATATCACAATATAATATTGACAACATTACATCTTATCACAGAAAATCACAATATAGTGTTCATAACAGCTTAACATTAGAATGGCCACACAGTTTTTACTACAGTGGCCACAATATTTAGAACAAAGCATGCAATCAATTCATAATACAATAATCAAACTTCCACTCATGGGGCAACCATTAACTTAATCAGTCACTAATCTAGATTCCCAATTACTATCACTAATCACTAGAAAAGTCATTAGAAAACCACACAAACCCTCCACCCCTCAGTGACCAGCAAACCTCAATTTCATCCAAGGGGAGGCCTTTTCTTCATCTTGGCTCTAGGTGGTCTCTCTGAGTCCCTGGATCCCCTTCCATGGTCCCAGCTCCCTCCTGGATCCACCAAACAGTCACCTGGATTCAGAAGCAGACAGAGGTCTTCCTCCAGTCCTCAGAGGCAGGACAGCTCCCAGGTCCTTGCCCAGTCCTCAGGGCAGTCCCTGGCATACACTGAAGTTCACAGGGTCCAGCACATCTCAAACTGTTCACCACTTCTCTTGCCTGGAACTCAAGGATCAGCCAGGCCAGGAAGAAACAAAGTCTTATCTTGGTCCTGCTTCTTCAGTCCTCCAGCAGTTCACCTGGCCCTAGTACCCAGAAGGAATATCAGCCAGGCAGCCTTCCAGGCAAGCCCTCTCAGACTTCCAGGTGGCCTTCGCCAGATTCTGGTCTCAGGAAAACTCCAACTCAGTTCTCAATCAGCTTCCAGATGCTGGGAGAGAAACTCTCTTTCTCAAGGAAACTCCAACTCAGTTCTCAGCTTCCAGATGCAGGGAGAGAATCTCTCTCTCTCTCTCAGGTGGCTTCAGTCTCCATGATTCTTCCTTCACCAGGAGCAACATTCCAGTTCTGTCTCTCTGTCTCTTTATATACACACACTGGCTTTCTGTCTCAGCCAATCCCCTTCTTCCACGTCAACAGGGGAGTTCAAACCCTTTCAACAGTGGGACAGAGTTCACACCTTCCATACTTAGCCCCAAGTTACTAAGCTAAGTATGTGCTAAACTGATTGCTGTTTCATAAACATAGGGAAGCTAGGTGGTGCAGTGGTTGCAGTGACAGGCCTGGAGTTCAGAAGACCTGAGTTAAAATCTTGCCTCAGATACTCACTAGCTGTATGACCCTGGGCAAGTCACATGAATGCCTCGGTTTCCTCACTTATAAAATGATCTGGAGAAAGAAGTGGCAAACTACTCCAGTATTTTTCCAAGAAAACCACAAATGGGATCATGAAGTGATCATGGGACATGACTGAGTGGACATAGGAATCTGGCTCAGGAAACCTAGATTCTAGAGCTGCCTCTGCCTTTATTATCTGTATGATTTTGGTCAAGTGACTTTCTTTGAGCCTCATTTTCATCTGTAAAGAATGAGGAGTTTGGGCTAGATGGTCTCTAAGAATTTTTTGTTTCTTTTGTTTTGTTTTATTTTTCTACTTATGAGAGTTATCTGGTTTTTTGGTTGACTTATTACTGATTTTGATCAGGTCATGCAGATACTTTTTCAACTTTCCACTTAATTTTACTTGTATGTCTAGAGTTTAAGGAAAAGAATCTGAAAGAACAGCTGGCTTGATATCTTCTTACTGATAGGAAAAAACTCAAACCATGTGGGAGAGAATAATAGAGAAACCTGCTACTGATGCTCATAAGCTGAACTAAAGGAATTCAGAATGCTTATATTTTATTCCAGTGCTAGAACTGAAGAAAGAAAATACCAAGAAATCTAGTTTGTCTAGGGGGATAACATAGAAAAAAAATTAAAACATTAAACAATACAAAAACATAAGCCTAAAAGAAATATGATGATTGTAATTAACATTTTCATGAAGGGCTAGAAATTAAAATTCTTTTATTTATATTTATATGAACTTGCGCAAGTGACATGCTCTCTGGGCCTCAATTTTGTCATCTGTAAAGTGTGGAGATTGGGAATGACCCTTAAAATCCCTTCTAATTGTGTCAACAATCTTATAATTCTATGAATGATGAGGATGGTGTTGTGGTTTTTGTCCTTAGACTACATTATAGTAAAAAAAAAATATAGCTGATTGATTATGATAGTAGATTTCTATTTGGCAGGGATCTTCAGAATCCAATTAGTCATCACCTTCACTTTACAGATGAGGAAATCAAGGCACAGAGAGTATAAGTGACTTCTCCAAGGTGACAGAAATACGTGAAATGTTAGACCCAGAATTTGAATCCTGATAGGTTTATGCTGGTAGATATGTAAATATGTATTTTTAAAGGAAGTTAAAATTATTAAAAGAAAAAATAAAGTCTTTCAGTGTACCTAACACAAATGATAACACTGTATATGTATGTGTGTGTGTGTGTGTGTGTATATATACATATATATATATATATACACATATATATTTAACTATGTATATACTCAAAAACCAAAGCACAAGCTAGTAGTTGAAGTACAATATATGTCCATTTGGTTTTTGACTGGGGTAAATATACATTGCTAAGTAAATAGTTTGAAGCAAATGCAATACTTCAAATGTGTTGGTACCTGTTTTATTGTAAAGCCCACAAAGAAAGTGATTATGGCTATTGCATCTTTGTTACCATAGTGTCTAGCACACAGCAGGAGCTCAATGAATGTTGAATTAAATGGGTTCTCTTCTAAAATCTTTCCTGGTAAAATGAATTCCAGTTTGAATGTGGGCAGTCACAGGGACAGGGGAACAGCTGCAAGACAACAAGCAAAAGACAGAGATAAATGGCAACTTTGTGAATCTGAGGAAAATGTCTCACAGTGTGCCACAGGGATCAGTGATAGGGCCTCCCTCACTTAACATTTCCTAATGACCCAGACTAATGACCCAGAAGAAGTGGTAAACAACCAATTAATTAAATTCACACAAGATACAGAATTCAGAGGTGTTAAGCTCACAGGGGAGAACTAGGAACAAAAACAAAGAGAACCTCAGAACAGGGTCAGTATACAACAGATAAGGTTAATTTCAGGGAAAAATGCAAGTTAACTAACTAGGAGAAATTCCCATAGAACAGATCATTAATAATGGCTTCTTCAGAACTTTGCTGAAGTACATCAGTAGAATCATAGAAACAGACAATTTTAAAAAATTCTTAGGGAAAAATATTAAAAGTTTTCTAGTTCAAATTCTCACTCTATAAATGAATTTATTTTATTGAAGTCCTGAGAAGTGGTCATTCTGATTCTACTTGAAATTTATTTGGCATAAGGCAACCCATTCCACCCATGGCATATGAGATAGGTCTATATGAAACATTCTATTTTATTTTTATTTTGTTTCCTTTATTACATATAGGTCTGCTTGAGACATCCTATTTTGTTATTTTGCTTCATTTATTGCATTTTTTTTTTTTTTTGCTTTTTGGAAGGAGGAAGGTAGGGCAATTGGGGTTAAGTGATTTGCCCAAGGTTACAAGGCTAGTTTTATGTTCAGTGTCCGCAGTCAAATTTGAACTCAGGTCCTCCTCACTCCAGGGCTGGTGCTCTATTTACTGCACCACCTAGCCACAGCAGTCACATTTTGTTGACACTTTTTTTTCTTCAATTGAGTCAATTTAGGAAGGTCAGACAATACCCTCTCTACTCCCCTTACCCAGCTGGACTCTTCCTTATTATGAAGATTAAAAATTAAGATAATAATCTGATAAAGTGACCACATCTGAAAATGTATTCCTAATTTTTCAGTCCTACTAGTCTGCCACCTTTCATCATGAGAAGGAAGGGAGGTATAATTATCTATTCTCTGAGATTTTTGTTGGCTTTTCAATTTTATAATCCCTGTCACATAATATGGACTTAATAAATGTGCTTTGATTAAATTACTCATTATTTGACTTTCAGTAATCTTCATCTACATAATTTTGGTCATTGCATATATTGCTGTCTTGATTTGGCTCATTTTTCTATTAGTTCATACCAATCTTAAGATTCTTCGAATTCCTCAGGTATTCCATTATGTTATGATACCATAGGTTTTTTCATCTAGTCACCAACTTTCCCACCTGTTCTTTGCTACCAGAAGGAGTACTGCTATGCATATTTTGGTCCTTTTTTCTTGTTTGCAAGTTCCTTCAGGTATGAACTTAGTTGTGGGATTTCTGTTTTAAAGGATGGGAAATTTCATCATTTTTTCTGAAAGGTTTTGAAATTTGTACTCAGAAAGGTCAATTCATAGTTCCTTCAATGTTGACTGTGCCCATTATTTTTGGTCACTTTTACTGATTTACAGGGCTTGCAGTGGAAGTAAAGATTTGTTTCAGTTTGCATTTTTCTCACTATCAGTGACTTGGAAACTGTTTTCATATGGTCATTTAGAGTGTACTTATCCCTCTGAAAACACTTCATATCCTTTGATCACCTGTCTGTTGGCTACTGATTTTTGGTAAATCCTTGGAAGATGGGTTAAATATTCAGGTTTGTTGTACCATATGGATGAAAATAGAAAATAATGAAGGTTTAGTGACATTTGAAGTAATGTTGTAGAAAATGCCTGGTAAAACAAAAAGATATAAAATAAAGGGTGAAGATAGGATAATGTTTGAATATTATTGCTCAAGGTGACTTTCACCAATCTATCCCTAATCCTTTTCCTTCTTTATCCATTCTGAAACAGCAGAACAAAGACCAGACTGTGGCTGTCTATATGGCAGGAGAAGCAACCTGGTAGCAACAAAATGAAAATCACTCATGCTACCTCCAAGTAGGGAGGATATAGAACAAAGCAAGTGAATGGGCTGTGTGATGCTATCACACAGAGCCATCATTGCTGATGTAAAGTTCAAATAGAATTCCATATAGTTAGTGATGTAAAAATAAATTGTCTTCCTTAAAATAAACCAAGGTCTTTTTTTTTAATGACTTGTTTATTTTCTTTTAATTTACAAGATTCAGTTCCACAGTCACTTGAGTTTCAGATTTTCTCCCCTCCCTTCCCCCTCCCCCCCCCCAGGGGCGTGCAATCATGTATAGGATCTGCAAATACTTTCACATTGTACAATAGTTTGGTTATATAGAAGGGTTGTAACCTATGAGTGATCACTGGGAAAAGAAAAAAAAAAAAAGCAAAACCAGACACGAAAAAGAACGATAGCATGATAAACCAAGGTCTTATTGAACACCAGGGAAGTAAAACAACATAAGAGAGTAACAGACTGGTGTGGGAACAAGATGGAAAAGATCACGAGTTGTTTGGGATTCAGAGGGATATCTTTTTACTTCAGGTACACCTTTTCTTCTTTTCCATATGATTTTTGCAAGAAAATACCAAAGGGACCTACGATTTATGAAGAATGGTCAATTCATGGATCATCACACACAAAAGGACAGTTCAATTGGGCTGTTTCATTATTTTAAAAAATTAGAATTTTCATTAATCCTACTTAATAAGTGAATTTATTAATATTGTTATATATTAAACATATTAGATGACTCTAGGAAACTATGAAATTGGGTAATTGTGGAATGGAAAAAAAAATCTCAATAGGAAGAAATTCATCTACCAGTAACTGAAATGAGGGTAAGAACTATAGGACAATAAAATTCTGAGACCCACTCAACCTACCAATATGCAAACTACACTTATTTGTCAGTACTTCAAAGGTTTGTGATGTGTGGTGCTCTTTATTGATACTGATTGGAAACTCCTATTTTATTTAATTATTCTGTTCTTAGTTGTTAAGGACCTGCCATATGAAGATACCATTTTATTCATGGGAAATATAAAGACAGTTTTTTTTTTAAGTATGTTCCTTAGAAGGTGATTTAATAAGTTTCTGGGAATAAAAAAAAAGTTATCTGGTGGCCATTTTCTGATAAGAGTCTCCAATCTGATCTAGCCTCCAATCTGGTCCTTGTATGATAATTACAAAGCCATTGTTTGTCTCATCCAAAAAAACCTTTACAATGAATCAGTTGTTCAACAAATGTTTTATGCCCAGCATTGAAGAACTTCCTGGAGTCTTCATTACACTAATATAATCTTTGAAAATTCAGAGTTTCCCCCATGCCATGATAAGGCACTAGAGAATGATATTAATAGATAATTTAAGCTATATCGATAGTAATATATTCAGGATTGTCAGACAATATTTCCCATTTTCTTCTATGTTATCGCTGATTGGTGTCATTTGAGAATATAATACATTGGTTATACTGGATAAGACATGGATTTTTTTTCAAATATGACAAAACAACTATGATTTTCCATAATTCAATGTTTCCTCTTACCTTCTGGTTCTTTTTTTCTTTTGTTTGTTTGTTGGTTTCTTTTGTACCACACTTATGATGACAGAATAGTGGCTAGTAATGGCCAGAAATAAATATGACATGTTCCAAAAGTCTTAATGCAACTTTAAGGTTTAATAGTTTAAAGCTGAATTGACTTTTTGGAGCCCTTGTATTGCTAATAAATCTCATTTGTCTTAATGCAATGTAAAGAAAAAATTGGAAGAGTAAGAAAGACTTTATGCTGAATTAAACTGAACAAGTCTTCCCCAGACTGGTCAGCATGAATTCTTTTGGGTAGTAGAATCCTCAATCAGCAATCTAATCCATTAAATTATTCCCTGGAATTTACTTTAATGGTATCCTTCTTGACCTAAAAATGTTAATGTTTCTCTTTCAGTGACTTACTCCCTGTGAGTAAAGTAAAAAACTGGGGAGAAATAAACTCAATTTTCTGCTTTATATGTTGTGTCTCTGTGTATATGTGTATTTTGATAAAAAAAAAATTCAGGATAGCATGTCGACTATGCATCCTCAGATAAAATATGGCCTTTGTGGGTAAGTGAATAATTCTAAATTTGGTCCTACCATGCAATGAAATATTCCTTGTGCAGTGTCGGGAGTATTTGTGATATACAGCTCACTTTACCAAGTCTAATATTATTTCAGCCTAGAGGGACACAGACTAGGGTGTCCGTCCTAGCCTTTGTGGAAAAAGAAAGATTTTTGTTGACTGCTTGTTCAAAACATATTATGGCTAAAAAGAGGCGTTTACTTTTAATGATGATAAAAATGACATTTTGAAAGCCAGAGTATAGGACGACCAAAATACAGAGAAGCCATACTTTGTCAGAATTATATCACTGAAATAAAATCAGTAAAGTTCTTCAGACATTATACTTACAGATACATAGTGGAGAAAACCTGAAAAACAGAAAAAAGATCAACTTCATATTTTTCAGGCATTTTTAACACCATTTGAATCGATGTCAATATGGAGTCATTCCAAACTGCTATTTGGATATTTGGTCTTTTTAAAAGCATTTCCTTCCAGCAATAAAAGAAAGTACTGAAAAACAATTCCTCTTTCATAATCTTTAGGAGGGAGTGAGGTGAAGAAAGAGGGCACACTTTATTAGATTTTTTTTACCTGCTTCTTGCATTTGTGAGGAGTAGAAAGTGACTTAAAGTGCTTTAAAACTTGGAAGTCTATCCAATTTTAGGGAGAAAGAGACTATTTCTAGCAAATAATAGTAAAGTAATTTTAAACATTGGGTTTTAAAGATAAAAATAAACAGCTACCAAATAGAATTCCTACATTCTTCTTCTTCCATTGCCCTTTCTTTACACATTACAGAATCTAGGATAGAAAGTTTGTTTCAAGTTCATATGGAAGGGCACTGGATTTGAGTTCATGAGAGATCTTGTCTGTTTTTAAGATTTTCTGATTCATATGAAGAATATGTTCAAAACTTCATTGGAAAAACATGTATGTTAGAGAATCTTTTTCTAGGATCTAGATAATTAGATTTTTCCCAGTATCCTGGTGTAGATTTTTTTTTGGCTTTTTTTTATCTAAATGCTGATAAAAATTAGCCATGGATAAATGGAAATAATAAAGCATATGTGTGTATCTCATCTCATCTTTCTCTCTATCTAATCTATCTCTCTACCATGTATTTGTCATATATTATCCATAATCCTTCCATATATCTATCCATCTATTACATATCTATCCACAATTAAAATACTTATAAACAGATACATATACACATCTAAAATATAACATGCTTTATTTTATTATTTAACAGCCTAATGTGTTATAGTAATTAGTTTGAATACTCATTATACAGAAAGCCAAAATACTTTGGTACTTTAATGAGATGCACACGCAGTATAGTGATATATTGATGTGATGCACTTTTGAAACATTTTGGGCAGATACTTTAAGAGCCGTCTCAAAACCATAGCAGGAATATTCTTCATGCTTTCCTTTCCATTTTGATTGAAGGGACACTTTAACTAATCTGCATTTTTCAGCCACATTTGACTGCACTTCATGAGGCACTAAATCTCTTACACATTATGCAAATTTTCCTAGAGACTCCTATTACCCTTTTAAGCAACTACTGAAATCAGAGGGGCAAAATACCTGTATATTAACCTTTGATCACTGTATATCCCTTCATGTCAGACATACAGAGGACATACAAATATGACAGTTCCCATGTCATTTGTCAAAATGACTGTATTCACTGATTCTGGAGTAAAGTGAAATGTGATTTGTTGAATTTGGCTATAAAGCTATGCATATTCTTGTCAAAGAAAGGTACTATATATATAAATACATGATCTATGAAAATTTCTACTTTAGGGCTTATTTTATACTTAACAACTACTACTGGCATGAAAAGTGTGGAAAGGGTAAGTCCAATAGATGACCTCTATTCATGTGTAAAATGTTAAGTTCTTCTGAAGAAAATTGCACACAGTAAAAATGGTATTACTCTTATCCATTGTGGGTCAATGTATATGATGAATGAATGAATGCAAGAAAGAATGAATGTTATTTTGTAGATGGAATAAATGAAGCTAGATGGAATCAATGAAGAAATCATCTCAACAAGCAAGATAAAGACATGGAAGTAATAGAGGAAAGAAAAAAAAATCCAATGCTTGCTATTCTCCCCCTACTGTATTTAATATCCAAGAACCTTATCTATTACTGGGGCGGGGAAACTATTAGACATTTGTAGTTACTCCAATATATATTTCAGTGAGACTGTCACTTTTATTAGAAAAACAGTGAATTATACATTCATCAGATCCTTTGCTTTTTCTTTTATGTTGAATATGCATGAGAAAATTTTTTTGGTCTTAAATCACACCTTCCTAGAAAATGAGAATGAAAGAATAAATAGGGGTATCACTTCTGTTTGGATCTATTAGTAGTGAGCTCTACGTCAGCAGTCTAAAAGCTGGCTGTTTTCAACAGGCAGGAAGAATCTCTGGAGGAAGAGGAAGGATAGAAAGGAGAAGTCAATCCAATTACAATAATATATATGAAGAGCCTTATGAATGTGAAGTTCTGTGCTTCACTGGGGATACAAGGAAACAAAAGAAACAGTTCCTGTCCTTAATGAGATTACATTCTAAGGGAGGAATATACCATATTCACAGATAATTTTTTTTTTGCTTTCTTTTTGGAGGGGGGAAGGCAGGGCAATTGGTGTTAATTGACTTGCCCAAGGTCACACGCTTAGTAAGTGTTAAGTGTCTGAGGTCACATTGGAACTCAGGTCCTCCTGACTCCAGGGCTGGTGCTTTATTCTCTGTGCCATCTAGCTGCCTTGAGATAAATAAATTTTTAAAAATGTATGCAACGTAATATAAAGTAATTCCAAGAGTGAAGATTCATTAACAACTTGGACAGATCAGAAAAAATCCCAATTAGAATAAAGGGAGGTATCTGATTCAGCAAAAGAATAATGCCTAAAAATATCTGGGGCCCCAGGGAAGGTAGGATTTGGTTTGCCCATCTACCTCTCGGCCTTAAATCTGACAAGGCATATAAGCCCCTTAATACTAATTAAGATAGAATGGCCTACATTTAGAACTGGACAATGCATTTGTGCATCACAGACAAGATTTAAAAATGTTACCCCATGGTGTAGTGCTTATCCTCACTTCCTTGACTGTAGCTCTTCTAAATCTACTCTAATGTGGCTTCTAGCCTCATTACTCAACTGAAACTGGTCTCAGAGGTTATCAATGATTTTTAATTACTAATGTCCTTTGCTCAGTCCCTATCCTAGACTTCTCTGCAGCATTTGAAACTCTTTACCTCTCTTTCCTGCTGGATCTGTCTTGTTTGTTTGTTTCTTTGAGGGCAACAATGTATATTCCACACAAAGTTCTGTTTCTACTCCACCTGGTCTGACTATTCCTCTTAATTTCTTTTGCTGTTTTATTCGCTCCAAAACCGTGAGTTTATCCCATGGTTCTATCCCAAGCTCTCTTTTGTTTTATTTTTTTTCCTATTATTTTCTCATTTTCTGTTATATTCTATTATTTTGTCATCAGCTCCATGGATTTAATTACCATCTCTATATTGGTAGTTACTAAATTTTTCATCTGTATTTTGACTTTCCACTGAGATCAAGTCCCCTGTCATAAGAAGGCACTTGGCATGGTGAATATACTATTGCACTTGTAGGCAATGAGCTTGAATTCTTCTTCATATATTTCCTAGTCAAGTGATTCTGGAAAAGTTGCTTCATCTCTCTCAGCCTCAGTTTTCTGATTTGTAAAATGGATATAATAATGGTATCTACTTTACAGGGTTGTTGTAAGAATCAAATGAGGTGAAGCCAGAGAAGACAGAGCAATAGGAGGAAGCAGTATCGCCAAGCATTCTCCACAACTAGTCAGCAGACCAAGTAGTGATCTACAAGTCTAAGGAGACACCACAGTGGGTCAGTCATCCTTCTGACCGAAGCTCACAAATTTCACTGACAGATGACCAGGAAAGGAACTGTAGAACAGGAAGGGTCTAGGATTGAGGAGGCTAAAAGAAGGGCCCAAAGTACTGTTACTCTGATCCTAGAGAAGGGATCTGGGACTTATACCATTAACAGGGCCACATCATTGTCATTCTAATTCCAGAGAGGGGATTGTGGAGCCAGGCCATTGGAATAAAACAGGACCAAAGTTTTGTTGCCTTGACTCTGGAGAGAAATCCCAGATTCAGTTCGAGGGTGAAGAATAGGAAAAAGTAACAATACTACTAAGCTGAGAAGATCTGGGGCCAGCTATTGTCTACTGGAGCTCTACCCAGGGACAAGTCTAGATTTATGTTGCCTAAACCCAAACCAGGTACCAAAGCCTGGAAATCCTAAGACATCAATGATCAGACCACATCCTTGGTCAGACTTCTAGAGTCTGCTAAAAGTTTGAGACTCACTGACCTGAGCTACCCTGCTATTCTTGAGGAATTGAGTATACATATCTGGAAAATATAGGTACAGGACACCAGATACAACTGGCCAGGACTATGTAAAGCCATGAGAGTCCTCCTAGAAGTGCATAGTATAGCCCTAATACAAAGTCCCAATCTGAGGAGGACAACTGGAAACATGAATAAATGTAAAAAGATAAATTGTAATGAAATCAGAGGTACATGAGATTCCTTCCCAGAAGAGGACAATAGCCTCTCCACTATAACATCTATAAGCAAAGATTTCAAGAAAAACACAGCTTGGCCACAATTTTGTTTATAATTCCTGGAAGAAATGAAGCAAGAGTTTTAAAAAAGAATTAAAAAGTATAAATAATATGAAGAGTAGTATAGGAAAGAACTAGGAAAGGAATGATTATGGAGGAGAGACATGGAGAGAGAACAAACAACTTATCACAAGTGATAAAAAAAATTACCCAAGTAAAAAGGTCCTTGAAAATTAGAATGGACCAAATAGAATTTGATGACTCCATTAGACAATGAGAAATATTAAAATAAAGTCAAAAGATGGAAAATGAATGAAAGAAAATGTAAGGTATCTGATATCAGAATCAAATGAAATTCATGTAAAAATGCTTTACAAAAATTACAGCACTATATATGCTTATTAGCTATTATTACTAATTGCCTATTAGGCCAGCAATTCTCAACCTGTGGGTTGCGACCCCTTTGGGGGTCACCTAAGACCATTGGAAAACATGTATTTCCTATGGTCTTAGGAACCGAGACACTGCTCCTCTATCCATCTCCAGGCATGTCTGCCCACATGCAGATACGCCCACATACGAGTATTAAACGGTCGTGGCATTAGGAAGGTTGAGAACCACTGTATTAGACATTCCGGACTGGATTTATTATAGATATCTCAAACCGAAATTGTACAAAAAGAATTCTTGTTTTCCCCTTCAAACTTAACTCTCTTTCAGATTTCACTCTTACTGTTGAAGGTATCACACTCCTCCTAGTCACCTAGGCTTATAACCTATGTGTCATCCTTGACTTCTCATTCTCCCTCAGCCCATATATCTAATCCCTTAATAAGTCTAGCTAGGAGTGTGGAGCCTGCAATCAGGAAGACTTGACTTCCAGTCTGATTTCAGATGTTTACTAGCTGTGCAACCTTAGACAAATCACTTAACCTCTGTCTGCCTCAGTTTCCTCAACTGTAAAATGGAAATAATAACAACACATATCTCCCAGGGTTGTTGTAAGGATGACATGAGATAATATTTATAAAGTTCTTAGCACAGTGCCTAGCTCATAGTAGGCATTTAATAAATGCTTATATTCTTCCTTCCCTCACAGCTCTTCTATATATCGCTTTAGCTTCCCTCAGTCACTCTACTAGTTTATGTCTTCATCATCTCTTGCTTCATATGTTGCAATACTCTCATATTTAATTTCCTTACTTTTATCTTATATCTTTTTCTCTATCCAACCCATCTTCTACTCTTTTGACACTTAGTATGCATTAATAGAGGCATAGTATGGGGGCTGACATTTCAGTTCTTCCCTCCCTTGCCCAGACCACATATGGAGTATTATGTTTACTTCAATGTATCATATATAAAGTAAGACATTGATACCTCCAGAATACATCCAGAGAAAGGTGGCCAGGACAGCAAGGGTACTTGAAATAATGCCATAAATAATGTCATATGAGGGTCACTTGAGGGGACTGGAGATATTTCGTCTGATATAGAGAAGGCTTTAGGGGCACATGATAGCTGTCTTCAAGTATAGGTGATGCTGTCACGTGGAAGAGGAATTTGCTTTGTTCTGCATGACCTTAGAAAATAGAACTGTTGACATTAGGTGAAAACTACAGAGAGACACATTTTAGTTGAAAGAAGTTTTTGATATAAAAGTTTAGTTTTTGATATGAAAAATGACCTCCCAACAATTAGAACTATCCATAAGTAGAATGGGCTACTGTGAGAAGCAGTGGGTTGATCATCAGACAAAAGCTTCAATTACTGTAGAGAGGGTGCACATTCAGGTTTGAGTCTGTATAGATAACTGAGATTATGAGATTTTATGAGTTTATAGACAACTCCAAAGATCTACTTTAGCCCTCCCCTGTTTTGCTAATTCTTGAAATCCATGGGATCCAAGTGCGGCAGTGCATGCCTATAATCTCTGGCATTGGTAGGGGCTGAGGCTACTGGATCACTTGAATTCAGGAAGTCTGAGCTGGAGTAGGGTTAAAGCTAATTGGATGTTTAAGTCCAACACAATTATGATGAGATTTCAAGAGTAGAGGGGCCATCAGGCTGTCTACAGAGGGGAAAACTGGCCCAGATCAGAAATGGAATAGGCCAAAACGTTTATGTCTATTAGCAGTGGGATCAGGCCTATGAGTGGTCATTACATTTACAACCCAGGAGAGATAGTGAAGCCCTGCCTCAAAAAAGGGCAGAAGCTTAGAATTCTTGGGTGTTGGTGAACATTTGTGTTACAGAGATCTCAATGATCTTTTGTGCTGGGTACCACCACTTCCATGAAAGCAATGTAAGAATTCCTCTAGGAAACATTCTAGCTATAGGACTTACCTGCTCACCTTATGTCTCTCCCCAAACAATGATATATTTCTTGCTTCTTACTACTTCTTTTCTTCACAAGGCACATTGAGGCTCATCTTTCTACCATGCATCACCCACAGTCTGACAATGGCCCAGTAGAAAGAATGTTGGAGTGATAACCATGCCTTTTCCTAAATGACTAGCTGAAATCTGCTGCAACTCTATTCATTTCTCTACTCAAAACACTACATTTTTGTCCATCTATGAATTTCACCATTGGTTGATCCCATCTTTCATATCTGCTACAATTAACCTTGCAGCAGACTGCTACTTGGAAAAGCCACATAAATGGAAATGCAAAACATCCTCTAGGCTTTTAAGACCAAATTCAAATGTTAACATCAGAAATCCCAAGAGCCTTAGTTAAGTTGGAAAATGTTTTGGTTATTGATCAGAAACCTCCGTTCCAGAAAACCCTCTTGAAAAAAGATAACAGGAATGTAGAGACTCCAGTGGCTGTCTAGCCAAAGCTTTCTGGCATCATATGGATCTACCTCATCAGTTATTCACTGTTCCAGGAGACCAATGTTTCAGATCTTCGTTATCCTACCCTGAGCCAATGTGTAGAAGCAGAATTGTGATTAGGGTAGAGTGGAGCACATCAGTCATGGCAAATCTAGTACTTCTTGGATTGAGACAACAATGGGACATGTCCAAACATACATGGATATATAAATCTCACTTTTGTTATTTTCTATCCCTTTAAATCATTAAAATTTTCTGAATCTTAAAAGGGCACACTCTTATAATAACATCAACAACAAAAGACAGTTTGGCAAAACTAACCAAGGCATCAAATATTGTCTACAGTTTTGCACACCCATATGCTCCAACTTTAGGAGGGGAAGGGAAGAAAGAAGGGAGAAAAGAAGCTGCTTCTGTTTTCTTCTCATATATCATATTTATTTAAAAAATATATGGTACTGGGATGCAGAAATATGAGCAAAGTCATGCCCAATAAAAAAATTGCTCCAAATAATGCCATTTTATATCAGCAGTGCTCCATTTGTTAGATATCACAGAGAGATGTTACTTACATTATATAAATAGCTTGCTGATCAGGTGGAGTTTTTTTTTTTTTATCTGTAGCAGCCGTATTCACAAGGAAGAAGGACCAAGTGAATTGCTTCAATTACTTCTTTGGAGAATATAAAAGCAGAGAACAAGAAACAAAATCTTGGGTTCATTTTAAAATCTGTATTGCAACCATTGCAAGTTAAAAGTCCCTATCCCTTCCCCCTCCTCCCCTCCACCACTTAATACCAGCATGATCTTTGACCAGTCACTTACTTGGTCTTGGCTTGTTTCCTCATTGGTCAAATTAAAGGATTGACCTCAAAGATCCTATCTAGTTCTCTCTAGGACTTTAATTTTCTCATGCTCTCTCATTCTGAGTAGAAGTATAGTTTTAAACTGATTCTCATATATGTGAATCACTCTTTAACAATGTATTACATAAGCTGTTCTAATTTTTCATTGGGGATAGATTAGAGGGAAATGCGAGAAAATTATAACACCAGAGATTTAGGTTGGATAGGAAGATGTTCTTGACAGTGAGCATGATTATGAAAAACTTATATTAATTGCCTAGGGAGATTTTACTACCTTTTCCTTGGAAACACTTATAAATGGTGAATTTTGTACTGATTTAAAAATAGTACAAACCAGTTGAGGGAAAATCATAAATAATGGAACTTAATAACTCAGTTATGATCAACCTGAAAACATACACTACTTGAGAAAGAAATTCCTATTTGATAAGAACTTCTAGAAAAGTTAGGAAATGGTCTGACAGAAATTAGGCTTAGACTAATACTTTACACCATATTCCCCAATAAATTCAAAATAGATATACAACCTAAATATATCAAACATCATATATTTTTAAAAAAAATTAGAAGAGAAGCAAATCATACAGCTTTGAGAGCTATGGGTGTATAGGCAATTATAAAAGATAAAATAGATAATTTTACTCCATGAAATTGAAAATCTTTTGCACAAACAAAATTAATGTATCTATGACAGAAAGGGAAGCTGTTGATTGGGGAAAGTTTTTTTGTGTTAAATATCTCTGATAAGGCTTTGGTATCCAAGATATATAGAAAAGTAGTGGAAATATTAAAGACTAAAAGCCATTCCTCAATAAATAAGTGGTTAAATGATGTGAATGGATATTTCTTTGACAGCTCTCTGAAAGAATTCTCTAAATCACTAATAAGAAAGATACAAATCTAACCTAACTTGAGTTTTCACCTTATACTTATATTGCCGAAGATGATAACAAGTTGAGGCTAGTCAATGCTGGAGGGGTGTGTGAACATAGGTATGCTAATGAATTGTTTGAACTATGAATTAGTATAACCATTCTGGAAAGCAATTTGAAATTATGAAAATAAAATGACTAGAATACCTATACCATTTGATTAATAATGCACTGCTAGACATATACCCCAGAGAACTTATTTATAAAAAAGAATGGCTCTATACACATGAAAATATTTATAATAGCACTTTCTGTGGTTGCAAAGAACTAAAATCAAAGTAAATACACACTTATTGGAGAATACACAATAGTGGTACATGAATGCAATAGGATGTTGCTATCTTGTAAGAAACTATGAGCATCATCATCATCATCATAGTTGTTTATATGGTGTTGCACACTTAAGCATTTTACAATTATTTTCTCATTTCATCTTCATAACTCTGGGAAATAGGTACTATTATTATCTCCATTTGAGACACGAGAAAACTGAGGCAAAGAGGTCAAGTGATGTGTCCAGTGTCACATAGCTAGTACCCAAGTCCAAGCTGAAATGATGAAAACAGAAAAGTATGAAAAGGCTTATATGAACTGATACGAAGTGAAGTAGAGCGAGGAAAACAATAGACATGACTACAACAATGTAAATGGAACAACACCAAAACAACAGCTAGAGTTTATATAGTCATTTAAACTGGAGGACCAGAGGTTTAGGTTGGATAGGAAGAAGACTTTCTTGACAGTGAGGATGATTATCAAACATTCATATTAATTGCCCAGGGAGACTTTCCTACCTTTTCCTTGGGAATTCTTATGATAAGATAGTGACTGTGGTGCTGATGCAAAATGCCTTCCTCATGTTATATAATTCCATGCTCCCCGAAACCTTGGGAGTCAGGTACTATTATTCCCATTTGAGAGATGAGGAAACAGGTAGAGAGTGGTTAAATGGCTTACCCAAGGTCACACAGCCACTACATGTCTAAGGCTGGATTTGAACTTTGTGCTCAAATAATTGCACTACCCAATTCAACAACAACAACAACAACAAACCAGTTCTTTTGGAGCTATCTAAATTCAGTTTCATCAGTAAAATAAACTCTGGATAGAATGGACTTGCTAAGGTGAAAGTCTCAGTTGAGATCTGAGGTTTTAAAAGAAATGAAAAGCAATCATATTTGTATGTTTTGGTTTGTCCTTCATTCTCAAAGAGAACCATGACATCAGGGAGGTGATGACATGACTTGCAACTGACTTTGATGTCAATGAGGGAGGGCTGTGCAAAGTCACCAGCTTCACTTTCTCCTCCAGAGCCATCTGGAGCCAATGACCAGATGTTGATCAGGATGACTGGAGATGGCCTGAGATGCAGTGGGAGACCTTGGCCCTTTTAAGTTAAGGTCAAGTGCTCACTCTGAGTGAGCCAATGCCCATCCAGTGAATAGGCCTCTTTTAAGAAGTGAATCAAGGATGGCTCCTTTAATAAAAAATAAAAATAAAATTAAAAAAAAAAGGTGGAAGGGTTACTGGCCAAAAGAGAAACAGTTACTATTTACATTCACTCTGAGCCAGGAAGACCCAAAAACTAACCAATAAGTGCTGCTTGGACAGGGACCTATTGTCCAATCCCTGAGATCCAGAGGGAATTTGGTTTAAGGCTTGGTCTTTGAGAAAGAAATCTAACCAATAAACCCCAAAGCAATCATATTTATAGCTTTAAAAAAGCTAGAGAACCATGATAATCAAAACTCCAAAATTTTCTTTCCTACTATGCTACGACCAAACACCCAAAAGTATTCCTCTTCCGTACTGACAGCACAGGTATCTATCTAGAGTCTTTCATGAAGGGCATCGTTCCTAATAACTTTCCTTATCTATAACTTAAGGATGTAGCACTAACTTCTAATCACTTCATCTGATGTGAGATCATTTCAGGACTAACAAGAATTCATTTCTCCTTGTAGACTGTGCTAATAGGTAAAGTGGGTAAAATCAGACTTCAGAGACAAGTGCATAGAGTATGTATGTTATCTGAACTAAGACTGTAGACAGTTTTGCGGTTGGGCTCTTCTAGCCATATTCACCTCCAGGGACATATTTCTTTAAGTCAGAGATCTTCACTACATACTTATAAGAGTGGCATTCTATCTCTTCCCCAATTAACATAAGTAAGGGATATGCAAAAATTACACTAGGGTCCAATTACAGACATTAATTAATCAAAAGTGTGAATAGTCTTTAATAAATTTCAGAAGTTTATGGGGTTTGGGCTATTCCTACACAGGAAACATCCAGTGATTGAGTCAGACACATCTATGGACCTATTTGTAAAAAAAAAAAAATAATAGTGAGTCAAGTAGTGAACTATTCTTTCTCTGCCCCAATTAACATACAGAAGGGATATGCAAAAATTACAGTAAGGTTCAATTATAAGCATTAGTTAATGAAAAGTGTAAAAAAGTGTGAATAGCCTTTAACAAATTTGAGAAGATTATAGGGGTTGGAAACATCTATGATTGGCTGAGTCAGACATATCTATGGGCCTATTTATTAAAAAAAAAAAGTAGCAGTGAGTCAAGCAGTGAACCAGGGCAGTGGTGGGACAGTTCCATTTCACATGATTCTAGTTTGAAAGGTGGGGCCAAGCCCTCGAGAGAGAATGTCTCTTTTGGGGGAGAAGAAAATTTCTCTCTCTCTCTCTCTTTCTCTCTCTCTCCCTCTTTCTCACTGTCTCTCTCTGTCTCTCTCTCATCCTCTTTTCCCTTCATCACCATTTGTCATGCCATAGGAGGGATTGAATCAGTGGTACACTATACATCCAGCTGTGATCAGAAGAGATTGACTAGATGTCCAGATGGGACTGATCATCAGAGAAAAAGGTAGTCTCAAGTAGTGTAACACCTTATGGTATGTAGCAGTGCCTCAGTAAGGAAATAGGCTCTCAAAGTTGATCTGGGAGCTCTACCTAAGGTAAACTTCATGATAATTCTACAGAGTGGGGGTGGGGGGAGGAACCCAGTAATTAGGAATTGTGAGTTAACCTTTGCCACTTTTGTTCTTGATAGAAATGTCTCACTATCTTTGTATTTCCTGTCTGTTCTTCCCCTCAAACTTGTGAGTTTGTGAGAGAGTGTGCCCAAAACTATTTGGTGGGAATGTTTTTGCAATTTTTGCTCATGCTAGGCTATTTTGGTAAATAGCCTTCCTAAAAACAAATTAAGTGTGGCTTATTGTTTGTGAGGAGCATACCAGTAGTAGTAGTGTCATAATTCATAAGCAACAATACTAGAAGCACAGTCCCTTAAGGTTTCAAAAGGACTTTGAACCATTGGGGAACCTCAACCTTTGAATGAAAGTGCAGGTGGGTGAGTATCCTCCGAAGGGGTCAAGGTTTCATCCAGGATAATTTGGAGGTGACTCATATGTGCAACAACCTAGTAGAAAGATTCACCACATAAGGCCCTTGTTCTAGGTTACTCAAATTTGTAGGGATTCACTAGAGAAACAAAATGAGCATTTTCTTCTTTTGCTTTAGATTGTAATTGGGCAGTCTGTTTTCTAGAGTGTTTATAAATCAGTTCAGCTGCCATCTGAGGATCTAATTTATCAATGGAAGTAGAAGTTGGAGAAGTAGCTCCAGAAGGTTGGTGTCCCAAAATGTTCAAAGTCCTAGAGGTAACTCTAAGGGGCTGTGTTTCAAGTATAGTTGCATATGAATCTCTACTGTTGTGGTTGATGAATGATAGTATGATTTTAACCCCTCAGAGTTACCCCTAGAACCTTGAAAGAATTGTAGCAATTACCTTGTGGTCTTGGACCGCCAGTGTTAAAGGGTGTTGGAGAATACTTGTTAGCACAAGTAACCTCAAAGGAAACACTTCATAAATAAATCTAGACTCACAGGGTCATGGCATTAGGCATTTTTTAATACATTTAGTGATACACAGCATCCTATATCTCCTTGAATACTTACATTGACAGGGTACTCAATAGGCTAGTTCCAGTTTTAAGAGGTGTAATTATTAGAATGCTTGTTCTTATATTCTGTGGAGCTGGAATTTGTTTCTGTGTATGTTCCACATACTGGTTATAGTCCTCTCCTCAGAACCTACACAGACTAAGTTCCTTTTGTGTTCATCCATTCTTTTGATGTTACTTATACCTAATTAATTTAACATTTTTCCTCCTCAGCACTCTTCCATGCTACTGTTTGATTTTACAGCATTCATTATTATAAGTAAACTTCTAACATTTGATGGAGACAGAGACAAGGACAGAGAGGGGCAGGAACATATCTATATCTATATCTATACACACATATGTATATGCATGTGTATGTATTATATAAACTATATGTGTATGCATATATACACATGTATACATATACATACATATGTGTGTGTGTGTGTGTGTGTGTGTGATAGAGATAGAGGTGGAGAGAGACAGAGATCCATAGTCATAGAGAGAGGTAAAGTTACACAGAGCCAGAGAGAAGGCAGAGAGCATAAAGGATAGAATTTCAGAGCTGTAAAAAAAACTTAGAGGTTGTGCAGCTCAAAATCTTTATTTTACTGATGAAAAAACTGAGGCTTAAAGAGCTTCAGTGATTTGTTCATGGTCAGTCACATAGTGATACATACTGAACTTTGAACAGTTTGAACTGAGCTTAGAAGTAATTTTGGATTTTAATTTGCGGTAGCATTTCAAGAATTTTGGTACTTTTTAAAAGTATTACTTGAGATAGCCACGATTAGGAATTTCGTGACAGATTTTTTCCCCTGGGACTAGGACAGCATTGTATACACCGTAAGGGTCTGATACATACTTTCTGAACGAGTTAATCTTCTGTTTCCTTAAATTAGCTTCTATGCTAATTTTGAGTGACTTTAGGTTTATATTCCATATTTTTCAATGACAATTTTTTTCATTTAACAATCACATCGGCCTTAGACAAGAATAAAAAATAATGTTTCACGGTTTAACCATATATATTCCATGATGCTCTTTATGCAGTAATATTGCTGTTGAAACAATATCTTTAAAATATTTTTAGGATTCTTGTTTCACGGAGAACCAAAAATTCTTCTTGGCCCCGTTTAGTATAGAAATCATTAGTGCCCAATTGCATTTTTCTTTCCATAGTCATTTGGTATTCTGGGAACATATATGGTGCTCCATCCATCCATAAGAAAGCATTGTAAGGCCTCTTATTCAGTGATCTTTATGTCACTTATTCACATAGGACAAGGCAGACTAAAGCAGACACTTTTAGAAAGTTGTATTACCTCTTTCAAGCCACAAGGGTGTCATTTAGTAAATTACTAAGTATTTGCACTAATTGGCACCCTAGTGGCTTGAAAGGGTTGATAGCATTTCCAGAAGTGCTTAACTTACAGCTATTGGAAATGTGATCATCAACCAAAAATATTTGGCTCTGCAGGCTAGAAAGACATAATTTAGGTCAGTAGAAGTTATAATTTAAAATGGTGGCATGAAAAATTTCTAAAAAGGTAAATTTAGCCAGAATTAAAAATGGTTTTGACTGAGAAAATGTGCCTCATTAAGTTATTAATACTTCCCTTATGAGACTAAGAGGCACTATAAGGAGTTGCCCCCTTACTAAAATCATTTTATCACTCTGAGTTGTAGCTCGCAACATGCTAAAATAGCCATATTCTAAAATTAGTGTCAAAAGAGAGGTAAATGGGTAACATATTTCCATTCAAACTTGATTCCACTAGGCTGATGCACTCTGCTTAAAGAACAGCAGATTTAGAGTTAGAAGGACTCTTTGAGGTCATCTGATCCAAAACTCTCATTTCACAGACAAGGAAACTGAGTCTGAGAAAGGTTAAGCAACTTTGATGGAATGGGGATTAAAACTCATGTCTTCTGATGTTTTCCATTACTCCAGGGAATTTTTTAGGAAATGACTAGGTTCATTTTCTATTCCAAACTGTAATGTTCAGGCATGTTCATTAATGAGATAACAGATAGGAAAGTGAATATGGACCTAAGTTATTACCATTGTAGACTCACATTAATTCTTTTCCTACTAGCATAGCATCATTTGTTTTTCTTGATGTTATTTCTTAGCATATTTTTCCCACTGACAATTTATATATCACATGGTTTTATCCCGTATATACTAATCTTAACATTTTCTAGCTTTTGCCAATGATTCAAGTCTCTTTGGAGAGTCTCTAAATTTCAGTGGCATCTGCTATATCCAAATGAGTACTTTCTGTATACTTATTTAACATGCTGCCATTGTAACTCCTATGTCACTAATTAGGAAGTTTTGAAAAGTCTGGAATGGATCAAGGATTATATTTAATGTGTTGTGTGTTACATTAATAAAATTATATTTCATGAGTGTGAAATTTGAACTCTATAATGTAATGACACATGAAATAAAGGGATGATCATCAGTAAGTTATTATTAAGCTGTCACAACATGAAGAGAACGTATGCTAAGAAGATATGTCCCTGTACTCCCAGATCTCACAGTCTAGAGAGGATATGAGATTATTATGGAGAGCTATAATATTAAATATCATGTGACAAGTGCGTTAGAGTCCCAAAACAAAGTGTTATGTCATACTTGAGGGAAAAAGTTGTTATTGACTGGAGACAGTTGGTGGGGGATGAGTTGTGAGGTGATAAGAAGCATATCAGAGAAGGCCCCTGGAGGAGGCAGTATTTTCATTCAGCTATAAAGGATGGGAAGCATTTCAACAAGAGGAGAGCGGAGACCCATCCAGTTTATGCAAGGACATAGAGAACTGAAATCATTCATTTTCTTGGCTTCCATGTCATGCTATTGACTCATTTTGAGCTTCCAGAAGAACTCAATCTTTAGATTGTATTATTAACAGAATTTCCAAGGGGAAATAAAAATTTGATTCAAAGTGGCTTTTTTCCTACAACAAAACCCCTACTTTGAACTAAACTTGCACTTTTAAAGTGAGCCACAATTCTTTTTCAGAGCTTAGCACCACCAATGTGGACTAGCTAAAGCTTTTCTTTTGTATTACTGAGGATAATTCTTTACCATTTTATACCTTTACATATTTTATATTTTTATATATTCTTTCTTTCTCTCTCTTTCTTTCTCTCTTTCTTTCTTTCTTTCTCTTGCTTTTTTTTTTGGAGGGGGGAAGGCAGGGCAATTGGGGTTAAGTGACTTGCCCAAGGTCACATGGCTAGTAAGTGTTAAGTGTCTGAGGCCAGATTTGAACCCAGGTCCTCCTCACTCCAGGTGGTACTCTATTCACTGTGTCAACTTGCCACCCCCAATACCTATAATTTCTGCTTTTTCCAGAGCAATATTTTATATTATCCTATTTCATTCCAATTCTCTAATGATTTGCATCAAGTTTAAAAAAGTTTGCAAAAGAAGTCATAAGAGGCATCTCAGTGTAGTGAATAGATGATTTATCTCAAAGTCAAAAAAACCTGGATTCAAGTCCAGCTTCTGGCACAAAAAATAGCTGTGATAGACATGCAGCAAGGCACTTAACCACTTGCTGCTGAAGTCAATTAAGTTTCCAATGAGGTACCATTCTCTTTTGGCATGGGAAATTTCCAGAGTGGGAATTCACCAAATGGATTTTTGAAATATATGCCTAAAATGTCACTCTTTCCAAACTTATTATGATTTATTTTCAGGAATGCATTTTATATACACTTTTTAAAGATCCATAGTGCATGGAAACCCTCTTAACCAAGCAGAACAAACCTAGTTCTAGAAAATAGAAATAGAATTTACTTAGTCATATCAAAAGATGAGTCTATACTCAAAAGGAAGAATCATTTGGCCTGTTCTCAACCATATACTCCAGGTTCCAATTAAACAACTAATGCTCATCCCATTTTCCCCCCTGTTTTCTTCATTCTAATGAGTGACTGTACTATAGTATTTTTACTCTCATTGGGGCAGCTTGGGGGTACAGAGTGGGTAGTGCACTAGGGTTAGAGTCAGGAAGACCTAAGTTCAAATCCAGCCCCAGACACTTCCTGTCTGTGTGACTCTGTGCCAAGTCACTTAGCCTCTTTTTCCTCAGCTTCCCCATCTATAAAATGGAGATAATAATTGTACCTATCTCCCAGGATGATTGCGAGGATAAGCACAGTGCTTGGCACATAGTAAATGCCATATAAACGTTAGCAATTATTATTAATATTACTATTGCCTATAGTGGATTTTATTACCTATAACAGAATACCTGTTAATAACTGTAATTATTTATATAGCTGTAACGGACTCTCTGCCAGTTCTAATGTCATCCCCCAATGAATTTTCTTTTTAAAACACAGATTAAACAACCTTATCCTATCAACATGAAAGATCAGCATCAGGTAATTTATGCTTAGCCTGGCAAATAAGCCCTCCTGCCTGTTGAGCAGAAATGCTGGGCAAGTTTCAAGATTTCCATAGTTCTCAGAAATGGATGATTTCCCATCATGCAATTCTGTCTCTTCCGGGATGCCCTGGACATCTCTTCATTCTAGGGATGTTTTAAATGTGAACTTTCACAGAGAGGTTAGCTCTAAGCCCCTACCTATTGCCAGACCTGACCCTCTCTATGTCCTTTCTATATTTTACTGAATCCTCGTCATATGACCTTGGCATAGTGCAGTCACTCTTTAGAATGAAAAAAAAAAACATTTTTAATTGTAGGCAGTATTTCATTCTTTGCATAGAATCAATAAAAATAAAGCAATATATAATAAAGCATCTACTTATGGCTATGTACCTATGACTTCCTCTTGACTAAAATGGCCCCCACGTAGTACATACATGGCTTCAAACCCAGAATTTTTAGGGGAGACACTCTTTGGTTTGTTTAGTTCTGCACAATCCCTCCTGCTATGAATGTGCAAAGGGGTGAAGGAACCAGCACAGTCCCCAGCAAATATTTAGCTTGTGACTCACATATAACATCTAATCTTTAGGTGAAGATTCAGGTATCCTGGATTCATGTCTCTTCTCTTCCTCATGGTATAGGAACATGTACTTGGCATCTGGTACAGACTGAGGTTTCTGATGGCCAATGCTTTTGTGTTTTGTGTCCTTGTGGATCTCAGACTACTTCTAATAGTGGCTAGCACAGTGGTTCTCAACCTTCCTAATGCTGTGACCCTTTAATACTCGTATGTGGACGTTATCTGCATGTGGGCGGACCCGCCTGGAGACGGATAGAAGAGCTGTGTCTTGGTTCCTAAGACCATAGGAAATATGTGTTTTCTGATGGTCTTAGGTGACTCCTGTGAACCTGTGAGAGGGTCGTTTGACCCCCAAAAGGGTCGCGACCCACAGGTTGAGAACCACCGTATATCACTTATGGAACAGCAGGGATGGGCCTCAATGGCAACCAAGTATTGTTGGAAACTCTGCCCCACTCACTATCTTGCTGCTTCTATCCATGTGATATCCCTGACCTTGAACCTATAATTCAGGGTTTTAGGGGTCAAAATGTACTTCATCTCCTTCCAGTCTCTGTCTATACCCTATGCCTTTCCTTGGCACATCCTGCTTGGCTGTTTCTGCTTGTACATTCCTATTAATTCTGCTTAGACACTGCTCTCTTGTTTTCCTACAGGGCGAACAAATCTCTTCTGTTATGTCCTGGGAAGGAGTGGCTATAATATAATGCTCACCACCCCAGGTAAAAATGCTGTATGTCTCAAATTTCTTATAGCACTCCATTCATTCCTTCACCCACCCCTGTTGGACGATAAAATTTTAGAGAAGAAGGTTTGTATGATTTTGCCTCTTCGCATCTGTAGCACCTAGTACAATGCCTCACACAAGGGAGCTCTTAAACATTTGTTGAATTGAATTATATTACTTACAGTAGAAGTAGTATACGGCATACAGGCAGGAGAGAAATATTGAATTTTTAGAGCTAAATGATCAATCAAACTCTGAGATTAAACCCCTTCATTTTACAGAACATAAAATTGAAACTCAGAGAGGTTAAGATACCTAGTTAAGGTCACACAGCTAGTTAAACAATTTAATCAAAAGAGAAAACCCAGAGAGATACAAAAGTATAAAATAACTCAGGTGAAGTGTGCCAAATGTGTGGAATCTGAGAGGTTACCACTTATGGATACTGATATTAGGAGTCTGAGTGGGGCTTTAGTACTTATGATATTAAAGGAAAAGGCCAAAAAGTCTTTGTAAAAAATGACAGCAGTATTCTCCAGAAAGAACTTGCATAAGGGGAGAAAGAGAGAGAGAGAGAGAGAGAGAGAGAGGAAGAGGGAGGAGAAGAGACAGAGACAGAAGCACAGAGAGAAACAGAGACACAGAGACACACAGAGAGACAGAGACAGAGACACAGAGAGACAGTGAAAGAGAGACAGGAAAAAAGGAATCAAGAAGAGTTTCTAGGAATATCTTTGTAGCACAATACAGGCAGTAGTCACTAAGAGTCCCTGAATGTATATTCTTCATTAGCACCTTGATGAGGGAAAATCATTGTCCTGCTTTGAGGAACAGTATCAGAGGAGTTGTGGTGTCTCTGTCAGTGAGAACCCAAGGATTGTTTGTGTTCCTGTGCTATGCACTGGTCCAGTGAGAGGTATCCTAGGTACAACTTCTATTATCTCACAAAATAATACAAATTATGATGTTTTTAAACACAAATAGCACAGAAATGATATGAAGAGAAAGTAAGAGAGAACTAGTCCTGAAGTGCTTCTTACAGGGGAAAAAACCAAAACCAAAACACCAAATCCCCTAAAAGCCAGCTTACCTCTGATGGTTCTTATCCTCAGTCTCCTTGCTACTTCCAGAGTCTGGGGCAGACCTGCAATACCAGTGGTAAGGACAATTTTTTCTACCTTTGTGTCTTTAGAGTAGGCCCTTGGTGGTGTGCCAGGAGGAATCCCACTTTGATAGTAAGCTGAGGTTCCTGAATCATAACAGTCTAGTGTCTAAAGAAGGAAAAGGGGGTAGTTGTGAAGGACAGTGGAGTCTGGTGACAAGCAAATGGAGGAGAATAGAAATCAGGAATGCAGCATTGACAATACTGGTTTAAAACAGTAGATAAGAATAATGAAACAGTCAAGGTTGGGAGATGAGATCCACTTGCAAGGCTTCGCAGAACGCCCCTCTCATAATTGTCCTGGGCCCCTTTCTTGATATCTGCACATACTATTCTGGGGAGCTAGTCTAGGGCAAGAAGAAAGTCAGTTACAAAGAAGGCAGTAGATCAGAAAAATGGGATGGAGGTGATAAAGGTGGAGAACAAACCTGCATGAAGTGACTTCTTAATCTCCTGAAGTGATGGGCCAATCAGACATCTTAACTTTGTTTGGAAACAGACCTTATACATGCCTGGTGATCTAAGAGATGAGAAGGTAGGCAACATGGGCTGGGAAAGGTCCATAAGACTGGCTTTGTGAAGGGAAAAGATTGAGGGTAAGCCCATCTGCAGCAAAGGCATCCCAGAAAAAATCAGTAGAGCGGGGGACAGAGCCAAGATGGCGGCGTAGCAGCAGCAACAGATTGCTGCTCTCACATAGCCACCCCAAAATACCCATAAAACAGAACTCTAAACCAATCCCAGAACTCCACACACACAACACACACAAAGATACTTCCCACTAAAGTCAGCTCGGCTACGAGGAACCATATCAGCACTGCGAACCGAAACCAGCCTGCCCTGAAGCCGCAGCTGTGCCCCGGGGGTGGCTGGAGCAGAGGAGCCTCTCAGGTGAGCGGATTAGCAGCAGCTGTGAGTGGGGCTTGCGAAAGGGGGAGATAAGGAGTCTGGCCGTAAGGCCTCCAGAGCAGAAAAGTGAAAGGCAGAGGTTTTGCACCCGCCTCCGTGTTGTAGCTTCCCGCCCACGGCCTGCAGACAGCAAGGGGACTTAGTGATTGTGCTCAGGCCAGTGCTCTCACGTTGAGCCGCCTGGATCCAGATCGCTGTCTTGGGCCTCGGTCTTGGAGTCTTCATTATCCAGTCAGCCGGAAGTAATTAGGAAGAGTCCCAGCATCTTCCTGAGAACTACGGCAGCTGGGAGGACCCCAGTGATTTGGGACAGAGCTTTCCCTTCTGGAAGCAGAGCCCCA
>CM053580.1:397981954-397998688 GCA_028627135.1 Pseudochirops cupreus | reverse complement strand
TGTTTTGTTTGACTGATTCTTGGTTCCTCATAGAGTCATTGGCTTCAATCTGGTTGATTTAGTTTTTAGCGAATTATTCTCCTCAGTTAGTTTTTGAAGCTCCTTTTCCATATGCTCAGATTTCATTTTTAGTTCACACATTTTACTTTTTAAGGAACTGTTCTCTTCATTGTAATGTTTTTCTAATTTCATAATTTTGTTTTGGTAGGAGGTGTTGATTTTATCTTCTACCTCTCTAAGCCAGATTTCAAAGTTCTTTTTGAGCTCATCTAGGAATGCTTTCTGTTCCAGGGGAGGGAGAACCAGGGTGGTAAGCCAAGCTCCAGGGTAATGAAGCCCCCTGGAGGAGACTCAAGCAATCTATTTGGAACTCCAGAAGAAGTTATTCCTTCAAGTAGACCAAATAGAATGGCATCTAATAATAACCTGAGACCAGGTCATAGTCCCTGCTAAGGCTTCAGCTGTGGATGTAGAGTCAGTATTCTCTCCTTCTGAGTTTGATTCCTCCCTCTCACCATAATAGGATTCCAAAGTTTTTTGTCTTTGTCTTTGTAGGCTGCTTTCTTTCCATTTTGAGGCAGGACCTTATTCACGCTCTTCCTCCGGGGTTCCTAAGCCTTTACTGCTTAAAATTTTCCTCTGGGGCAGTAATTACTATGTTTTTAGGTTGGAGGGGGATTGGAGCAGCTGGGGTTCAGTCTGTCATCTTGGTCCCTGGAGGTTCAGCTAGAGGCTTTTTACATTTCCAGGCTGTGAATGAGTAGTCCCGGGGGTGGGGGTGGGGGGGTAGCTGCTGCCCCTGCTGTGGGCCTTCCCTTTGTTTCTTACACAGCTCAGTTCGTCCCTGCCCTGTGGTGATATGCCTAGCAGTGGCCCTTGTGGTTGGTGGGTCAGCAGGCCATGTCCAACGCTGGCCTCTCAGTGGGCCGCGGGTCTCCGGGGCCTGCCTGGTGGGTCGCACCTGAAAATTCCCTCTATGATATACTCAACAAGTGGTTATGGTTCCTTGAAGATCTTCTCATGAAAAATCAAAGGGAAATTCACCACTTCTCTAGGTAGCTCATTTTACTTTTGGATAGATAGGGCTAGGTATTTTGTTTATTTATTAGAATGCTTGGTCTTATATCAAATGGGAAATGGCCCTTTGGGGATTCCTGTCAGCAGGTAGCTTTGTAAGTTTGATACAGTCCTCTGTGTCTTGGTTTCCACATCTGTATAAGGAGAAAGTTTAATAGGATCACAGGATGATTTAGAGCTCAAAGAGACCTTGGGGGCCATGAAACCCAACTGCTTCATTTTATAGATGAAATTGAATCCCAAGGAAGTTAAATGATTTATCCAGGGTCACACAGCTAATCTTTAAGGTCCCTTCCAGCTCTAAATCCTGTGATTTAATGACAAAAACAAAATAATGTGTAAATGGTGTTGCCTTTGAAGTGGAAATACATGCATACTTGTGACAATCTGCCTCAGAAGTGATTCTGCTCATGAACTCAAATGCAGTGAAGATGAATTTAGCCAAAGGATTTATAAAAGTGGACAATTCTAGAAATACGATTTGGTTTATAAGTATTAAAGAAAAAACTAAAGTTTTCTTGTTAAATAAAGGACAGATGAGGGAGGGGTTATTCCAGGAAAAGAACTTTGAGCTGGTAGTTAAAAGAACTGAGTCTACCTTCCAGGTTTTTCTTATCAGACTCACATTAGGTAATATACTCAAAAGACTGTTGAGAGGTACTATTTCAATACATAGTACTGTTGTTATTAAGAGGCAGCTTTGGCTTAGTGGAAAGAGCATAGAACAGTGAGTCAGAAGAGTTAAGTTTAAATTTCAGCTCTGTTACTTACTGGTGAGGGCCCACTTGGCACCAGGGGCAAGTTGTTTACCTAAGCCGTTTTCCTCATCTATCAAAAGGAGTTAGTGATGTTTGTACTTCCAGAATACTGGTGTATTGACTGAAATAACAGGAAGTATTTGGTTCAGTGGCAAGAACATGAGGTTTGATATCAAAAACCCTGGGTTCAAATCCTAGTTCTTCTACTTAGTATGTTGGACAAGTCACATAGACCCTATGGATTCTTCTGCATCCTCATAAGTAAGCATGATTGGGTTAATTACTTGATGAAGATAAGCCTTAAGCTCCTTTACAAGTAAAGTTTCTATAATCAACTTTTTAAATCATCAAAAAGTATATCAGTATATCAATATTAATCCTATTATTAACGTTTGAAGCAGTTAGGTGGTGTACTAGATACAACAGCTGGCCTGGAGTCAGGAACACCCAAGTTCAAAGCCGGCCTTGAACATTTACTATGTGACCTTGGGCAAGTCACTTTACCTTTTATTGCCTCAGTTTCCTATAAGATGTGGATAATAATATCACCTATCTCCCAGGCTTGTTAAGAAGAGGAAATAAGCTCACATTTGTAAAGTGCTTTGCAGACCTTAAGGGGCTATACAAATGCCAGTTATCATTAAACATCATCATTATTTTCAAAAACCCTTACCAGAGAAAGATCGTTAGAATGTAACTAGTTTAAAACAAATGAAATCGGAAAAAATGAATAGTATGAGAAAAATTATGGAACAATATTCCATTGTTACGTATTTCTGAAAAACAAGAAAGGAGATATGAATTCTAGCCAAGACAAGACTTGATCCTGAAGAATTCAAATTAATTTAAATTTCCAGGATAATTTTTTGGTTATTAGGTCATATTTTAATCTTTTCTATCAAAACATTATAATATAACAAACTTTGTGCCTTAGGAAAAATTTACTAAGACAGACCAAATATTACAATGTGAGAGGTAGTGGACGGATGCTCTCTGCAAACTTTTTGAGACAGGAGGAATTACTGCTACCACACACGCCTTCCAGGTCTGACTCCACGAGGAGCCAGTGTGCCCTAGCATAAAACTGCCAGTTAGAAGAGGACTAATTATTTAATTAAAGTGAGAAGTTATACATGACTGGACCATTAATTTGATGATTGTCGAGTTACACAAAAGGCCAGATGTTTTTGTGTTGATCCTTTGTGTTTGGTTCTCATGTGTTTATTGCCTCCACTGGCATGTCTGAGTTGCTAGACTCTAGTAAATAAAATCCTTTAATACACTATTTAGAACTACAGGGGATGAAGATTGATCAATACATCTTATGAATCTGTAAACTATTACAGTGCAGCGCATTCCCATAGATTTTGTCCTGGTGATGGAGCTGTATTATTTCAGGGCCAGAGGCCCAGATAATATTGAAATGCTGTTTGGATTCATCTTCTGAACACCATCAAAGTGACAAGATCACCAAATAATTATATTTCTTATAGTATAGATTAATCAAAGCTTTTGGGTTGAAAGAAAAGGATTTTAGTATCATATAATAGATTGTCTTTTCAGCCTGAAAAAGTAGATAAGTATTTTTAATTTAACAGAAATGGATATTCAGCCTGATTGACCTAAAGTAGAGTGAATGCAATTAAAGATCTCCTGGTCACATGTTTTGTGGCATTTTTCTGAAAATGAATTTGGAGGTATACAAGAGCAAAATATATTGGTTTCATAGGTTTGTAGAGATCAAATCTGGACAGAGCCCTTATCATTAGCAGTGTTCTCTTTTGTTGATGTTTGGAATGTAGAGGTTTGTATAAATAAAGTGGCTCACCAAATCTGTGGTATGATCTGTCACAACAGACAAGCCCCTGTGGGCTTCATCCTCTTCCTCTGTTTATAAGAAACTGTCAATACTTTAATTTTCCTTCAGCAGCTGAGTTGGTGCTTCCATGGATTTCATCATACCCTTTGAAATTATTTATACCCAGAAGCAACTAAGTGGTTTTCATCTTTGCCTTAGAAAGTTATTCAACATAAAATGCCACTAACAATTTCAAAATGTCATTGAGTATATTATATACTGTAGATATTTTCTAAAAGTGTCTCCTCATTCACTTTAGACTAAGTTTTAATTCTCTTATAATGTCACTGTAGGCTTAGAAATATTACCCAGATTATTAAGTAAGTTAACTAATAATAAAAAAGATTGAATGTAATCCCCCAAATATATTATACCTTAAAATACTATTGGGGTTTAATATTTTCATTAGCTCTTCCTAGATCTACAAATTCTGATTGCTTTCTCCTCTAAACATCACTACCATTTTTCTTCTGTTTCTCTGTTTGACATTTTTAATTGATACATCCTTCTTTGCTCACTTTTTACAATGCACACTTTACAATCTGTAACCAAATAATCCTGTTTTGCAAAGTATATTCCTGAAAAGTTAAACATGATTATACTGATAATATGTTTCATTTTCCACTTTTCAAGGTTGCTGACTATTAACAGAATGGAAGAACATATTTCTTAATTCTGATAGTAGGAGAGCAAAGCAACATATTACACCCTATCTGAGTTTTGATGTTTTTCGATTTTAGTTTTACTTATGTTATTGTAGTTACTGTATTTTCATCTCACTATTTTCCTCCTATTCTTCTCTGATTTTTTTCATATTCATCCTTCCTTATAAATGATCAAAGGATATGAATAAATAATTTTTAAAAGGATAGCAAATAACAATCATATGAAAGAATGTTCCAAATAATAAATGCAATGATATTTTATCACATTCAAATGTTACAGTTTGTTCATTGGGTATATTGTTTAGTTTTTATTGTTTTTCACAAATAATGCTGTTATGGATGTGTGGGTATATGTGGGTCTTTTCTTGCTGCTCTGAAGGATTCTTCTTCCTTGTACCTATAAATTCAGTAGTAGGTCATTGGGATCAAAGAATGAACACTTACTGACTTTTCTCGAAAAATTGCAAATTGTTTTCAAGAAGAGTTGAACCAGAGGCAGCTAGGTGGCACAGTGAATAGAGCACTGGCCCTGGAGTCAGGAGGAGCTGAGTTCAAATCCGTCCTCAGACGCTTAACACTGACTAGCTGTGTGACCTTAGGCAAATCACTTAACCCCAATTGCCCTGCCTTTCCCCCTCCAAAAAAAAAAAAAAACAGGACAAAAAAACCACATACACACACACAAAACCAACCAAACAAAAAAGAGTTGGACCAATTTTCAGCTTTATTGTGAGCAAAATTACATACCTGTCTTTTCACTGTGCCTCCACCATTGAATTTTCCCATCCTTGCAACATTTGATGAACGTGAGGAGATAATTAAAAGTTGATTAAATGTACATTTCCCAGTTTAATAGAGATTTTGAATGCTTTTTGTTAATGTTGATAATTTGACTTTCTTTTGTTAAAATTATGTTTATGTCCTTTGTCTTTCTGTTTCTTTTGGAGATTTACTTATTTTCTTAAAGATTTACAGTATTTCCCCAGAGATTTTGGATGCAAAAATCTCCTTATTATATATAAGAATGCAATTGATAAATTTGTTTTCTCTTCCATCAACTATCATATGTGACTTGTATGTAAAATAAGTACTAGTTACCTATAGCTTATTTTAATAAAATAATTTGATCTGTTATCTCTCCTAAAATCTTTTTCAGGAGTTGAAGGTCTGAAGATATAAAAGCAAAAAGGAAACAGTCCCTCTGATAGAGCTAACATTCTACTGGGCATAACTTGATCTTGATTTAAAAATAAACAAATAACTCTAAGTATCTATAACTTGTTTTATACTTACATCCTATTCAGATCCATAACATATTTGGAAACAATTCTATCAAAGCACCTTCAGTGTTTTTATAGATTCAATTACAAAATACTCTTTAAAGAAATAAAAGAAAACTGAAATAGCTGGAGGAATATTCAGTGTTCATTGACTGTGTCAATATAATAAAATTCATAATTCTACCAAAGTTAACTTACAAATTTCATGCTATGTCACTCAAACAACTAAAAGGACACTTTTAAGGGCTAGTTAAAATAAAAACAGAATTTATTTGGAGGAACCACAGACCAAGAACACCAAGGAAAATAATGATGAAGTGTGGGAATGAAGGGGGCGCATAATAAATGCAGAAATCAAAATAGATTATGTAGTGTTAATTATGAAAACAATCTGGTAATGACTAAGAACAGAAAAGTCAATTAGTGGAAGAGACTAGACAATGGGGGATCAAAAATAATGGAAATTAACAGTGTTTGATAAACTCAAAAGCATAACTTGCTTAGCAAAGAACTAACTCCCCATTTGATAAGAACTTCTGGGAAAATTGGAAAACAACTTGGAAGAAATTTGGCTTAGAACAACATGTTATATTATATATTTTTCCACAATAAATCAAAAATGAGTATATGATTTGAATATTAAAGATGATAGAATATAAAAATTAGAAGTGAAACAAGCCATATACCTTGACGGTTGTGGTAGGACAGGACTGTTGAAGCAATATGAAAAGAAAAAAAATCATTTTGATCAGAAAAAAAATCGAAAAGCTTTTTTACAAGCAAAATGTATTTATCTAGGCTAAGAAGGGAAATGGGTGAGGAAAAAAAATCATTGTATCAAATGCCTCTGAAAAAGGTTTAGAATCCCAGATGCATAGAAAACTAAAGGAAATATATATAAGACCAAAATTCATTCTCTAATAAATGGGTGTCCAAGGATATGAAAAAATAAATCTCAAAAGAATTGCAGTCAAATAAGCATATGCTGCAATGCTCCAAACCACCAACAATGAGAGAAGGTGCATATCAAAACCCTGAAGTTTCACCTAAAACCCAGCAAGTTTGCAAGTATGAAAAAAATGGGAATAGTCAATGTTGGAGGAGTTGTAAAAAGAAAGGATTTGATTCAGAGCTGTGAATGACTACAGTCATTCTAGAAAGCAATTTAGAATTATGAAAATAAAGTAGCTAAACTATCAGTATCTTTTTAGGACAGAGATCCCACTGCTAGACATAGATACTGATGAAGTCATTGACAAAAAATAAAGGCTTTATATACACCAAAATATTTATAGCAGCATTTTTGAGTGCATGTGGCAGCAAAAAAGGGAAAACAGATGCTCATTGATTGTGAAATGGTTTAACAGTCATGATACACCAAGAAAATGGAGGAAGTGCTGGGGAAAGGAATAATTATTCATATGGGGTCTTCTATATGCCAGGTCCTATGCTAATCAGTTTCTACAAATATCTCTTTTAATTCTTACAACAACCGTGAAATGTCAGTGTTCTTGTTATCCCCATTTTAGAGTTTAGGAAATTCTAAATTAATGTTAAGTGACTTGCCCAGGTTCACATAACTAAGGCATAAATTAAAGCATGATTCAGGTAATCATGATTTCACGCTCAGTACTATATCCACTGCACCTTTTTTTGGCTTTTTGGAGGAGGGGAGTGACTTGCCCAAGGTCACATGACTAGTAAGTGTTAAGTGTCTGAGGTCGGATTTGAACTCAGGTCCTCCTGACTCCAGGGTCAGTGTTCTATTCACTGTGCCACCTAGCTGCCCCTCCACCATACTACTAATGAATTATCACAGTGTTGTACAAAGTGACAAATATTATTTATACAGAGAAGTATGTAAAGACTGGAATAAATTGAGGAATAGCAAAGAAAATAGATCTGGAAAATAGTACATACAATGACATCAATAAGATAAATTTAAATTATAATGAAACTACCTCCTCAAAGTCTCTCTCCCTAAGAAGTTTTCTCTTGTGCATATACAAAAAATATATACTCCTTAGAAGATGTAATAAGACCTAATTTTGTTGATCTTCTAATTATTAGTATCAAGTGATGCACAAAACTGGGAGATAATGCTCACCAAAGGTATTTGTCACCTTCATGGAAGAGGTACAGTGTAGATTCTAAGCTTAAGAGGATTCCTTAGAGAAGGTGCTCTTGTATATGGAGGGCATTTTATAGAATGTATCCAGCCTTGGAATACTTCATAGACTCCTAAGAGAAATCTGTGATCTCTTAAAAGTTTAATCTCATTATTTGCAAAAGAAAAGTCCCCCGGATGAGGAATGTTTATGAGATGCTCTCACGTGAACAAATTATATGTCCAGGAGAACATTTATCCAGGACAGACATATGACACTGAATGAACCTAGAATTGGTTAGGAGAAAGAAAATATGCGTGATTACCTTTGGGAAATCATGCAATTCTTTTAATAAAGCCCATCTTCTCCTTGTGGAGGGAGATCATACCTACATTTTCAATGCCAATCTTCTGCCAATTATATTGAATAGCTTTGACTGATTGAACATATCAACCTCTGAAGAACTGAGGTTGAAAATCACTCAAAGAGCAATGCAAAGGCCTATGATGGGAGTGTAGCCCACTGCGATTGAGAAATTATGCAGGAGCATATGGTTGGGCCATCAAATAACCAGAATTAGTGGGAACCAAAAGACAACCAATCTGTCCATGCAAAGGACAATCCACTTAATGTCAAGAGAGCATGGAGGAATCTTCCAACACATAGATAGGACCCCCTGTGACAAAGTTCTGAGAAGCAAGGAAGATAATCCAATATTATGGGGAGGTATGGCTAGGTTGGAATCTGCATTGTTACAGAAAATGCTCTCATTAATTAGATTACAGATCTGTTGATGAATAATGATTGCAACAATAATAACAATTGGCATTTATGTAGCACCTCCAGTTTTGCAAAGTACTTTATAAATATTGTCTCATTTAATCTTCACAAAAACCCTGAGTTAGGTGCTCTTATTTTCCTCCCTTTTTCAATGAAGAACATGAGACATACAGAGATCAAATGACTTGCCCAGAGTCACACAGCTAGTAGGTGACCGATGTTGGATTTGAATTCACATCATCCTGACTTTAGGTCCAGTGTTCTACCTACTGCTTCACCCAGCTACCTGTATTGTACATATTGTATCTTCCCTACCCCTGACTCCCACTCTGACAAGATGATGCAACTTCCTTGAGGACAAGGATTGTTTTGTTTTCAATCTTTGTTTTTCCAGAGCCTTCCTTTTACAAAATAGGTGTTCATCAAATATTTGCTAAATAATTTAATTTGAAATTAATTCTAAAATAAAGCAAAGATATAAAACCCTATTAGAGTGCAAACATCATCATCATCATTATTAAATGAAATATAAAAATTTGAAAAGGAAATGTAATCAATTTTCAGTCCATTTTGATAGCTTTTTATTTAAATAAACATTTTTCACTTTTTTTGGACATAAGCTATTCTACAATATATACATTTCATCAGATGGTTAATTCATAGTTAATCAGGAAGAATTGTAATACAAGCAAGACTACAGTATTCAGCAAGTCCTCCACAATGTCTGATATATAAGTAGAATCTTAATCTTAGAAGGTGTTTATGAAAATGTAATCTTTTTTTTTCTAGTAGTTTTATCTCTTGCCTGAATAATTTGCCTTGAGACTGAAGCTTATTTATTGCTTTATCTTTATGATTTCATTCAATTAAATAGAATATTTTATTTAATCTCATAGAATTATGTTCTGTTTTATTTATTTAGTGATTCATAATTCTATAGCATTTGTATAGTTTCATAGGGCAGAATTTAGAAAGTTATAACTTGTAAAGAGTGAAAAATCTAGATATGCCATTTAAGGACTCAAAATGTTTGTGTTGGGCTTACTGGTTTTTTATACCAATTTTACATTAACAAAATATTTAAAACAATGGATATGAAAGCAAAAATGTTCGCCATTTTATGCATCTGTGTGTCTCTGTGTATATACATGTGTAATTATAAATTTACATACATGTAATGGTAATGGAATTTAAAGATCCCCTTGTATTGGCTTGGTTTTGGGGTTAAGTGTTAAAACCCAGAGCTTGTGAATCCCACTTGTGGGATGGACTTGTTGACTTGAAGAGAGAGGGCTGAACTGGGAGGAGCTGGTGTGGTAGATTTAGAGATAGGCCCAAGCAGAGGAGGTCAAAAGAACTTTTGGGGAGCAGGATCATGGAGGTAGAGAGAGAAGAGAATTGCTGGGGGCCAGAGTTGCTGAGGGAGAGACTGCTAAGGGTCACTTGGAGGTGGCCAGGATTTTTTAGAACGGCCACCCAGAGCTGCCAAGAACTGAAGAGGCATGGCTGTGATGCCGGTATTTTGTCTGTCTGTTTTGATGTTGTTTTGCCAGATTTGTCTGCTGGTGAAAGACAGTGCTGTTGTTGCAGAGGTTCTGGAACCTTGCTGTTGGTTCAGAAGCCCTGAAGAAGAATTTTTTGTTGTATGTGTACAGAAATCCCAGAAGAGGGTCTTGCTGATGTTTTCCGAGGTTCTGGGACTGTTCTGTAGGCAAAGAGTGAATTGATGAGGACACTGACTATGTATCTTGTGGCTTTGTTAAGCTTTGTCTCCCCAGGAACAGAGATTGCTGAGAATTTGCCTGAGGTCAAAATGAAGAAAATACCTCTCCTTGGGTATTAAATGCTGTGATGATATTAACCTTGTTGTAGCTTAGGTGTAGATGGCCTTTTGTGCTTTCCACTGCTCCTTTTGAGAAGGTACTTGGCATTAACTGATGATAATTGTAATTCAGTTGTGATCCAGAGGTGGGGAAACTTTTGACTTTTTTGTGCTCTGCGACTGACCAAATGAATGTATTTTGTTTATGATTGGAAACTAATCTCCATTTGAGAAGAGAGACTATTGGATTGACTAAATGTATGTATTGCCCAGGGGTGGAGTAGTACTTGGATTGAATTGGGGACTTAACTAAATTATTGAATTACACATGCTGACTGCTGTATTTTGATTTTCTCTTTTCTGTGAATATTTTGCCTTAATTTGTCACTGAATAAAATGGAGAGTTACTATGCTGGTATTCCAAACCTTGGAAGTTGTTTTTGCTTGGCATTACAATACATATATACAAAAACATAGAAGAGGCAGTATGGTATAATGGATAGAATGCTGAATGTGCAGGCATCAAGGTCTGGATTCAAAGCCCACTACTGACAGTAACTAGTTGTGTGACCATGGTCAAGTGTTTTAGCATCTCTGAGAGCCAATGGGTCTCAGAGATTTTTCTGCTTACTTATACATGGGTCACAATCTGTATTGATGGCCATATTACAACTACAGGAGGTAATGACAGCTATATACATTTGCATCAAGTTGCATTTTTTTGCATATTCATATATGCATCTGGATTTTTATGTGCCTAGGAAGCCAATTACCTCATCTTAATAAAGAATTTGTAAACATTAAATTTTTGATAAGGTAATACATCTCTTAGACTAGTTTGATCAAATGGACCATCACATAAAGCATTTACTTTATAAAGTCAAATTAGTTTTGCTTCATTTCCTGTGATTGACTATGGAGAGCAGCAATCAGAGGAAAGTACTAAATCAAACATGGTTCTACTTCTGCCAACACCTTTTTTGAAGACTGAAACAGAAAATAAATAGGGCAGCACACACGGTCTAGAAAATCAGATATATACATGTGTTTCCACTTACACGTGGCTGATGTTCAATGAATGTTAATTATTCCCTATTCTGTAACACAATAGCAATAATAAGAGTAATTAAAATACTTAGACTCACCATCATAGCTTTTCTTTGGTTCTCTGGCAATTGGGAACAGACACCATGTAAGGCAAATACAATAGTTCCCCTTTTAAAAACCTGTTTTCTTTTTAAAGAGTGGGTCTCCTCATCTTCAATCCATGGAATCTAGCAAATCACCAAGTGAAGTAGTATAGTGGAAATAAAAGATATGTATAGGAGGTATACAGAGGGTACAAGCGAGAGCTTTGGGGGCCATCCACAGTTAGTGAGTGCGACCTGCATGAAGATCAAGCAAAGGAGACTGAAAAAGGAATGCCAGACAAATAGGAGGGGTATCAGGGCAGACAAGTATCACTAAAACTAAGAGAGAAGAGAATATTATGGAGAAGAGGGTGATTGACAATATCAAAGATTTCAAAGAGGTCAAGAAGGATAAGGACTAAGAAAAGGCCATTAGATTTGGAAATTAAGAATCCATTGGCAATTTTAGAGACAGCAATTTCAGTTAAATGATGAGATAAGAAGTCAGATTACAGAGAGCCAGAATTAAGAAAAGAGGAAGGGAAAAAGAACTGGAGTAGCTGCTTATAGATGACCTTCTCAAGGAGTTTAGCCATGAAAGGGTTAAAGGTGAGTTATAGAGAGATATAGGATGACATGTAATGGAGATGGGCAGACAAAAGGAGGTTTTTTTTTCTTTCTGAGGATGGAGAAGACATGGGCATGTTGTAAGTAATAGCAAAGTAATAGATAGGAAAAGACTGTAGATTTATGGGAGTATACAGATGATGGGGGGAGGCAAGGAAGGATGAAATGGTATCATTTATATGAAGGGGTTTGCCTTGAAAAGGAGAGGGTTTTTTGTGGTGGGAGAGATAATGTTTAGGCAGGAAGTACTTCTTGGGATCCCTGAAATCTCATCACATAGGCTGCTGGCTGACTTTGCCACCATAAATTCAAGTCTGTTAAAATAAGATGAGGGAGTAAAAAATAAAGCATACTGAGCTAGTGTAGCAATTCCAGTAGCTATGGGTATATCCAATCAAATAGTGTCTTTATTATAGTTTCAAATTTCTTGCAACTCTATTTTTAATGAGGCAGTGATGAGTAAGTGCTCATTTACTATTGAAATCAATCTCTTGAAATTACCAGGGCACTAACAGACAAAATCTCCCTACTTTACAAGCAATTTTTGTGTAAATTTGTGCAACATCCCTTAGTGTGCTCCACTTCTTGCATTGACTGGCTTGGCCTGAAACTAGTAACTGACTAATGGCCTTCTCAGGAAGAAAAGGCTAGATGGAGGAGAGAGGAAGTAAAGGACACTCACCTGGGAACTGACTAGCAAATGACTGTGGGGAAAGATGTGGTCATGATATCCTCAAATGTACCTGCTGGAAATGAACCTATCTCAAGGATTAGCTTTGATCGGAAATTCATTCTGAATTCTAGGAGATTCCAGGGTCATGTTTGAATATTTCTTCAATAATTACTAAAAGTTAAAAATAATCACAATCAACTAAGCCCAGAACCTCCCTTTCTAGCTCATCAAGTACGATTTATTTAATAACCTGGACAAATCTCTTTTCCCAATAGCAATTACTCATATCTCTCTATGTACAATTCACAGTGAGAGGCCTGGAGAGGGATAGGGAGCCTCATTAGCAATAAGGAGGAGAATAGAACTGAGGCAGATCTGAGGAGGAGTAGCTAGCTATAGGATTCAATCAGGACCTTCACTGTCCAACCTGTTCATTAACCTCTATGAGTGGTTGTAGCTAAAAGAAAGGTAGGTTAACATCTCAACATTTAATTGTATTTCTCTAAACTTTTTGGGCTTTGAGTTGCCTGGTTCATAGGCCAGGAGATGCCCATGGTTGTTGTCTTGATATATTTCAATTCATTCTTTGTTTTACTAGTAAGTTGGAAGAACTAGAGAAAGTTATGTCATGATTTTTGAGTAAATTTCCTTGAAATATGGTAGAGATTGGAAAACAGCATAATTTTTCCAGGTGGTAGGTACACAACGAGCTAAGACACTGATTGGATAAATCTACCAAACCCATGTACTAATGAATTACAGTGCAAAATCAATTAATTGTAAATAGGATCAATAAGAAAATGATGTAGAATCAATTGTAATCTCAGTGGGAAGGTTCTAATTCTGCAGTTAACTAGGGACAAAAAGGAATAGCTATGACCCAGCCCTCCAGGCCAATCTCAGGGCTTGACTGCAATACAAAGTGGCCTCCAATGTTTTATGACATAATTAACCTCTGAGGATAAACTTATTTCAGAAGCAGGATATGAACCTAAGCTACTCCAGACTGGATTATGCAACATTATTTCTGGTAAAAATCAGCCCTCCAGAACTTTGACTTTGTATTCTAGTTATGTCAGGGAATTCATGTTGAAAAATAATCCAGTTAAAGGAAATGAAGAATCATGGAGATTGTAGAAAAAATTGATTTTAATTTTTAAAATAGTCATTGAGAAAGAAGAATACCATACTCAGTGTATGAAACATAACATAATGACTCCAAGGCTCCATTCTATCCTTTCTTTTGGATAGAGTAGCATTTCAGATAAAATTAGTCATTTGCCAAACTCAGATTGGAGAAGGTCCAGAATTAGAGGAAGAAAATCCTGTAGTATTTAAACGAAGATAGGAGACAACCCTGATTACAAGAAGAATGGAGTGAAGGGAGAATACCAGGGCATGTGATGTCTTCAATCACAAAGGCTTAGGTAGCTCTATCCATCCACTGTTGGCCAAAGTTTGGAGAAAGGAAGCAACTGGTGAGGAGAGAGCCAGTTTCCTTTGCAGAGGCAAAATGAAATGACTCACTTCAGGATCTTTCTAAAAAAAAAATAACAAATGTAATTTAGGGATAGCACATTCCTGAGTTAATTTAATTGTGTATTTCTTTATACCAGACAACCACCTGGAAGCAGTCAAAACAACAAAAATAGCAAATCAATTTTGGTGAGCAAACGAAGTTAAATATTAAGATCTAATAATACACTCTTGGCAGCAGCTGTAAACTTTTTATTTCTTCTCAGACATATTGCTAATAGTTTGAAAACATAACATGTATCTATTATCTTACCCTTGCTGAAAGCACAATTATTGATTTCTACTAGAGAAAAATGAGCACAATATAGGTGCATTTCTTTAAGGTTTTTTGAAATTATATGGCATTTCTATAGGAAACATTTTGAGAACAATCTCATTCTTGGTTGATTTCTTTTTGGAAGAATGTATTCTCTTTTTATAGGAAGCCAGTAAACCCTGGAACAAAAAGGGTATATGAGTATGTGTGTGCCTTTTATATTCCTCAAACTTGATTTCTGAGGAAGGTAGGGGTATGAACATTACTGTAGGTAGTGGCACAGGTCTTCTTATTCTATTCTGTGCCACTCAATCTTCTGATTTTTCTTAATCCCCTGTTTGAATGAAGATGTATTAAAGAATGTGATTTACTGCTAAACTATTTAGAATGTCATATCTTATGACAAGAGGAATACTTTACAGGGAGTTCATGGAGGTGAGGAAACTTAGACAAATGAGGTTTAGTGCTCTGAGTGGAAACTACTTTTATGCTATAAAATTAAGTTAAGGCTTTAAAGATCCTTTTAACTTAATTTTTCTATTTTAAAATGTAGAATATGTACTGTTCTCTGGGATTACTTAGCTAAATGCATGGAAGTCAAACTATAGGCCTGATGTTCCTTTAGATTCCTATTACGTGAGTCACTGGAAAACTAAAAAGCAGTGGATTTAACTTATACAGGGAAAAATAAAAGCCTGAAATTTAATGAAGGTGAGATAGGGAGGCACCTACCAAAGGAGTTAACTGAACAATTCCAATTCATCACTTATCTTGAGTTCTTTAAAGTTAGGAGTGGGGGGGGGGGTCAGAGCTAAGATGGCAGAAAGGAAGCAGTAGCCTATCCAAGCTCCTCGAAGAATTCTGTCACTAAAAGCTAAAAAGTGAATTTGAATGGATTTAAGAGTGACAGAACCCATTGGGAGACAGAGCTTGGCAGATTCCCAGCCCAGGAAAGTGCAGAGAGGACGCGGAGCACGCACAGGAGCTGCATCAACATGGATCTGAGAGCAGAGTATGGAAGACTGAGAAGAAGCCCCAGCCAGACAGCGGACTCACCCAGTCAGAGGGGTTTGCAGCCATCTCACCACAGGATCATTGGAACTGGGTAGGAAAAAACTTGGGGCCCACAGCAGGGTCAGCAGCTTTTCCTGGGTCTAACAGCCTGCAGCCTGGATGTTTAAAATTACATACCCAAACTTCCAGAAGTCAAGATGGAGGAATAAAATTTAGATGCTCTGATACCCCCTCCCTGACCCAAAAAGTCCAGAGTTAAATGCCCCACCCTGAGTAAAATCTTGAATTAGTGGAAACAGCCTCAGGCTTGGGTGTCACTGAAGAAAGGGGAACGGAGACAGTACAGAAACTAAGTCCAGGAGGGTGGAGCCAGCAAGCCCTAATAACAAAAGCCCAGGTGTGCTTTAGCACCACCTGGCCAATCAGCAAACTACAGCCCTGCCCTTCTGCTGGCCTTCTGCTACTGAGCCTGAGCTATAGCCCAGAGACACAGAGGTGGAAACCTGAAGGAGCTAGACCACCCCACTCTTATAGGTTACTCTGTAAGCCTCAGGGTAACTCAGGGGAAACATTGAGAGTCCTGGCCTTGGCCTCAGTCTACACACTCAAAGGCTACAGCTCATGAAGTTAACAACCAAACCCCTACCTCTCAGCCTGAGAAGCTCAATACTCCTGCACCCCAGAAACAGATATCCACTCTAAAAATCCAGGACATAGGCAACCACAATGGGGAAGAAAGAAACTGCAAAGCCTAGGACCATCAAATCCTTTTATAGTGAGCAAGAACAAACAAACTCAGAAGGCAACACGGACTCTATACATACACTGGAGACCACAGAAGGAAATGTGAATTGGTCTCAAGCCCAAAGAGCATACTTGGAGTATCTCAAGAAGAATTTTAAAAACAAAATTAGAGAGGTAGGAGATAAATTTAAATCTACAGTGACCAAATTGGAAAAAAATCTCACTGAAGAAAACAAAGCTTTAAAAAGTAACATTAGGGAATTAGGACAGGAGGTCCAAAATCTAACCAGAGAAAATACCTCCCTAAAAATGAAAACTGAACATATGGAAAAGGAGCTCCAAAAACTAATTGAGGAAAATAATTCACTAAAAATTAGAATCAGTCAAATTGAAGCCAAGGACTCTA
>CM053580.1:397965597-397981454 GCA_028627135.1 Pseudochirops cupreus | reverse complement strand
GAAAATTGCCTGTTCATATCCTTTGACCATTTATCAATTAGGGAATGACTTGTATTCTTATAGATTTGACTTAAATCCCTGTATATTTTAGAAATGAGGCCTTTATCAGAGACACTGGTTGTAAAAATTCTTTCCCAATTTCCCACTTTTCTCTTAATGTTGGTTACATTGGCTTTATTTGTACAGAAACTTTTCAATTTAATGTAATCAAGATTATCCATTTTGCATTTTATAATGTTTACTAACTCTTCTTTGTCATAAAGTCTTCCCTACTCCATATATCTGATAGGTAAACTATTCCTTGCTTCCTCAAATTACTTATAGTATCAGCCTTGACTTTTGAGTTTTTTGCCACAGTAGGACTCTGCTTCCAGAGGGGAGAGATTTGTCCCAAATTGCTGGAGTTTTCGCAGCTGTTGGAGCTATTAGGAAGCTGCTGTCTCTACAGCCCCCACCAGGTTTGGCTCACTGGTCACACACCTCAGGACTACCACCCAAGACCACAATCCCAATCCAGGCAGGTTAAAGCAAGAGCACTTAGCCTCTGAATAGTCACTTGGACCCACTGCAATCTGCAGCCTGGGAGCCCTGAAGTAGCCACTTGGAGGCAGTGTCTGCCTCTTCCACCACTTCTGGCTCTTGAGGCAGAGGGCTGCACCTGCTTCTCCTTCCCCCCCCCTAAATTCAGCCAAGTTCCACTGACCTTTCACTTTGTCTTTGGCATTTATGGGTTGATAATTCTGGAAATGCCACAGGCGCTGCTGATCCTCTCTCCCAAATGCTCCAGTAGAGCTGGTTGGTCTGCCCTGAGGCTAAAACCTTGGGTACCTATGGGGCTGGGCTCAGCTCCCAGCAAACAGCAACAAACTCTTGCTGTCTGCCTGAAGGAGATTTGTTTCTCTGTCACTTTGTGGATTCTGGAGCTCTAAAATTTGTTGAGTCATATTTTATAGGTGTTTGAGGTGATGATGGGGGGAGCCACAGAGTTTTCCTGCTTCTATGCTGGCATCTTGACTCCGCCCCCTGCTTTGTTTTTCTTAAGGCCAGAAATGGGCTTTTTAATTTACACAGTCTCTATTTGCTTATCTTATAAGTTAGTTTCAGATCATAGTTAAAAAATGGTTCCTACATGTATTAGTTTTATGATTAATGTAATACGTGTTTAGCATATATTTAGATATCTACCATCAATTTGATGAGATTGGAGCACCTGTGGTGATTCCCTCTCACATACCATCCAGCATCACTTGGAGTGTGCAGTGGTTTTCCAAAATAATCCATAATTATTTAGCTAGTAACCTTAACTGCCTTTTGGAAGACAGTCTTTTCACTGTACTGGTAGTTGTGGATTAATCCCTATCAGCAGTCCCAGGAGGCTAGTGTTATTAGATTAAAGAACATGTTGGGGAGTAAGTAGTAAGATGGGTTAAGTTACAAAGGACTTTGAGTGCCAAACAGAGCATTTTGTATTTACTCCTGGAGGTAATATAGAGCCACAGGAGTTTATTGAAGAGGAGAATGACATGATGAGACCTGCATCTTAGGTTGAAAAACCACTTCAGTGGTTGAAAGGAGGACAGATTTGAGTAAGGAGAGACTTGAGGCAGGCACACCCAATAGCAGGCTATTAACAATAGTCCAGACATGAGACGGTGAGTGACCAAAATGGAGTGAGACTAGAGTCAGAGGAGAGAATGGAGAGGATTCAAAAGATGTTGCAAAGGTGAAACTGATAGGCCTTGAAAAAAGATTAGATATGGGGGCCTGAGAGATAATACCCAGTGGCAGATGACACCAAGATTTCAGGACAGATTTCAAAAAGTGGAGATGTATATATACTTTAACATAAACATACCCTCTCATTAGAATGTAAGCTTCTTGAGGACATGGAATGTAATGTTTCCATTGTTCTTTCATCTCTAGCACCTAACACAGTGTCTGAAAGATAGGTGTTTATTAAATGCTGGTTGACTAAATCCCTCTATGTACTCTACCCTCCATCTAAAATTGGAATATTGACCTTCTTGCGATACTATTCCTATGTTCACCTGCCTACATACCCTTGTACTTTTCATTCCCATTGTCTTGAATATCCTTTGACCATGTCTCTACCTATTGAAATCTCTGTTCTTTAAGAATCTCTTTAAATGCCATCTCCTTGAATCCTTTCCTGATCTACCTTGACAGAAAGAATGCTTCTCTCTTCCCACATTACAAAACATGTTTTCCCTCTCATAGGCACTTATACTGTATTAATTCTGCATCATAGTTATTTGCGTATGTTTTGTATCTTCTAAGAAGATTATAAAACCGACAATGGTAGTTGACCAGTCAACTAGGATTTATTAAGTACCTCATCTGTGCCAAGGACTGTGCTAAGCTTTGTTGTTGGTGTTCATCCTTTGACCTTAGGACATCAGGAGGGTGATATCATGACTTGCAAGTGAATTGGATTTAAGTGAGACAGCTGTGCAAAGTCACCAGCCTCACTCTTTCCTTCGGAGTCATTGGATTCCAGTGGTGAGACATAAGACAACCGGCAGTGTGTGTGCGTGTGTGTGTGTGTGTGTGTGTGTATGTGTGTGTGTGTGTGTGTATGTGTGTGTATGTGTGTGTGTGTGTGTGTGTGTGTAAAAAGAGAGAGAAACTATGGAGAGAGGTTCTAATTTAAGATATTATATTATAATATATATAGTAATTTTTGGAAGGAAGTTCTAATTTAAGAAATTCTAATTTAATATATTAGAATAAATTGGAATATATCTATTCTAATTTAAGATATGAATGTACATATCTTAAGTGTACATACATATCTCAAATTAGAATTTCTCTCCACAGTCACTAATGATCTCTCAAGTGATCTATCTATATTACATTTCATGGTGAATACACAAAAGCAATTTAATATTCTAGTGTCTAAGGACCAGTTTTATTTTGCCTACATTTTTTTAAGGGAGGGGTCATCTGTGATTTCATTGGTGAACAGAGAGGTCAGGTGATTTGCTCAGGGTCACATAGACATGTGAGATTTAAATTCAGATTTACTGACCCTGATATTGCCTTTCTGACCACTATAGCATGATGCCTCTCATGTCACTTAAATAATATGGTTTTTAGAACCATTTATCATCATCTCATGGTTGAAATTTCCAGGGCTAAGTGTTGGGTACACAAAGAAAGGCAAAAGATATTCCCTGTTCTCAAAGAGCTCATACTCTAGAGCAGTGGTTCTCAACCTCCCTAATGCCAGGACCCTTTAATAGTCATATGTGAGTGTATCTGCATGTGGGCGGATCTGCCTGGAGACAGAGGAGGCTCCTAAGATCATCGGAAATATGTATTTTCTGGTGGTCTTAGGCAACCCCTGTGACACCTGTGAAAAGGTTGTTCAACTTCAAAGGGGTTGCAACCCTATTACCTCCAGAGAATCTCTGCTCTAGAGACTATAATCAATTCTCAACCCTTGGCAAGCTAACTTTTTTGCTGCTCACTCAACTAAAATTACTCTCTCTAAGGTTACAGCTGATATATTAATTCTTAAATCCCATGGCCTTTTTAAACTCCTTATCTTTTTTATCTTTACATAGTTTTTGGCACTGTTTGACCACCCTGTGATACTGGATGCTGCCCTTTTACTGATACTGACCTCTTCTTATACATACGACTGCTCCTTCTTGGTTTTCTTTTCTAGACTATATTTCCTCTCCTGACTGAACTGTAGGTTTCTCATAAGACTCAGCCAGTGACCTCTTCTCTTTTCTTTCTACACCCTTTCTTGGAAATTCCTCAGGTGCCACGGGTTATAGTCTAATTTCTATAAAGATACTTTCTAAATCTATATATCCAGCTCAAATCTCTCTCCTGAACTGGATCACTCCCTGATCAGGAAATGTCTGTTAAGCACCTTTACCTAGATGTCACATAGTCATTTCAAATTCAATATGGCCAAAAAAGAACTCATCTTTTCCCCACCTAAAACCGCCTCCCTTCTAAACAGTCTTACATCTTAGAGGGAATCACCATCCTTCCAGTCACCTAGATTCACAACCTCAAAGTCATACATAACTCTTCATCCTTTCTCATCCTTCATATCCAATCAGTTTTGTTGTTGTTCAGCTGTGTCTGAGTCTTTGTGACCCTGTGGATCATAGCACACCAATACTGTCAGTGGGGTTTTCTTGGAATAGGATAGTGGAGTGCTTTGTCATTTTCTTTTCCAATGGATTAAGTCAATCAGGGGTTAAGTAACTTGGATGGAGTGAAATAGCTAATAAATGTCTGAAGCTGGATCAGATCTTCCTAACTTGGCACTCAATCCATTGAGCCATCTAGTTGTCTCCAAGGCAAACAGAGATTAAGTGATTTGTCCAGGGTCACACAGTTAGTAAGTGTTGGAGGTCAGATTTGAACTCAAGTCCTCCTGACTCCAAATCCAGTGCTCTAGCCAGTGAGCCATTTAGCTGCCTCTATACAATCAGTAGCTAAGTATTATTGATTCCCCCTCCATCACTTCTCCAGCTCCTATCCCTTCTCTTTGTTCACATGACTACCAGTCTAATTCAAGCTGTCATTATCTGTCACAGAGACCATTGCAACAGCCTCTAATTGGTCTCTCAGCTTCCAGTCTCTCACCTAACCCATCACATTGCTCCTCAAATAATCTTCCTAAAATGCAGGTCTGACCACATCCTTCCTCTGCTAAAGAATTGTGATATTTCTTCTAACACACAGTACAAACTCATCACTGTCACTTAAAGCCTTTCAAGTTTTGGGCCTAGTCTACCTTTCCAGACTTATTGCACACTATACTCTTTCCTACATTCCATGAAACAAGTAAACTGGATTGTTATTTCCCTAATTTGGCATTCCACCTCCTACCTCAATACCTTTGCTCAGGCTAGCCTTTGTATCTGGAATATACTTCCTTCTTAGTACCTTAAGCTTTCTTTAGAACTTTGATCAAATGCTACTTTAATGGGAAGCATTTATTGAGCTTCTCAAGATGTTAGCACCCTCTCCCACCTCAAATTATCTTTCTTCATAAAAAATAGGCATTTAATGACTATCTTCTATGTCCTTGACATTGCAAATTTACCTGTCTTGCAATTTTTTTTTTGCTTCCCATTGTAAAATGTAGATACCAAACAATAAAATGGAATTACCAGCAAAAGATAAGCTACCTGAGAGTATGCAGAGAAGGGGACATATGTGAGAGATGTTACAAAGGTGAAATTGCAGGCTTTGGTGACAGCTTGGATATGGGGAATGAAAGATAATGGGAAACCTGAGCTCTCTCCTAGGTTTTGAGACTGGGGAACTGGGGAGATGGTTTTGCCATCTACAGTAATAGGGAAGGTAGAGGAGGCAGGGTTTAGGGAGAAAGATAATGAATTTTGTTTTGGACATACTAAGCTTAAGATGTCTACTGGGCATCTGAAAGGCATTTGAAAATAATAGATTGGAGGTCAGCAGAGAGAATGGGGCAGGAAAGATAGACTTGAGAATCATGAATGTAGATTAATTAAATTAATTAAATTAAATACTTCACCAAGTGAAGTAGTATAGAGGAAGAAAAGAAGAGAGCTCAGGAGAGAACCCCCAGAGATACTTATTGATAGATGGCATTATCTGGAGGATAATCCAGCAAAGGAGAGAGAGAAGGAGCAATTAGACAGGTAGAAGAACCAGCAAAGAGTGGTGTCCCAAAAACCTAGAGAAAAGAGTATGAAGAAGGAAAGAGTGATTAATAATGTCAAAGGCTAGTATCAAAGAGAGTGAGGATTGAGAAAAGGTCATTGGATTAGGCAACTAAGATGCCATTGATAACTTTGAATGGAGCAGTTTTGATGGAATGCTAAGATTGTAAGCCAGACTGTAATGGGTTAAAAAGAGAGTGAGAAAAGAGAAAGTGGAGGCACCTATTATAAACCCCTTTTTTGAGGATTTTAGCTACAAAGGGCAGAAGAGGTATAAGAGGACACTTATGTGGGTGGGGCAGCTAGGTGGTGCATTGGATAGAGGATCAGGATTGGAGTCAGGAAGATTTGAATTCAAATCTAGCCTCATACACTTAATAACTGTGCGACTCTGGGCAAATCAGTTAAACCCTATTTGCCTCAGTTCCTCATCTGTAAAATGGGGACACACTGAGGAAGAAAATGGTGAATCACCCTAGTATCTTTGCCAAGAAATCGCCAAGGATAGTATGGTCCACACGGTCATGAAGAATCAGACATGACTAAACAAAAACAACAACTTAGTGGGAATAGAAGGGTCAAGTGAGGTGTTTTTTTTTTCAGGATGGGGAAACATAATCATGTTTGTAGACAGTAGGGAATGAGTCCATAGAGAAGGATTGGAAATAAGTAAAAGAATAGGAAATACAGGGAAAGGAATCTGTTGGAAATGGGATGGAATGGGATTACTTGAATAAGTAGAGGATTTAGCCTTTGTAAGGAGTAAGGTTAGTTCATCATGTGAGCCAGAGGAGATTTGAGGAAGGATGGAAAGTTTTAGAAGAACCACTGTAGAGAGGGGATAATGGATGGATATGGGAGGTATTGTAGGATTGCCTAGCAGCAGTGAGGGCCCAGTTGAGGTTGTGTAATGTAAAGTTGTAGTTGACCCTGTCAGAACAGTTGCATGATTTTCTTCACCTTCATTTAGCAGCAAGTTTGTAAGAGTGAAGATGGGAGATGGAGTATTTTGTATGAGGAATAGCAAGAAGAATAGTTTGGCTCAGTTGTAGATTATGAGAAGGGGAATAATGTATCATGAGTCTGGAAAGGTAGGTTGGAAGCAGGTTATGAAAGGCTTTAAATGCCAAACCAAATTTACAGCTGACCCTAAAAGTGAGAGTGAATCATTGGAGTTTCTGAAATAGGGGAGATTGCATGGGCAGACCTGACCTTTCGGAAAATCACTTTGGTAGTTGTGTGCAGGATGGATCAGAGTAGGGAGAAAGTATAAGCAGGGAGACTGATTAAAAGATTATTTCAAGAACCTATTTATATATAATAGTGTCAGATTATTATTATAATATAATTGTGTTATTTATAATTACAATTATAATCGTGTCAATTAGTAGACATCTTTTATGTCAGGCTAAATTTGGGTTTTACTCAAAAGGCTTTATGAAGCCATTGATAGGTTTTGAGTGGGAGAGTAACATAATTAGACCTGTGAGAATTAATTGGTCAGTTTGAAGGAGAAATGAGTAGAATTGGGAAGCTATTTAAGAGTCTATTGTAAAAATTTAGGTAGATGGTGTGAAGGGCCTATACTAAGGTATTGACCATAGGAATAGAAAAAGGGAGGACAGAGTTTAAAATTATTTCAGGGGTGGGAAAGGAGAAAGGAATAAGCATTTATATAACATCTTCAGTATGTCAGGCATGGCGCAAAGCACCTCTTACAAATACTTCATTCAATCCTCACAACAACCATTGTAAGTGTTGCTAATTTTCCCTCTTTTACAGTTGAGGGCACTGGGGCAGACAGAAGTTAAGTGATTTGTTAGGGATCACACAGGTCTCATTTGCTCTTCAGTCTTCCAAACTTCAGGCCCATCTTTCTATTTACTGCACCACCTAACAGCCTTGGCAGGTATATTTAGCATTTATATTACATAGAAAAGTTTACAAAGCCCCTCTTTGATGAATAGGATTTGACCACTGATCATATACCACAGATAAGGGAGAAGAGAAAGAGGGGGAAAAACCACAAGAATTTCAAATCTGAGAAACTGTGGAATCTAGTGACGTCATTGATTGTTGCTGTTCAGTCATTCCAGTCCTGACTCTTCATGACCCCATTTGGGGTTTTCTAGGCAAAGATACTAGAATGATTCACCATTTCCTTCTCCGGCTTATTTTGCAGATGAGGAAACTGAGGCAAGCACAGTTAATTGACTTCCCCAGGGTCACACAGCTAGGAAGTTTCTGAGGTTAGATTTGGACTCAGATTTCCCTGACTCCAGACACAGTGCTCTACCCACTATGCTGCCTAGCTGCCCAGATGTCATTGATCAAAGAAGAAAAGTCAGAAAGATGGGGGTGGAGGGAAATGATGATTAGTTTTAAACATTGGTGCTGCCTAGTAGACAAGTCCCTTTTCTTATAGAGAGAAGGGGAATGCACACAGCATAGAATGCACATAAACTAGCATTACTGATGAATCCATAGGTACCAGCTCCCTAGGCTTATCCCTATCTCACCTGCTCACGATTAGTTAGTTATTCACTCAACAATTTATTGATTCATTCACTCATACAGCAAATGTTTATATAGCACTTGCTAGGTTCAAGTACAGTACTTGGCAGTGGAGGTTGGAGTATCTAAAAATTTCCCCTAGATTGGTATATTTGTGAAAGGCCCAAGTTCTCTTTATAGAAATCAGTATGAAATTATATATCCCTTAACACTTTTAGGTTGCTCTACAAATCAGTCTACAGTCTGAATAGAGTCGACTTTTTGATTTGCAGTTACCTGATCAGCTTTGTTTTCCAGAGCCAGTCCAAAAATGGGACCCAAGAATGGCAGTGATTTACTGTGTTTGAGAGACTGACAGAAAGGACCCATGTGGGTCCTTACATTTATCTCTATTATATTTCTTCTCATTAGATTCTGTTTTATATTATGGCCTATGAAGAAGTTTTAGAATTTGGACTGTCATCCAATGCATGGACTATCTAGCCCTCTATGTTTTGTGTCACCTGAACATGTGGTAAGTATTCTATCACTTTGTCCAAGCCATTTTTATTTTATTTTTTCCAATTACATGTAAAGATAGTTTTCAATATTCATTTTCATTTTCATTTATTTATTTATTTATTTATTTATTGCTTTTTGGAGGAGGAAAAGCAGGGCAATTGGGGTTAAGGGACTTGCCCAAGGTCCCACAGCTAGTTTTGTATTAAGTGTCTGAGTCTGGATTTGAACTCAGGTCCTCCTGACTTGAGGGCCTGTGCTCTACTCACTGCACCACGTAGCGGCCCCCCGAACATTCATTTTTCTATAAAATTTTGAGTTTCAAATTTTTTTCTAGCATTTATCATTTTCCTTTTCTGTCATTCCAAGATACTTTAAAAATATGATGTTAAATAGCACAAAGCCAAGTGCAGAATCAAGCACAAATAGTTCAGGATATACTTTTGATTCATCAATTTGATACACTTGAGATATCCCTCCAGGATGACATTGAGCTATTTCACCAGTCCTAAGTCTACCTATTTATGTCTGCTATGTGTTTCTCTATCTTCAAAAAGAGTATTTGCTTTTTAAAAGTTTCTTTCCTGAATTTATATTAGCAATAATTAAGGTAATAATACTATATAGATAGATAGATAACATTTATATAGCGCTTACTATGTTCCAGAAAATATGCTACATGCTTGACAATTATTATCCCACTTGATCCTCATGACAACTTCCCAGGTTGGTGCTGTTATTATCCCCATTTTACATATGAGGAAACTGAGGCAAACAGAAGTTAAGTGATTTGCTCAGTGTCACATTGCTGGAAATTGTCTGAGGTCGTATTTGAACTCAGGTCTTCTTGACTCAGGCCCGGTACTCTATCCATTGTGCCACCTAACGTGATATATTTGATAGAGAGTTGATCTCAGAATCAGAGAGACTAAGAGACGTGCCTTGGACACATACTGGTTATCTGAATAGGGTCATATCACTTTACCTCTTAGTGTTTGAGGTGACTTTTTAATACCAAGATTTGCAGAAAAGGAGAAACATTCATTAGTAGACAGAGTTGCTTCTTCTAGGGATTTCGCCATCTTAATGACATCATTGGTCTGCTCTAATATCTCTCTAGTCTCTTGATCTATTGACCTCATAACTTTCTTCAAAAAGGAAATTGGTATAATTATATTTGCTGAAACCAAACTAGTTCTTAATGGTCACTGCTTCAGTTCTTCATGATCATATAAGATATTTTAAAAAATTTCTCTCTTTTCTGGTTCTTTTTTGGAGAGGGGGAAGGCAGGGTAATTAGGGTTAAGGGACTTGCCCAAGGTCACACAGCTAGTATGTCTTACGTGTCTGAGTCTGGATTTGAACTCAAATCTTTCTGACTCCAGGGTCATTGTTTTATTCACTGTACCTATTCTATTCACTTAGCTGCCTCCATTTTCTCCATTTTTAAAAATAAATGTTTTACTTTTTCCCAGTTACATGTAAAAACAAATTTTTTAAAAAATTTTCATTGACTTATTTATTTACTTTTAGTTTACAAGATTCAGTTCCACAATCCCTTGAGTTTCAGATTTTCCCCCTTCCCTTCCCCCCCCTCCCACCACGGTGGCGTGCAGTCAAGTATAGGATCTGCAAATACTTTCACATTGTACAATAGTCTGATTGTGTAGAAGGGTTGTAACCAATGAGTGAACACTGGGAAAAAAGAAAGAAAACCAAACATGAAAAAGAACGAGAGCGTGCAGATTGCTTCAGTCTCCATTTAAACTCTGTTCTTTCTAGATCTTTCTCTGAATGTAGACATCTCCTTCCATGCTGAGACTTGTAGAGTTGTCTTATACCCGTGCATTGCTGAGATTTTTTTTTATCAAAGCTGGTTGTTTATCAAAGTTGGTTGTCACACACACGATGTGTCTGTGATTGTGTACAAATTTTGCCTGGTTCTGCTCTTCTCACTCAGCATCGGTTTGTATAACGCTCTCCAGGTGAATATGAAGACCGTCTCCTCCCCATTTCTTATAGCACAATAGTATTCCATTACATTCATATGCCACAACTTGAAAAACAATTTTTTTTTAACATTTGTTGCTTTGCTTTAAAGTTCTGAGTTCCAAATTCTGTTCCTCTCTTTTCCCCCTCCTCTCTAAGATGGTAAGCAATCTGATATAGGGCATACATGTGCAATCATGTAAAACACGTCTATATCAGTCATTTTGTGCAGGAATACTTGAAATTAAAAAAAGAAAGAAAGAAAGAAGGAGGGAAGGCAATAAAGTGAAAAAGAATAAGCTTCAGCTTGTATTAAGACAATATCAATTCTTTTTCTGGGGGCAGATAGTATATTTTCTCATAACTCCTTTGGGATTGTCTTGTATTGTTGTACTGCTGAGAACAGTTAAGTCATTCACAATGCTTCATTGTACAATATTGCTATTACTGTGTACCATGTTTGCATGGTTTTACTCATTTTGCTTTGCATCAGTTTGTGTACATCTTTCCAGAATTTTTCTGAAATCATCCTGCTTGCCACTTCTTATAGCACAATAATATTCCATTGCAATCATACACCACAAATTGTACATACCATATTTTAAATAACACATTCTATCTAGAATTGTGAGAGGAATGAAAGTCAAAATGGGATTTGTCATTCATCAAACTGATAGCTGAAACTAAGTAAGGAGATGAAACTACCAAAGAAAAGAAAGTACAAAGGGGAGGGGAGGGCAGAACCTATTTTAAGGGGTCTGAACTTAGAAAAGGATCCAATCAAGGGACTGATCAAAGTCAGAGAGAAGGGAGGAAAACTAAGACGGTAGTGTCATAGAAATCAAGGAAGGAGAGAATATCATGTTGGAAGGTTGGCAGGAAACATGCTTCATGTAATTTTTTTTCTTTCCCACTAACATCTATCAAAACATTCTGTATATAATATTTAATAATATTTATGGAGAGTGAAGTGAATAGCAATGGGAGCATGATACCTCAGAAAAGTCACTGGATTTGGCATTTGGGTGGTAGTAAATGACATTTAAGAACAGCCTGAGCTCCCACACAACAGACATCATCATCTTCTATCCAACTGAGACTAAGAGGAGTTTGTGGGCAATCCTTTAATTTCCTTGTGTAAATTTCAATCTCTCTTCCCTTCTCTCCTCCTTCTTTCTTGTCTCAGAGGAAGGCATATCCTACTTCTTGCCAGGGATCCTTCCTTAGTATTAATTTTGTTCTCTCGCACCTTTTCTAGGACTTTACCTTTCTAATAATATTTTTCTGTCATATATAGTTTCAATCTATCTCCATCCACTGGATAAATGCCCACAATCTGCTCAAATATCCCCAAATTAAAAGAAACAAAATTTTCCTTTGTGTTAGCCTTATGCAGTGTTCATAGATTCATTTTGACCTGGGAAGGATCTTAGAAGAACTACTTCATATTATGAATGAGTAAACCAAGGTCCAAATATTTTGTTCTGTCTAGTCTATATCTTTTCATTTTGCCTAGAAGAATAGCATGTGATACTTTCTCTGTTAGTTTCCTAAAATCTGCCAAGATAGCAAACTTTTCAAAAAAGGAAATAAAAGTAGTCTGTCATAATGTGTTCGAAGTGAAATCATAGTGTGTTCTTAATGAAACATGCTAAACTGTATTAATCACCACTCCTTTTCCTAAATATTCATTAACCACTACTTTGAAAATACATTCTAGAATTTTGGCAGTAATTAAAGTTAAACTCACTACCGTTTGCTGACTCCATTTCCATTTCTTTTTTTCCCCCCTTTTTAGATTTATTTATTTATTTATTTACTTTTTGTTCACAACATTCAGTTCCACAAGCTTTTTTTGTTTTTTGTTTTTTCCATTTTAGAGGGGGAAGCCAGGGCAATTGAGAGTAAGTGACTTGCCCAAGGTCACATGGCTAGTAAGTGTTAAGTGTCTGAGGTCGGATTTGAACTCAAGTCCTCTTGACTCTGGGGTTAGTGCTCTATTCACTGTACCACCTAGTGGCCCCTCTATAAGCTTTTGAGTTCCAAATTTTCTCTCCCTCTCTCTTCCCTCCCCCTCCGCCATCATGGTGGCATGCAATCTGATATAGGGTCTACAAATTACTTCACATTAAACATTAATCAATTGTAAAGAAGAATTATAGCCAATGGAATGAGCAACGACAAAGGAACAAAACGAAACAAAAATGAGAGAGAGCAAGTAGTTTGATTCAATCTGCATTCAGACTCTGTAACTCCTTCCCTGCATGTGGATATAGCCCTTTCTATCATGAGTCTTTTGGAGTTGTCTTACAGCCTTGCATTGCTGAAAGGAACCCAGTCTATCAGTTAGTCACCGTAGATAAGATGTGTCTGTAATTGTGTACAATGTTCTCCTGGTTCTGCTCCTCTCACTCAGCATCAGTTTGTATAAGTCTCTCTAGGTTATTATTAAGTCTGTCTGCTCCTCATTTCTTTTCTTTTCTTTCTTTCTTTCTTTTTCTTTCTTTCTTTCTTTCTTTCTTTCTTCCTTCCTTCCTTGCTTCCTTCCTTCCTTTCGTTTTTTGGAGGGCAATTGGGATTGAGTCACTTGCCCAAGGTCACATGGCTAGTTAAATGTTAAGTGTCTGAGGCCAAATTTGAACTCACGTCCTCTTGACTCTAGGGCGTGTGCTCTATTTACCGAGCCACCTAACTGCCCCTGCTCCTTATTTCTTACAGCACAATAGTATTCCACTACATTCATATAGAATAACTTGTTTAGCCATTGATGGACATCCCCTTGATTTCCAATTGTTTGCCACCACAAAAAAGAGCTGCTATAAATACCCTTGTACATATGGGTCCTTTTCATACTTCTTTGATCTTTTGGGGATACAGCCCCTAGTTCATTTCCATCTGTTGAAAACAAGTCAACAAACAGAACAAGACACTTGCACTGCACCACTCACTCACTCAATAATCAATCATTAGATAATAAACATTTATTAAGCACCTAACAAGTTCCAAACATAGTACTGTAGCACTTTTCCCATTCTTTGCCATCTTTCAATTTTAATTTACAGTAATTAAAGCAATGATATCTATTAGCTCTTTTCAGTACCGCAAATGTCATTCATATGGGCCTGGTGATTAATTTATCTAGAGCATCTTTCTCATTACCTTGCTTTCCTATTGACTCATCACTAATCTTAAAAAGTTTCAAATTGCTGTGAGTACATTCTTGTAGAATCTTCACTCTTCATTTTAACAATTTCAACTCGATAGGGAAAAATAAGCCAAATTAGAGTTGAGTATTTTTTTTTTGGCCATCTGTTCTCATCATACTGTCCTCTGCACATAGCAATCCTCTCTCTTTTTAATCCTCCCTTTCCTCCTAAAGTAGACAGATGATAGAGAGGTAGAGAATTTAGCCAAAAGTCAACAATCATTTATTGAGCTTTACTGTGTTCCAGGTACTGTGCTAAGTGCTAGAAGGAGTATTCACTACGTGCCAGCTTAAGTGATACAAAACAATCAAGAAAGACAGTTTCCACCTCAAACGAGATTATATTCCAATGGGGGAAGACAGCGCACAAAATGGAGCTGTAAAAGGTGAGGAAGGGCTGTGTCCCAGAGTGGAGGCCAAGTTTTCACAGGGAGGGAGATGTGGTCGATGACTTGAGTTCAGGCAACATGATGCAGAAAAGTCTGGGAAGTAGTGAAGATGAGTAGGGGCCAGGTTTTGAGCAAAATAATGTGAAAGAGTATCTGTGAGAACCTGGTGCTTCTGTGAGTAAACAAGAATTTTAGAATAAACTTGAGACTGAAATGTTAGGATAAAAAGTAAGATACTATAAAAAACAATCTTCTTTGAAGACTTGGTAAGGAGAGTTACTTTAAGAAAAATTACATACATGATAAAATAGAAATTTTCTTGTTTTATTTTTTGGTTGTGAAATGATTAAGGCAAGTCAGGAAATAAGTAGCTATTCTCATAGAGATAGAGGAGGAAGGAAAGAAAGATGGAGTGAAAAAGAGAAACAGAAAGAAAGACAGATATATCCAAAATGAAGAGAGACACAGAAAGAGACAGAGACAAAGGAAGACAGATCTATGGATAGAGAGGGACAGAAAGAAGGATGGATGGAAGGAGGGACAGACAGGCAGAGATTCAGAGAAACAGATCTGCTATAATCCAAGTCCTACATTACCATTACATTGTTCAGTTTTATAAATATTGCCAGCTGTTTCCATCTCCAAACTCCTCAACTCCTTACAATTTCTCTCCAGTTGTCTATAGTGTATTCCAAAGATAATATAACTTCTGGTTTTTTCCCTTCCATTGAATTCCTCCTGATTTCTCACTATGAAGCTATCCAACTCTCCTTCATGGATTTATTCACATGTATGTGTCTTCTCACTATATAAAGTCGCTCTGCCTCCCCCTCCATTCTAATCTTTTTCAGTCCACTGTGTTTGAGATAAAATTATGAAATCCAAAATATTATCTGCCCTTAAGGAGCCTATATTCTATCTATTTGGGGGAAGGGGACACAGACATTGCCATATCCTTCCAGAGTCAAAGTCTATTCAGTATTCCCACTCCACTAGTCTAAGTTATTATTAGAATGTCAAATTTGCTCCCTTGTATTAGGATCTCTGTTCTTCATTGCTTGCAATTCATACTTCATATATTTGTGCATAAAAGGCTGAGGTCATGGATTTTTGCGGTTGATTTCTTTATTTCTTATTTTTTTAATTTTTAAAAATTTTTTAAAACTTTTATTTATTTTAGTTTACAACATTCATTTCCACTAGATTTTGAGTTACAAATTTTCTCCCCATCTTTCCCCTACCCACCACCCCAAAACAGCCATCCCACTGTATAACCCCTCCCCCAATCTGTTCTCTCCTATGTCCTCCCCCCTCACCACTCTGACTTTCCGGTAGGGCAGGTTGGATCTCCCTACCACAGTGCCTGTGTATCTTAAGTTCCAGTTGGATGTAGTTAATAATAAAAATAATAATAATAATGATTGTGTATACATATATATACAAATTTTTAACATTTCATTATAGAACTTTAAATTCTAGATTCTTTCTCTTCCTCCCTCATCACCCACCCCCACTGGAAGGACAAGCAATTAAATACAGGCTGTACATGTGTAATTACACAGAACC
>CM053580.1:397906999-397947867 GCA_028627135.1 Pseudochirops cupreus | reverse complement strand
CTTTATTAAGTCTAAACAGTCAACAAAATAGTATATCAAGCCTTGCTTTGTAGCATTTGCTCCAGCACATTACCTAGAGTAGAGATTTGTTCAGTGTAGACATGATAGCTTATTTTCAAATATGTAAGAGTTTATAGTGCAGATGACAGAATAGATTCATTTACTATGGCTCCAGATCAAATAATTAGGACCAACGTATGGAAGGTATAGGAAAGCCCATTTGGTATTAATTACAGAGAACTTTCTGGCTACTATAGCTAAATGAAAATGGAAGTAGTTACCTCAAGAGGTAACAAGTTCCCTATCTGTAGGGTTTTTTGTTTGTTTTTATTTCTTTTTTTAATCTTTTAAAAATTTTATTTATTTTTAACATTCTTTTAAAAAAATTTGATGTTCAAATTCTCTCCCTCCCTTCTACTCACTGAGAAAATAAACTACAAGATATCAATTATACATGTGAAAACACATAAACCATTTCTATACTAGCAATATCATTAAGAAGAAAGAAAAATAAAGAAAGTGAGAAAATTGTACTTCAATTTACATTCAGAGTTCATCAGTTCTCTCTGTCTCTCTGAAGGTGGATAGCATTTTTTCATCATGAATTCGTCAAAACAGCTAAGTCTTTCACAGTAGATTATAATTACAATATTCCTATTACTAGGTACAATCATCTCCTGATTCTGCTCACTTCCATCTTCATCAATTCATATTTGTCTTCCCATGTTTTTTTTTCTGAAACCACCCCCTTGTCATTTCTTGTAGCACAAAATCATTCTATCTCATTCATATGCCACAACCTCCAATTGTTGAACATCCCTCAATTTCTTATTCTTTGCTACCATGAACAGAGCTGTTATAAATATTTTATATACATCTTTGATCTCTTTTGGAGTATAGACCTAGTAGTGGTATTGCTGAGTCATAGAGTTTTTCATAGTTTTATAGACATTTAGGCATAGTTCTAAATTGTTCTCCAAAGTGGTTGGACCAATTCACTACTCCACCAACAGTTCATTAATGTACCTATTTCCTCTCATCCCCTCCAGCATTGTCATTTCTGGTAAGTGTGAGGTGGTAACTCAGAGTTGTCTTAATCTGCAAATATCTAATCATTAATGATTTATAGCATTTGTTTCACATATAACTAATAACTACCTCTGACTTCTTCTGGTGAAAATTGCCTGTTCATGCCCTTTCACTGTTTATCCATTGGAAAATGGCTCCTATTTTTACAACTTTGACTCAGTTCTATTCTCAGTATATATTTGAGATATCATCTCTTTTATCATAGAAACTTGCTGTAAAATGTTTGATATTATTTCATTGTGTATGGTACCTTTTAGCAAAATATAGTTTTCCTGCTTATCTATTTTATTTTTTTGCTTTTGCTATGTCTGAGATTATGATTACTATCCCTGCTTTTTTTTTTTTTTAGCTTTTACTCCATTTTTAAATTTTAACTCTGTGTTTGTGTCTTTCTGGTTCAACTGTGTCTTCTGTAATCAGCAAATTATTATATTCTAGTTTCCAATCTATTATGCTATCTGCTTCCATTTTATGGATGAGTTCATCCCATCCACATTCATATTTATGATTACTCACTGGGTATTTTGTTTCGTCCCATTTTTTTTCCCTCTTTATCCTCCTCCTCTCTCTTTTAATACTGTCCCTCCTCAAAATTCTGTTTTGTTTCCAACCACTGCTTCCCTTAATCTGCCTCCTTTTGATCATCACCACTCCCCCTTTTACTTATCCCACATATATATATATATTTACAATGAGAGTGAGTTTCAAGCATTTTCCATCAACCCTACCACACCTCTGCCATTTCCTCCTCCATTATAAAAGCTCTTCCTTACATGCCTCTTTTATGTGAGAAAAAAAATTCCTGATTCTATCTTTCCATTATCCCCTTCTCCCAGGATATCCTTCTTTCATGTAGCCCAATAATTCTTAAATTATTTCTCCTTCACCTACTTTCCCAGTTATTTGTTTTTTCCAATGAGATATTTCACATTTTCTTCCATTTCTCATTCTTTTGACTTTGTCTTATTGTTTCTTGCTGTTACATTGAGTCATTAACTTCTACTTCCTCTTTCTAATTTTTAAGAAATTATTTGCCTCGGTTAATTTTTGTAAATCTTTTCCCACTTGGCCAACTCTGCTTTTTAAGGAGTTCTTTTCTTTAATATTTTTGTTCCTTTATAAACCAAACTCTTCATTCTTTTTTTTCATAATTTCCTTGCATATTAATTTCCCCTCATTTTTATCTTATCTATTTTACATTCTTATCTCTTTATTTAACTATTCCAAGAATTCTTGTTGAGCTTGTATCCAATTGGCATTTTTATTTGAGATTTTGCATGTAGCTCTTTTCAGTGTTGTCTTCTTCTGAATTATGTCTTCATCTTCCCTGCTACCTTAGTAGTTGTTTATATGTGTATATATATATATATATATATATATATATATATATATATATATACACACATATATAACTTTTTTTGTCATTTGTTCATTTTTCCAGCCTACCTCTTGGCTTTGAACTTTATGTTAAAGTTGGATTTTGCTCTCTTTAGGATGGGAAGACATCAAGTTTCAGACTTTTTCATGGTGCCATTTTCAGAACTAATTCTGGGGATCTACAAGCTTTCATTGCTTCCGAGGGGGTGTGATCCTGGGAGGGGTATCGTCACTGTTCTTCTGGTCTGTACCCTTGTTTTTAATAAGGAAGAGCCCCTGCTCCCTTGCAGCTACAAGGACTAGTGCTCCTTTTGCCTCCGGAATTGTGATCAGGACCCCTATTCTCTTGCCTAACCACAAGCTCTAGTGCTCCTTTCTGCCTTGAAACTGGGAATAGGGCCCCTACTCTGTTGTGACAAAATGCAAGTGCTCCTCTCTGCTCTAGAGCCATGACCCAGAACTTCATATGGGCAATATAGTTGCCAATCATACCCAGCTGTACCTACGGCCAGCAAAGGGTCATGTGTATTCTCTTTTTGACCAGTTATTTGACCTTTACCATCTCTGGACTGAGGGCTCCAGAAACTCCTAGTGCTGCTACTGCTGCTCTTGTGGCTACCTCCAAACCTGGAGGCTACTGATGCTGCTGCATGTGCCCTAGACCAGTCCTCAATCCAGTGTCAAGGCCTCTACTGCTGCCCTCTTAAGTTGGAAAAATATCTTTCTCTCAACTATTGTTGTCTCTGCTCCTCCAAAATTTGATTTGAGGAAATATTTTAAGGTTGTTTGGAGTGGAATGTTTAAATAGTTTAGCTGGGTTGCTGCTATTCTCTGCCAACTAGTAACTGTAAGTTTTTAATAAGAGACTGGAGAACCAATTTGGGGGGAATTTGTAGAGAGAATTTACAATCAGTGTACCAATGAATTAGATTGGCCTTACTATCACTTTCAAATCAACCAATTGCCAATCACTAAAGAAGCAGTTTGTAACATATACATATATCATTTCAGACCTGCAATACTTCAATGGCATAAGTCAGAGGTGACTGGAACCAGATTAAAAATTAATTGGGAAATGTCTAACAAAATAAATAAATGTATAATATTATTAGTGGCTTTCCAAGTTAATATGTTGCCTGTAGTGTATCTGTTTTTATTTGAGTCTTTATGCAGGGATCTCTTTTTATTTGTTCGACACCACTAGTGTGGGTAACTTCAATAAAAGAACCTTCCTATATCAATGCAGATCAGTAACTGCTCTATAACTTATGGTTTTGTTTATTTGCCTTGTTGTTAATCATTTTTTTAGTTGTTTGCAACTATTCATGTTCATGTTTGTGTTTTTCTTGGCAAAGATACTGGAGTCATTTGCCATTTCCTTCTCCAGATCATTATATAAATGAGGAAACCATTTATGGATAAATTACTAAACAAGAGACAGCAAAGTTAGGTTTAAAATGGATAGTGCCAATTACTAAGTTTATAAGTCTTTGTATAAATAGAACAAATGTCACCAAGATCAGAAGGAAAGCAGAAGATTGGGAGGGGGGGCAATTATAGACAGTTTCTCAGATAAAGATCTCATATCTCAAATATATAAAGGACTTTGTCAAATCTATAAGAATATGAGTCATTCCCTAATTGATAAATGAACAGGTAATTTTCCAATGAAGCAATCAGAACAATTTATAAACAATATGCTCTAAATCATTATTGATTAGAGAAATGCAAATTAAAAATAACCTTGAGATATTGTTTTACACCTACCAGATTGGCTAAAATGACTGAAGAAGAAAGTAACAAGTGTTGGAGAGGATGTGGAAAATTTGGGACACCAATTCCTTGTTGCTAGACTTTTGAACTAATCCAACTATTTTGGAGAGCAATCTGGAATTCTGTCTGAAGAGTTAGGAAACTGATCATTCCTTTCACCCCAGCAGTACCACCGCTAAGCCTATTTCCAGAGATGACTAGGAAAGAAAGAACCTATATGTTCTAAAATGTTTTTAGCAGCTCTCTTTGTGGTGGCAAAGAGCTGGAAATTGCAGGGATGCCCATTAATGACTTAACAAGTTGTGCTGTATGGTTGTGATGGAATACTACTGTGCTATAAGAAATGATGAGCTCAATGATCTTAGAAAAAACATGAAAAGGCTTGCATGAAATAATGAAGAGTGAAATGAACAGAACCAAGAGAACATTGTGTAGAGTAATAGCAGTATTGTTTTAAGAGCGACTTTGAGAGAATAAGTCATTTTGACTATTATAAGTAGCCAAATGAACTATAAAGGATGTATGAAGAAAGATGCTATCTGTATGAACTGATGAATAGAAGTATGTAGAGAATAATTTTACATTTGTGTCAAATAGTAGCCATCTCTGGGGGAAGAGTTGGGGGAAAAGGTAAAAGGAAAAAGAAAAAGAAAGAAATTTTCATGATGACTTTATTATATATTTAAAAGGAATAACAATTTGTTAACAATTTGCAGTTTCACGTGCAATCATCTTTTTATTATACTATTTTAATGGAAACGCTTTTTTTATTCCATAAATTAAAAATAAAATAAAAATAGACAAGGGAGCTGAGGCAAGTGACTTGTCTAGGTCACATGACCAGCAGGTTTTTGAGGCCAGATTAGAACTCAGGAAGATGAGTACTCCTGACTACCAGACCTGGCACTCTAGCTACTGTGCCATTTGGCTGCACATGGACACCAAGTGTTTAAGTGATTGGTTCAAGGCCATATATCCAGCATGTGTCAGGGGAGTGCACTTTGCAAATAATAAAGCCTACACAAAGCCGTATAAGTTTTGAGGTTTGTAAAATGCTTGACATAAACTATCTCATTTGATCCCCACAATAACCCTATAAGGTAAATAGTTATTATTATACTCATTTTTCAGATGAAGAAACTGAGATTCAGGAGGATAAGGAAAAGTCCATAATGATATAGCTGGCAGGTGCCGGGGCTGGTGTTTAACACTTAGATGTCTCCTGACTCCACGTCCACTGCACCATATTTATGGATAGGTCCTATTTTCTAGCATCTTGCCTGAGGCAGTAGGTGCTATTAATAAACCCATTTGCTGTAACACTTCCCCCATTTTCAAAAATATTCTCTCTAGGGAAGATTTGATCAACTCTGGGGACTTCAAAATATCTATGCAGTAGAAAAAGTCTTGAGTTTTGGGATGCTCTATCAATTCAAGGATATATTTATAATCCACTCGTTGGAACTAGACCGTAAACTTCATGAACGTAAGAATTGTTTTACTCACACTTTGGCCCTTCCCCAGTGCCCTCCACATTGTGGGAAACTAAATGTTTAATGAATTGAACTGCTGAATCTTTTTAGTAGCATCAATATACCTTTGTACTTTTGAGTACTATGAACTATGACTACTCTATCCTCAAGAAAAGGCTTTTGATGTCAGAGTCATAAAAATCCCAGGTAAGTCTTGTCTTTCACAAAGCTGCAGCATTATTTCAATGAAATCCTAAAAATATGTTGAATAGATAATCTTGGCTGATACATTATAAGGAACTGAGTACACATGACTCATTATAAAACATAGCTATAAGTTCACAGAAACAAACTAGGTGAAAAGAGTTTATTATAAAAATGCGAAGGGTAGATGGTTAATTAGCACCATCACTGTTCAATATTTCCTGTCTCCTGCTTACCCTTCATTCCACCAGAGCAGCAGGAGACAGAGACAGAGGGAGAGAGAGACAGAGAGAGAGAGAGAGAGAGAGAGAGAGAGAGAGAGAGAGAGAGAGAGAGAGAGAGAGAGAGATTTTTTTTGTCTTATTCAGTATTTGAGAGGGAATTTACTGAGGTAACTTCTTAGAGATTTTAACACAATAGCTCCTTCGACAGGTACATTACTTCACACTCCTCAATGTTCTTTGCCTGGTTACACTTGACTTCAGTCAACTGGTTTTTACTTATGCATTCATTACAAATTTCCCTCATTGTTCGTTAGTCATAAATGACTCAATCCTTTATTCTGCATATTTTACTGCTCAGATGTGACAAATTAGATTACAATGTGGTAGGTAAGCACCAGGAAGGTCTTTGATCAAAGAGGTAGGTTCCTGATGTCACCACTAGTTAGGATGAGCTTTAATCAAAGTCCACATGACAGTATTTAAGACTGGAAGAAGATAAGCAGGAGGCGGATCGTGGCTTTAAGTGGCAATGTGGAATAGATAGATAGATAGATGTATATGTATATATACACACATACATATATACATACATATACACATATACATGTGTCTGTATATACATACATACATCTTTCTCTTTCTCATATATGTATGAGAGAGAGAGAGAGAGAGAGAGAGAGAGAGAGAGAGAGAGAGGGAAAGAGAGCTAGAGCAAACAAACAGTAGAATCTTGTCTAGTCCAGCAGGAAATTGATAAACAAATTGTACTACAAGTTCCTCAAGCTTTGCAAGATGTTCCTTTTACTTGTACCTACTGGTGTCTACAGACACCTTCTAGTGCTGAGGCCAAGTTTTTGAGTATATGTGCTTTGGGGTATTTATAACTACGAAACCTGTAATATACTTGCCCTCCTGCAAATCCCCATACATTGAAGCTACCCTGACATGCAAGGCAAAATTTCTCACAAATTTTCCTTTGGGGAATCCTCCCTCTGGAAGAGGAGCAAGGCCATTTCATCACATCTCACCTTTCCTGCCTGGTAACTGGCCTTCAGCTAGAAGCAAAGAAACATGATTTTGTCTATAGCACCCAAATCTATCCTTGTGGAGAAGAGGGGAAAGATCATTCCATCTCTAGCCTGGAATTTAGCTTTGGGAGAGGGGAATAACACCTTAACTTCAGCTCCAAGCATGTCCTCTCACCTGTATTTTCCAAGTTCCTTAGAGAGGACTTCACTTGAGGCTAAAACTTATGAAAAATGAAAATATACCTAAAATCATTTCTAAGGATTTATACCATCCCCATCACAGTCATTCTGAATTCTTGGTGATCATAAATCAAACCTTGTTCCCTGTCCTCCACGTATTCCCATGCCTCTCAACTCAATCTCTTTCCCATACACATCTGTTGTCCCACTTTAATGCTATCTGCCCCTTCCACTATACTCTCTGGAATGGCTGCTCCTCAGGAAACAAAATGATCTTCATCTTAAATCTTTTCCTTTCGCATTTTTTTTTCCCATTTCTGGCTTTTAATGAGTCCTGGATTCCTCCTTAAGACACGGCCACCCTTTCTAGAACCAGCTGTAGTTTCAATCAGTCCCCTCAACTCAGTACTTCAGGTGTGGGTGTTGGGAATACTCCTTGCTCCCCACTGCAAACTCCAGGGCTTTCCCTTCACCATCATTACTCAGTAATTTCTCTTTTGCAGTTCATTCAATGTATGCCTACCACCCAATCAAAATTCTGCTAGCTGTTTTCTACCTATCTTCAGGACCATATCTTTCTATCATCAATGAGTTTAATAACCTTGGTTAGGGGTTGAGAGGTTAAGTGGCTTAGTTTGCCTCACACAGTTAGTTTATCTTAGAAGCAGTATTTGAACTCAGGTCTTTCTTACTCCACCATCAGCCCCCTATCCATTAGACCATGTCACCTTTCTTCCTGTTTCCTTCTGTTGCAACAGATGCATTGTAAGTATAGACATACATAATAATAGTTAAAATTGTTCTCTCTCTTTTTTTCCTTTTAAGATTAGCAAATTGAGTCACTACTTAGTACTGAGGTAAAAGAGAATACTAGAGAAAACCAATCAATATAATTTATTAAATGCCTACTATGTGTCAGGCACTGCACTAAATACTGGGAATACCCAAGGAGGCAAAATATAGTCCCTGGCCTCAAGAAGTTCACAATCTAAGAGAGGAAATAATATGTAAACAAAAACCCCTAATAATTAAATATAAAGGACATAGGAAGAAAAACACTTTCTGCATCCAGAGAAAGAACAGATAAATAGGAATATTTATAGAATAATTACACACACACACACACACACACACTTATTTGTGTCTAATGGTAGACTCGGGGGGGGGGGAAGAAAAAGAGGAAAAAAAGAAATTTACATGTTTATTATACATTTAAAAGGAATAACAAATTTTAAGTAATATATTTGCATTTTCATGTGCCATCATCTTTTTATTATACTATGTTATGGAAATGCTTGTTTTATTCCATAAATTAAATATAAAATAACATTTTAAAATAAAGATAAGGTGAGAGAAGTTCAGAGAGGATAAGTAATACATCCAAGAGGTAGGATTTGAACCTAGGTCTTCTGACTCTAAATGTGATATTCTTTCTACTATGCCACATTGCCTCCCTTCCAACATAAAGAGATGAAAAAGACCATCACTGGATAAAGTTACAGGAGAACTCTATTATATATTTAAAAGGAATAGCAAGTTGTACATAATAGATTTGTAGTTTCATGTCTAATCATCTTTTCTTTTTCTATTCTACTGTTATGGAAATGCTTGTTTTATTTCTTAGGTCCAGAATAAAATAAATAAAATTAGAAACAAAAGAATTAATAGATGTAAAGAAAGCGTTCCTATAAAAGATGGAATTTTATTTGAGATTCAGAGGATACCAAGGAGGTCAATAGATAGAGTTGAGGAAAAAGCACATTCCAGGCATAGGAGATAGCCAGAGAAAATGCTGAGAGTCAAGAGATGGAGTGTCTTATTCATGGAAGAGTCAGAAGGCCAGTGTTACCGGTTCAAAATGTTTGTAGCAAGAAGTGAGAGGTAAGAAGACTGGAAATCTTCTATAGATGAGGACAGCCTCTGTGTAAATATATTGCTGCTACATTTTGTAGTGATCCTTACCCTACCACCACTCTACCACAGTCAAACTTACTGGGTTTGCCTAGAAGAGGGAGGGACTGCCTACTATGGAGTAGGTACTTAGTAAAAGCTTATTAATTCATTGATTTTTGATCAACAGAAAGAAAAGCTTTCTAATAATTAGAACAACCCAAAAATGGAATGGGTTGCTCCAGGGGGCAGCAACATCTGGATCATTGAAGGACTTTAACCAGATACTCAATAACTATTTGTTAGGAGTATTGTAGATGGGATTCATATACTAAGCAGTTAGACTAGAAAATTTCTGAAGTCTCTTATAGTACTGCAATTTTATGCGTCTTTGTTTCTGTGACTATGCTATTATTGCTCAAGAATTACAAATTAGGGACACATTCCCATAATTCAGTCTGATATAAGTGCCTTCTTGATATATACCAAGTATTTTTCATAATAGGTGGCCCTGCATTAGAATATTAAGGGAAAAACGTGTCTGCCAAATATAAATTAAATTCAGTGGTGATCTAGAATCTTTTCAGACATGGGCTTTACCTGGCCTCAGAAAGTTGTTTGGATCCAGATTCTCTCTCTGCAATAAAAGCATGCACTAAAGGTCTAAGCTCCAGTGACTCTTCTAGGATCAAATAAAAAAATCATTTATCTGCCTATCTCTCTGTCGGTAACTTGCATGTATGTATTATACACATGCATATATGTATGTATATATGTATGTGTGTGCATATGTATGTGTGTACATATGTATTTTATATAACTTATAAAAATATATAAAAACATTCAATATTTTTCCTGACCTATTCTCCTTGCTGTTCCTTACTCAAGACTCTCCACCTCCTGATTCCAGATATTTTTACTGTCTTTCCTGAATGCCTGAAATACTCTTCCTTTTCATCTTTGCTCCCTGGCTTCTCAAGTCTCAACTTAAAACCTGCCTTCTGTAGGAAGTCTTTCCTCTTCTAATATGTTCCCTTTGAGATTATCTCCAATATATAGCTTGTTTGTATATAGTTGTTTACATATTTCCCTAATTAGAGTGCCTAGGGCTCAAACTTGGGGAGTTTTATTTGAGATGAACTAGGTATATACTGGTTATACCTCCTACTATGTGCCAGCCACTGTGCTAAGCCCTGGGGATCCAAAGAAAAGTAAAAGACAGTACAGGCTCTCAAGATGGTACTAGGATTAAAAGGGATCAGGAAAAGCTTCCTATAGAAGGTAGGATTTCAGCTGCGACTTGAAGGAAACCTATAAAAAATGTTTGGCTCTCAGGAGGTGGAGAGTCTTGTGCAAGCAACAGCAAGGTTGCCAATATCCATGGTTCTTAGAATAGTGTGTGGAAAGTGAAAAGACTGGAAAGGTAGGGCATGACCAGATCAGAAAGGGCATCGAAGCTAGGGTGCCTGGGTGTTGAGCCCAAGGTGGCAGTGGGGATGGAAGGGGGGTTGAACTTGAAACTGAGATCTTCACCCTATGAACATGACAGACATGAGTGACCAAAAAGATGGTGGTGGCGAAAGAGCAACTGGTTCAGTCTTATCAGTCTTAAAGTTGTAGGCTTCCAATCAAAGGAGGGTGATCCCACCCGAATGGTAGGGGAATAAGAGGCCTCCATGTTAGACTATAGTGACATACTCCAAAGGCCCCTCAAGGACATCTTCATATGCAACAAACAGGGCATACTCAGACATGTCTGATTTATTCAGACCCTAAATAAATACTAATTGACTGAATCCTCATCTGATCCCAAATATCTTCCCAATGGTCAGACACCTTGAAATCTTCATTCCCACAAAGCCTGGAATTCCAATTATGTAACACAGTGGATAATGGCTTAGACTGGGTGCAAGGAAGACCTACCTTCAAATCCTTCCTCAGACACTTATTAGTTGTGTGACACTGAGTACACCACTTAATCTCTCTTTGCCTCAATTTTATCATCTGTAAAACAGAGTGGACAATTGCATAATAGTAGTACTTGGCTCCCAGGATTGCTATGAGGACCAAGTGATATTTATGTGGGGTTTGAGTACTTGCAGTGCATGCTAGAGCACAAGTAAGAAGGTGTGGCAGGTAAGCTTTTACCTAGGACTAGCTCTGGGTGAAAGGCAGTACAAAGGACAATAGTGTACTCTAATTGTCAGTTGTCAACTCTCCCTGATTTCCTCCACCCTTGGCATTGTTAGCTCCTTAAGCTGGCTATCAGTGCTTCTCCCTTGGTTACACTAGTTTTAACCTCTGAAATCAATCTCCTGGGAACTCTAAGTCTCTGACCTTCTAATTAGGTCCTTTTCTCCTCCTTGACTGACGACATTCTTTGTGAAGTGACTGCTTTTGTAGGCACAAATGGAAAAGCACAATGAGGGGTAGCAGACAGATGATTTCCATTTAATGGCCTCTCTCTCTTACCTTGTTCACCCTTCTGACCCAGTTGGAAAAGTGGCAGAGCTCCTTCATATTCCTTACTTAATTAGGGTATTTTCCTCAAATACCCAATGAGATCATGCCTGGGCAAGAAATGTTTTACTCTGTGAGGTGCCTGTGAAGGCAGCTTCTTGGTCAACTGGAGAATTAATTTTCAATTAATTTTTTTTGTATGAAAGACTATCATAAGTTCCTTTGTATCAAAAGAAAAACCATTTAACTGAGATGGATTCTCTATTGTGGGGAACAAATTTCATCTCTCTTTATTCTCTACATTTAAGAGTATCACAGTAACACTAAGAGCTGACAGTTACCTAAGGCTTAACTTTTACAAAATGCTCAATGTATATTTTCTCATGTGACTCTAAGAACCAGTTCTTGAAGTAGGTGCTACACCTATTTTAGAAAGGAGGAAATTCAGTCCAAGGTTACTTACTCATGGTAACTTAGCTTTAATCAGAGGGGGGATTCAAGTAACTCCTGACCTTACTCCTTTTTACTACAACATATTTTCTCACAGAAACTTCAAAAATATTTTAGAAAAAAGTCTTAATTTCAAAAAAATCTACTTGCTTTACTCTTTCCGTGACTTTTCACTCGTTTTAAAACATTACTTTATCTAAAGTAATGACATCCTAATCTAAATAAATCATACTCTTTGACTCATATATATATATATATATATATATATATATATATATATATATGTACATGACTATTCATTAAACGAAGATACAGTTTTTGAGAGGAAGTGAAGGTATGAGAGAAGAGGACACAGCTCTTGATTCTTAGACTCCTGCATTGCTTTTTGTTCAATTAATTTATTGAGATGTTTTATATACTTATGATGAGCAAGGCACTGGCTTTGGGGATATACAAACAAGAAACAACATGACTGCTGTTCTCCAGAAGCTTACATCTGACTGGAGCCTAATGAAGGGCCTACAAGATAGACATAAAAAAGTAATGGCAAGATCATTTGAAGACAAGGAGAATATTAATGATTAGATTAATGATTAGTGAAGTCTTTACAGAATGAATGGCAACTAACTTGAACCTCTAAGAAAAATGAGGGTTGTGTGAGGTAGACATGTATTTCAGATATGAGCGGAAACCTTTACAAATGCAAGAAGGCAGAAAATGGACTGGCACATTGAGGGAACAATTTGGCTAGAATGTAGATTGCATGAAGGGAAGTAAACTGAAATACGTCTGCAAAAGTAAATTAGAGCCAGACTCCGAAGGGTCTTAAATACCAAGCTGAGGTAAATGAAGGGGCAGCTGGTTTCAGCTTTCCTCCTTAAAGACTATCAATCTCCTACCAACACTCAGAAAATATGAACTTAAGGATAAGAGATGACTGGGAGAGTATAGAGCTGCTCATTTCTTACCTTGTTTGCAGTTTCTTTGACACAAATAATTACATTTGGACTAGAAAAAAAATGGCTAATAGCTAGTCAATAAATATTTATTGCTATATATCAGGCTCTATAAAGGTAGCTAAGTGACATTGTAAATGGAGTACGGGATCTGAAGTCAGGAAGACCTGAGTTCAAATCCAGCCTCAGACACTTTCAATATTCTGTGCTCAGCTGCACCTACTTGACAAATTGACTATAGAGTTAGGTGTGTAGGGAGATGAATAAATTATTTTTATCACTAAAGAGAATATCTAAAATATTTTCATAAACCTTCTATAAAAATTAGCTGTTAATTCATTGGGTCTAATTATTCTACCAGTTTCCAAATCAAACTAAGTATACTATTTTCTAGCTCACCCATCTCCTATCTTTTCCAGAAGAATAATATGAGAGTCTATTTCATGTACTTTGCTAAAATCTAGGCAAATTAAATCTATAGCATTCCTCTGAACTCTAGTAAGTCTGTCAAAAAATTTATGTCTATAGTTTGCAGACTTTGAAAAAAATAAAATCTTGAAGTCCTCTTTGAAGTCTCTTCTTTACAATCTTTTAATGTAAAGTTTAAAGGAATTCTGTATGAACCTACCTATTAAACAATATAACTATTGTTTAACATTCATTACCAATGCCTTGGATAAAGGCATATTTAATGTGTGTATGTCGTGAACTGCTGTGGACCCTACAATATATATTATTCACAGGGGATATAGCCAACCTACTCATACTTTGAACTGGCTCATTCACACAAACCTTCTCTCACACTGGATGATCCACTTTTTTAGAGAAGCATGACCACCACGTGATTGTACTCAAATTGTTTTCTAAGTTCAAGAAGTAACTATGTTGTGGCTGATAAGTAACTCTTTTACTTATCACTACTGTTCAAAAGCCCCCAACAATACACTACCATTTACACAAAACTAGCCCTTGATGATGATGACACTATATGATCTTAGGCATGTCTATTCACTTATCAATAAGGTGAAAGCAAATAATCCATGTATCTCATATTTAATATTTTAATTTAATATAATCAAATTTAATTTAATTTAATATTTAATATATTGTGATTTAATTTAATCAAATACAAAAATATCCAATAAACTATAATCTACTAGGTCACATTCTCCTATTAAAGCTGATCAGTAGATGAAAGTAGGAATACTTAAAGAAACCTGGCTTGAAAACTTTTGAGTGTGGAAAACCTATATGTATAGGTAATTAAAAGCCTTAGACTGTGGTTCTTGATGTCATTTATTTATTCAGGAACATCTGCACCAAATTATGCTTCTTAACTGCTAATTGTTCTTTTGCTAATCTTCATTCCTCATCTGCTGAACAAATCTTCTTTTACTCTGGAACTGATGAAGATTAACAAGCTAGGTGTACAGTGAATAGAACATTGGATCTGGAGTCAGGAAGACATGAATGCAAATTCAACCTGGGACACTTAGCAGCTGTATTACCCTGGGGAAGTCATTTAATCTCTCTCTACCCCTGTTTCCTCAAGTGTAAAATCAGGAAAAAAAATATATAGCACCTACCTTACAGGTTTGTTGTGAGCATTAAATGAGATATATTTGTAAATCACTTAGCACAGTGTCTTGGCACATCATAGGTACTCAATAAATCTGTTTGACCCTTTCCCCCTTCCTTTAAACTCAAAATCACTCTTAAAAGAGCATTTAAAAGTGTTAAAGTATTATTTCATAGGCTAGCAGTTCCCTTTTAAGCCAGAGAATTGTAATGTCCATCAAGCTGGGTGTCTTTGGGCAATGGCCAGTCAGCTTTTCACTCACTAGGATTTTGCCTTTTCCAATCAGCTATTAACCGGCTGAAGCAAATCAGCTTCCAAGCCTGTATTTCCCCTTTCTGCTTTTTCTTCCCCTTCTATACTTGAGAAAAGTAATCAGAGAGCAGGGGGCACCTTTTTGAGTGGTTTCTCTTCTTTCACAATTCCAGTTGTCTTCCAATGACAAATTGCCTCTCTTCAGTCAATCAGTAGTTAAGCACTGATGTCTTTGTGTAAATTGACTCCTTTCTTGCTGGTTTCTTCACAAAATGATGGCTTCTCTACCCTTTGCTGAATTTTAAATCTTGCTCATTTCCCCTCTACTATTCTATGGCTGACTACTCCAGTCAGATTCTTTCCACTCAGATTCTTTCCATTCTTTTAATGGATCATATCAGAGTTTCCTGGTATCAGTGACTTATTTTTCCCTTTTGAAGTAAAAAACAAAACAAAACAAAAGCTCATGAAACCTTCTATCCTTATTTAATTATCCCAATATTTCAAAAGTAATTTGATTTATTTTGTGAATATTAACCTTTGAAATCTTTAAATATATATAAGCAAATGACCCAAAGGTTTACAATGCTCTGCAGTTGGCCATTTTTTAGTAACCAAACCAGTCTTCTTATTATTATGTTTCTGGATATTGTGCTTCTTAACACTTGCATTATGAGTTTTTAGTAAATATAAGTTCTTTTCTGACCTTTGCAACACTAAAACACCTATTAAAAGGTCATCACCTTACACTTATGACAGTTTTTAAAAGTCTATTTTTCTTCTTCTTTTCACAGTGACACTACTCATATCCTATATGAAAATTATTTTCTTTATGCATGGATGTCATTTTTTTATTAACTTTAAGCGAAAGTCCTTTTTTTTCTACCCCTGTCAGCCACTAAACTATTCATCTGTGAAATGGGCCTTATTTTACATTCTTATGAAGCAGATTTATTTCCTCTTATTTGTGCAAAAACACTAATGATTTTTGGCTCTTTCCACAGGCAAACAGCTTAATTCTTAAAGGGGCAGTACCTTGTACAATGATATGTTTATCAAATTTGCAGGTGACATAAAGGTGGGAGGAACAGTTAACAGAAGGGAAGACAGAGTCGGGATTCAAAAAGAACTTGGCGGGCCAGAATATTGAGCTGAATTTAAAAGCTTAATTTAATCAAATAATTGAGCTAAATTTGGTATTAATAAATATAAAACTTCGTATTTCCATTTAAAAATGAGTTTTACAAGCATGAAATAGGGAAAGTATCATGACTATCACAAAAAAAAATACCTTGTAAAACCCATCAGTACAGATCCTGCAATACCAACCTTATTTTACTTTACAATGTTACTAAATGATTAGTTAGGAAAATGCAATAGATAGGGTTATATTTTATCTATATATTTAATTGTTTTCAACGATATTCTGTGTGTTGAAAAGATAAAAGGTTAGATGATAATACATTTAGGTCAGTGGTTCTCAACTTGTGGGTTGCGACCCTTTTGGGGGTTGAACAACCCTTTCACAGGGGTCACAGGGGTTGCCTAAGACCATTGGAAAACACATATTTCTGATGGTCTTAGGAACCGAGACACCATTCCTCTATCCATCTCCAGGTGGGTCTGCCCATATGCAGACATGCCCACATACGAGTATTAAAGGGTCGCAGCATTAGAAAGGTTGAGAGCCACTGATTTAGGTAGATTCAAAATTATTTGAATGACTGGATTCAAATTTTAGGCACTAATGTTTGGATGCAAAGCCCAAAGGAAGCATTTGGCAGTATAGGCCATGAATCTGGGCTTATCCCTGAGTTCTTCACCATTTTTATCAATGAAGTGTAACAACACAGATGACATGCAAACTTATCAAATTGCACCAATGCTAAGCTGACACTGGATACCAGAGTCAGGATCTTGATATTTCCCTAACAAGATAGAAAAAATAAGATCAAGATAAAAGTCTCAGCTTTGGTTCCAAAATATCAATCTCATAAGGATATAATGCATGAGGTATGGCTACACAGCAGATCATATCTAAAAGAATATCTCTGGGGTTTTATTGAGCTAGAAGATGAATAGTTATCAATGGTGTGATGCATATCACTAGAGAGGTACAGTGTCCAAGACTGGGAAGGTACTACTTCTATCACATTCTGCCCAGGGAAAGACCACATCTAAAATATCATGTTTGTTTCAAAGAGGTACCTTTCTGGAAGGACAATGGCAAGCTCTTGTGAGATCTGAGAACAGCCAGTACAATATAGGGCCTCAAATTCTAAGGTCAGATGACCATAGAACGAGAGCTAGAAAATACCTTAATCATCAATCCTCTCATTTCATAGATGAAGGAAAGGAGGCCCAGGAAGATCATGTGATTTACTTGCACCTACAAAGGTAGAGCAGGAATTCAAAATGAGGCACCATTACTCTTAGTCTGTCATGTCAGGTTTAATTTTCTGCTGTTTTCCACTGCTTTCTTGACATTTAATAATTGTTTCAAGGAACTGTAGATGTTTAGCCTTGAGAAGAAACTCAGAGGGATTATGATGGCTGTCTTCTAACCTCTGAAGGACTGTCACATGGAAGAGGGATTAGACGTTCTACTTGGGCCCAGAGGTAGAGTTAGGATCAATAAGAGGGATTTGAAAAGATGCAAATTAAGGCAATGTCTAGAAAGAAAAAACTTACTAATGATTAGAGCTATCCTAAGGGCAGAAGGGTTTTCCTTAGGAAGGAACAGACTCCTCTTTAAGCAAATGCTGAACAACCATTTGTTGGGTGTGTTGTAGAGAATATACTTGTCTTTGGTGTGGGTTGGCCTAGATGGCTTCTGAGATCCCATTTCTAAGAAGTGGTAGTTATACTTAAATGAATCAGAGGAGTGCAGCATATAAGAAAACCTGAAGAGATACTACCTACTTTACATTTTTTCCCCCAAGGCCAGCTCTTCCTGACTATAAGAATTCTTAAGACCACAGTGGTTCCAGTATTTTGTACTAGTATCTTGTACAAGAAATATGTCCTAGTGCTTTCTATACTATACCCTTCTCTATTTCTTACTTGGACATTTTCAGTCTTTTAGGTGCTAAGTGCATTCGAAGAAAACCAGAGAATATGGCAAGAGCAATGTCAAAGGTCCATATCACTTTAGTGACAAGCAGGGATTTTGTGTTGCCCTGGTAAGCCAGGGGATAGCAGAAGGAGGCAGACAAAGAGGATGTAATGATTTATCTATGAGATTACTGCCTTCTTGCTTGGATATTGTTCTTTCAGAGTGGAGGTAGAGCAGCCTCAGAGCTTCATGCTCAGATGTGAGTTTAGTCTTAGGCCAATTATCATAAGTAGCTATTAACTCTAGGAATATGACAAATTCCAGACAGTCCTCTCATTCTTTCCTATTACCCACAGTCATACACAGTCTAACAGGACCCTTATCTAGGATCCTCTAATCTTCTAGGAGTAAACAGAAACAATGAATCTCCCTGGGCCCTTCCTGAATAGGAATATCTTAAGGACAACACTGAAGTACAGACAATATGTTAGTAGGGGACAGGGTCCATGGAAAGGTGCGGTTAAACAATGTATTCAGTTTTGCTCAGGCTTTCCCCTGCAGAATCACACAGCTTCTCACAGTGTAATAACATGGTTTAACTTAGGCTAAGATGAGTGGCCAGATCAGACCACCTGTGCCAAAAATGTCTCTGCCACTGGTTCTTAGAATCTGCCAGTGATTGCTTCCAGCGGAAATAGCAGCTGGTGAGGAGATGCTTCACTTCTACTGAGCGATGATGGCAATGCACCTGTGTGCTTGGGCTTCATCTTTACTTGACAGCTACCTCTTTTTGTATGTTATTTCATGGTGGGCATGGCCTTTGTTACAAACGGGCTTGTTTATTTCTCCACTTAGCACCTGTTTTGGCCTTAGGGGGCTCAAGCCACTGATATTTTAGGAGAAAACAACTCTGCAAGAGAGGAATGAGAACAAAGGGAAGCTCATTCAATCAATTTATGGAGTCTAGATGTGTGTTCAAAATTGGTAGAGGGAGGAGGGCTAGAAAAGAAACTAAGACAAACACTACTCTCTGAGAGTTTGTATTTCTTTGGGAATTCAAGACATAAGTACATGAAACAACTTGACAGAGGAAGCAAGGGACTGATAGTGTCATAAAAAACTATTTTACTAAATGTGAGAGAAACAAAATCAGAGCGGCATCAGTGTGAGAGACAATAGTGTGTGTTTTCTGTATCTGAAGATCAGCTGCTACAAGTTTGGGCATTGCTGCAAACTGGGCAGCAGTCACAACTGCGCCTCCTGTGTCCCTCCTACCATCCCCCTGGCCTGGCCAAAACACTGGGATTTCATCCAGTGTCCCAGTGAGGCAGTCCGGAATTTTCTCCAAAGTTTTGGTTGGAAAGATTGATGCATTTTTCAATAGTGCCGGGAAAATGCTCCATGACTGAGGACACACCCTACGGTGACGGATCATTTCAAGCGGCCTCATTCAGTATTATTTATTTATGAGGAAACATCATTTTCTAAAGGGAATCTTGAGATGTAACATTAAAAATTAACTCAAAAACCTGACTTACTCAGAACGCTAAAGAAGATTAAATGCTGTGGCCACAGAGATTTCTCAGAGTATATTCTAGCAATATGCACTCATTATCCTTACTAAATGGACTAGACAATCTTCATCTCTTTTTGCTACTAGTAGAGGAAGGGAAGTAAGAAGGGGATGTGCATTTATTAAGCACCTACTATGAACCAGGTATTCTGCTAAGCACGTTATGAATATGTTATTTGAGCTTAATAAAATCCCTGGGAGGTAAATGCTTTGCTGAGCCTCATTTTCAGATGAGAAAACTGAGGTAGACAAAGGTTAAATGATTTTCCTAAAGTCACACAGCTACTAAATGTTTGAAGCTGGATTTGAACTCAGGTCTTCCTGATTCCAGGTCTGGAATACAACTTATTGCAAAGTATCACATTGAAAAAAGGAGAGATACATGGCAAATCAGAATGAAGTTTGAGATTTACCATAGGATTTAAGACGAAGGAAATCTCTTTCATCTTATTTTAAATTCATATAGCATGGATGTTCCTGGGGTCCCATGGGCACTATTGTTATCTAGACATTAGTATCTTAGATGTTTAAAGCTGAAATAACACTTAGAGATTGTCTGTGACAACCTCCTCACTTTACTAATGGAGTAAAAGAAACTTCGAGAAGAGTTTTTCATTGTAGAGTGCTCTTTCCACCATACCAGTTATAGACAGTAATGATAGCTGACCTTTATATTGCATTTCAAGGTTTCCAAGTTTCTCTTCTCATGGCAACCTTCAGGGGTTGGTAGTACAAATATTATTATTCCCAATTCGTAGATGGGAAACTAAGGCTCAGAAATATTGTGACTTGCCCATGATCACATAGTAAGTGTCAGAGGCAGGATTCTGAAGCTAGATCTCTTGCTCAGTCTAGTACAGTGGTTCTCAACCTTCCTAATGCCTTTAATACTCATAAGTGGGAGTATCTACATGTGGGCGGACCCGCCTGGAGACGGATAGAGGAGTGGTGTCTCGGTTCCTAAGACCATAGGAAATATGTGTTTTTCGATGATGTTGGGCGACCCCTGTGAAAGGGTCGTTTGACCCCCAAAGGGGCTGCGACCCACAGGTTGAGAATCGCTGGTCTAGTACCTTTGCTATTACATAGCAGTGTGCCATTCTTGAGGAAGAAACCTGAGGAGAAATTAGGTACCCATTTTTTAATCTTATGCCAAGTGTCCAGAAACCAGAAATATCACTTTAATTCATGTCAATGAACCTTCTTGTTTTTCATTTTATGCTCTCATTGGAAAGATGCCTTTATATTTTATTTTTGTATCAATGTTTCATATTTCATCCCGCAGATAAGAGAGATAAGATTTATATGCAGACATTCTTTTTAATGTGTTTGGGTGTGTACGGTGCAAGATTGTGTACAATAGCATCTGCCAGGTGTTATTTGACTAATTCTATCAGTAATTCTCTCGTTGGTTTCAAAGACAATCTAGGGTTCAGTCTACCTCCATAAAAGTATTTAAAATGTAAAAATTCTTTCATTAATTAATTTTATCTAATCCCTGCCCCCAACTCTAGTTTATAAAAACTGAAGAAACTACTTTAACCATAGTCTTTGACAATTCTCTCATCCTAAGAACCTAAAATCATAAACTTAGATCAGCAATTCTCAATTTTTTGAACTCAGTATGGCTTTTCATTCTCAAAAATTATTGAGGATGCTCAAAAGCTTTTGCTTAAATGGGAGTGATTAATACAGTTTTTTAGGACCTCAGTGTGGACACAGGGGTATAGAATATAGCATCAGACTATGGAAAGCCTTGAAAGTTGTTCCCAAACTGTCATCTCCAATTCTTCCTCTAAAGTTCCTATACTGGTTGTACTTTTGATAATCCTTTAATAATGGCACTTGTGATTGGTTCAGGGAAGCTCATGGGGAATTACTCTGGCACTATGAAATATTCTCCTAATTAAATATGCTGTTTTCATAGCTATGATGTCAATCTCTGATTTTGCAGTCCTGCTTCTTCAACTGTCTTATAATGGGCTGCAAAATGCTCAGAATGAAATTAATTTTAAATTGTATTAATTTATTCATAGCACACATTTCTGGGGAGGGGCCATGTGAATGTTAGGGAAACCAAGAAGTGATGATAGGTTGTTGTGACTAGTCAAATAACAATCAACTATTAAGTGCTACTGTATGACAGGTACTGAACAAAAAAAGTTCCCTAGGAGGGGGCATTGTTTTAGCATTCACTTCAAAATTATCTTCCAGGGACATGCTTCCATTTCAGACAAATGTGAATTTAAGTAAAAAGAGAGCATTGACTTTTGTCAAAAAAAAAATATGCGTTATATCCATCAATATTTACTCTATTCAAAATAAAAATATCTTGGTATTATTAAAATATTAAAATATGATTACCCTCTGAAAGGGACCATACTTTGAGAACCACTGGCTTAGACAAACACCATTATTGTTAGTCATATAATTTATTAATGGTAATCCATAATAGAGAAATATAGAAGAATATTTTTTCCAAATTTTTATTTATAAATACAGAACATAAATATATTTATATAAATATATTCTATATAGAATATAAGTATTCTAAACATTTCTTCTTCTTAAAAATCCTTTTTTTTTTAACTGTGGGAAAGGTCACAGTCAGTCACCTCTCACTTGATGTATCTGCTGACTCTTCCGAAACATGGGAGCCATAGTCCAATAATTCAGTGATCTAAGGATGTCAGTTAATACCTCTTAAGAATTATCCTCATAGTGCTGTCTTTGTCAAATAAAAGTTAAACTCAGTTCTCCCAAAATCTTCCGACTCTCAAAGATGACAGTTAACTTGCAAAGACTCCTCAGAGGAGTTTATATTTCACTTTGGATTGGAGGCACTAGAATGTTACTGGGGTTGATGTATATTTAAGAATACTTCCCTGATACCCACAGTCAATAACGTTTCTCTTTAAACCTTGAAAATATATGATGAATATTTTAGTTTTCTCTGCGAATAAAGGGAACAGCACTGAGAGTCTCAGAAATCTTGGGTCTTCAAAATGTACTAAAAATTTTGGGATATCCTATTTGATTTTTTTTATGCTTGATGCTGGTAATTTGGTTTTCTTTTTTAGAAAATGGTTTATAAATTAAAAAAAAAAACCCAAAAGCTACTGTTTTATTTGTCAGTTCTCTAAACCTAATTCTATCACCTCTCCTTTCTACATGACCTCCTTTTTCTCCTTTGAGTTTAACATAGTTCTACATGAAACTCTTTTGTGTTTATCTGGATATTTTCCCCTATTTTGACCAACTCAGATACAAGTGACATCTGCTCCCCCACCCTTTTCCCCTACTTTGTATTGTCTTCTATTTGTACACTCCGATTATGTAAGTTCCTTTATCTTTGTTCCCCCTTTATTTCCTAACATATTCCCTTTCCTTTCTCTTTCCTTTTTTTCCTTTTAAGATCCTCAAAATAAAAAAACAACAACAACCCAACTTTCAGGTGTCCTGTTTTATTTGACTCCCTCTATAATCCCTGATGACATCTGATTTCTGACAAGACATTTGTATCATATCTTCTTCTTAGGATATTTTCTTTTATTATTTCTTGCATTATGATATCCAGGATTGGTTTATTTTAACTTGTCCTGTTCATCTAGAAGACCAATGATCCTTCAGTTGTCTCTGTGCATCCTTTCTTCATGATTAATTTGTTTTTGCTCACATAGAGATGATGTGGGGTTTTTTTTGGTTTCTCTTTTTTCAGATTTTCCTTCACTTTTGTGTATTTGTATTGCCGATCAGTTGTTCTTTCTTTTTGCTGCACTGGAGAGGTTTATCACTATGCATTCAAATTTTTCTATTCTGCCACTTACTTCTACTGAAAAGAATACAAATTCTGTTTTTATTATTCTTATTTTTTTTTCTTGAGGCCATTTGGGAACACTCTTCTGTGGAGTCATACACTTTTAGGAATTTAAAGTTTCTCTGCATCATGAGGTATTGATTTCATTTCATTTGTCTTGTAATATTTATTTGGAGATGTTTGGATTCATTTAGATGTCCTGGTGGTCATTTCCTCTTCTGTTTAAATATATTCCTGGTTGATTTATCTGCTAACTCTCAAGATTTTAAACTATTTTCTTCCTTTTTATATCTTTGGTAATTATAGCAATTATAATTCCTTGTCACTAATTTTATGATTCTTTCCTTTTGTTGTCTGATCCCACAGTCCTGGACCTGAAAACTGACTCCCACCTCCTCTACATTGGGGGATTCACTTTTCACCAGCTTCAGACCATGACCCAAGTGACTTAGGGTGGACAAAAGTGGCCTCCGATGCATGCCAGTCTCTTTTCCTTCAGGCTTAGTGTAGTGCTATACATATGCTGGCATCTTGACCTAATTCCTTCTTTTCTTTAGTTCTCTGAATGAGCACTGCTATAGCACAACACACTGTTATTCCAGGACAAGCATGCTTCTGTTTTCTTATACTTTCACTTCTTCCCTTTGAATGAAAAGCTCTTGGTTTTGACTATGGTGTTCTTAAGAGTTTACATTTTGAGGTTTCTTCCAAGAAGTGATTTGTTCAATTTTTATTTTGTCCACTGTCTCTTTAATGGGTCTGGGCAGTTTTGTGATTTCTTGAAATGTGATATACAAGTTCCTTTTACAGTCATGGGTTTAAGGTAATTTAATGATTCTTAAATTATCTCTCTTTGATCTGTATTCCAAGTTAGTTGATTTTGGTACGATACCTTATTTTTCTTCTATTTTTAAAATCTTCTGACTTTGTTTTAATATTTCTTATTGTTTCATGAAGTCATTAAGTTCTACTTGGCCCATTATGATTTTTAAGGAGTCTTTTATTTGGGTAAAGTTTACTGCTTCATGTGTTATACTGTTAATTCTTCTTTTAAATCTTATCTCCAATTTCTCATCCCTTTTCTATTTTTTCTGTCATGCTTTTAATTCATTTGTAATATAATTTTTATTTTTAAACCTCTTATTTCTTTTAAGAATTGTAATTAACCCCATAGCCAAACCACATTTTCTTTGAGACTTTGCTTGTATGTGTTTGGGTACTATTTTCTTCTTCTGGGTTTATAAATTTGGTGTCCTTGGCATCATAATAGTTCTTTGTAATGAGTCTTTATAAAATCACTCTTTACTTAATGAATTAGGACTTTATATTAGAGCCTAGCTTTGGGTACCTCAGGAATGAATGTTGGGGGACTTGTTTAGTTTCTGCCACTATCTTGTCTGGGTATTTAGTGCTGTATTCTCCAAAAATCTTAAGAGTGACTCACCACAGTGCTACAAACTTTTGTTGTAGATTAAATTGTAGGAGCCAGGGCAAAGTCTGATTCTTTCTCTTTTGATCATTTCAGGCTCTAGATCTTTGTTTGCAGGTGATGCAACTGTAGACTTGCCCCTGGGTAGAACTCTAGTACATAGCACCAACCCTTATCAGCTCATTAGAAAGCTCTGCAGTTTCATAATGATGTGACTATCAGGCTTGCTACTGGTCCTGTACTTTCTACCTTAATTCCTTACATTTGGGACATGTCTTAAATAAAGCTTCAAGGTCAGAGCTACAGAGCTGCCAGGCTTCTCTTGATCCAAGGAGAGGGTGATTTGAGTTCATGATTCACTCTTGGGTTCAGGGATGAAGTCCCATCCCTGTTGTACACTTCCTACCCTGGACACTTAACTATGAGACAAGTAAATGATCTTATACTTGAAAGTGACTCACGTTGGTTTCTTCTCAGTTTTCTTCTTCACTCTTGTCTGGTGCTCTTAACTCATTTTTGGAGTAGTTCCGGAGAGACCTGGGCTGTACTTCTTCCTCCTCTACCATCTTTGTTAGTCCTCCTCAGTTTGGCCTTCTGTATAGCTTTATCAACCAAATAGTAATGACATTTCGAAGTAAGCTTCAAAAAAGTTGTTTGATGATGGTGGTGATAAGTAGCATAGGCTTTTAGTAAAACCATTGAACTTGAAATGTGAAGACATACATTTGATACCTGGATCTTCAGCTTACTATGGTCAATATGTCACTTAAGCTCTCTAAGTCTTGTGTTCTTCCTCTATAAACTGGAGATAACATTACCCACCTTACCTAATTCACAGGGTTGTAGTAACGATCACACAACATATTGTATGCATATAAGTGTTTTTAATTTTAAATGGAAGATAGAAGAATGAATGAATGAAGAATGAAAGAAAGATCTCTTAAGCACTTACTAAAGAAATGCATCATTGTGATAAGCACCAGGGATATGAATAGAAAAGCAAGATATTCCCTGCACTCAAGAAACTCACTTTATCATAGCAAAGATAAGATATTTGGTAGGTTTCAGCTACAAACCATGTAGAAAGGCGCCATGGTTTTTAGGATTCAGTGGCAAATCAAATGATACTGCATCTTCTGTCATGTCAGTTTCACTGATAAAATCCTATTCCTTTGTGATGCTGAGCCATTTTAAAGCACCAAGGCCTTTGAGGACGAGCTTTTCCTTCCAGGTCTTTAGCAGCTGTGACTGCTAAGGAGACAGCATTTAAAGGAACAGTCGTAATATTGTTTGTTCACGGGCTTCGTGGTAAGGTTACACCTGTACCTAGGCTGAAAGTAGGACAAGTAGTCTGGAGTGTTCTACCCAAGCCATTTGGGCTTACCTGTTACTGGTGGCAGTTAATGTTGGTGACTGCTCCCATCGATGATGACTGCAGGGTCAGAAATGAAACCAAGGCCAGCATTAAGGGTTCTGATTCAGGGTGATGGTGGTGAAGGAAGGAGGCAGTAATCATCAAACATTTCAATACAGAAAAAAAGTGAATTGTGTGAGAAATTGTGATCTTTTGTTATATAGTTTTTTTAAAAGTATACCTTAAATTGAAAAAAGGTAGTAATAAAATTGTCATTTGCTTGTGTCATCTTCTGAACAACTTCTTGTTTTCTTCTGAGTACTTTTAATTTTTTATTAATGTTCTTTTCTTTTTTTATTTCATCTCTATCAACTCCCCTCAAATAGAGCCCAATTCTTGGAACAAATAAATACGGTAGAGACAAACAAAACAAATCAACCAATGGATGGAAGGAATTAGCATTTCTTAAGTGCTTTACTATGTACCAGGCACTGTACTAAGCATTAAAAAATATTATCTTATTTTATTCTTACAACAAATGTGTGAGATAGGTGTTGTTAATATCCCCATTTTATAGTTGAGCAAAATAAGGCAGACAGAAAAGTTAAATGACTTTCCTGGGGTCATATAGCTAGTATCTGAAGTTAGATTTGAACTCAGGTGTTTTGACTCCCAGTCTACCTAGAGGTAGCTAATTGGCTCAGTGGATAGAGTGCTGGGCCTAGAGTTAGAAGACCTGAGTGCAAATCTGGTCTCAGACATTCACTAATTGTGTGACCCAGGACAAGTCACTTAACCTCTTGACTTAACCCACTAGAGATGGAAATGGCAAACCACTCCAGGTATTTTTTATCAAGAAAACCCCATTGACAATATATGAGGTCAGGAAAAGTTGGCTACAACTGAATAACAACTAGCAATCTATCCAGGGAGCTACCTAGCTGCCTTAGCTAAAGAAACAGTGATGGAGAAAGATGTATATGTGCATATATACACGTATAAATATATGTATATAAAGAGATATATGTATATATATATATATATCAATCCCCCCCTTGATTTTGCAATGGTTCTGTTAGGAGAATGTAAGCTCTGTTAAGGTCTTATCCATATGCAAAGGCTTCAGCATTAACAGAATGCCTTCCAAAAACCAATCTGGCTAAATTCAGAGAATTTTGTTTTCAGAAGGTCACTTGCCATTATTTTTTTCTGTCTTTCCCCAACTTTGTTGGAGGTGGGAGTGAGACAGAGAAGGCAGTTATGACACCAGCTCAAACTCAGCAACTCAGGTAGAGCAAGGGGAGGTTGTTAGTGCCCGGGCACTTTCCCTAAGGAAATCACAGATCTTTTGATGTTTAGAGGTTTAAAAAAGTTCTGTGCATCTCAGCAATTTCCAAATATTAGAGATATTTGTTTCAAGGAGGCAATGTGGTGCAGTGAAAAGAATGTAGTATTTGACATGCAGTATGTGATAACCTTTGTTGCACAATACTCTTTCATTGTACTACCCCTTGGACATTGGGCAAGTCACTTAGACTTTCTGCACTTCAATTTATTCACAACCTTTCAAGCCTCTTGTAGCTCTAAGTCTTTGATCTCATGATTCTAAGCTCAACTTACTCAAGAGCCTCCATCAGTAACAGTAGAGGAAATTCATGATAATTTATTATTATTAAACAGCGGAGAGCACGTTGGATACTTTGACCACTTGCTGCTGGGAATACTCATTTTAGAGATCCTTATTCTTTTATTTCAAATGCACAAAAGGTGATGGTACTGCTACTATTTATTGTCTGATAGATAATATAAAGAAAGGACTATCCCTTCCTAACATTCACACCAGTATTTCTTTAAGTTCAAAGCACCATTGGTATTACAGGGAATAAGTTCACAACATGGAACCAGTACCAATTAAAAAGTGAGCATGATCAAATTAAGAATGTTTTAGACTTTGTTTAATTTCCAAGTTCATGAATTTTGTCAGATTCTAAAACTCATCATGCTAATTTCAGGCTAGCTTGTACAAAAATGTGACCAATTATGTTTCTGGAGCATATTTCACACTTCTTTTTCTTTGCATGTTGTTTTCGAGCCTGGCCCTATCTAAAAACCACCCAAATAATTATTGGATGATTTCAAAAAATCCACATCTAGTAGAACATACTGCAAAGGGTATTCTTCCTGGATAATTCTCCTCAGTAGGCAACTGTTAGAAGCAATAGAGTCTAATGGAGATTTCCTCCCTTCTCCACAGGCATTCTCAGAACTATAATAGCTACTCCTGGCAGGGGCTCCATTTTTTAATGGCTTCCATCGCATATTGCCACACCTTCAAAATATTCAAACAGCTGTGTCACTGTTTTATGAAAAGCCAGAGGGCTGAACTTACTCCTGAAACTAGACTGAAAAACCTTTAGTGTCTAGGTAGGGTTTCAAAAATGATGAACTTGCTATTAGTCTCATCTGATTGAAGGTCCTATATTTGCCTCTAAAACTGAAATGTTTTGCATTTCTATGAGCCTCAAAATAATCTCTCTAAGCGTGTATGTCTGGAAGCATTTCCATTTTTCCATTTCATTATAGCTTCGGAAGTCCCTAGGATACACTAAATGCTGTAACTTTCATTTGGATTACAGATAATGACCTGTGCTTGGTATATTCCTATCTTTATTTATATGTTGGGTTTTTTTCCACATGATCTGGCCCCACCGTGAAACTTTCTTTCACAGACATCCTTCCCAGGACATTAGAGAAATTACTGGGATAATCTTGGTACAAATTCTCTCATAATATTATTTGGGAGTAAATACACATTCACTTCTTTGATTGCCATTGTAATGGTCCCAGTGTCAAGTGAGAGGAAGTAAATAAAATCCCCAACGTGGAGGCTATTTCCCATGGCAAATTTGTGGAAGGGCATTGACAAGAGTCACACAGAATGAACAGGCACTGGGTTGCAATTTGTATTGTTGAAGGGAATAGTCCATTGATAATTGATTGATTGTATTATGGATACATTTTGGCTATTTCAGTACATAGTCATTGCCCTTTAGAGCCAAAGATGCTAATACGTAGAGTCTGATTTATGTGTTTCATTGTGGACATACAAAATTGTACACAACTATTGGCCCTTCAGATATGCATTAGTTTTGTAGCTCTTAGAGGAGTAGACTAACTAGGTTCCATACAATTTGTGTCAATATGCAACCCTCACTTTACTTAAGCAAGACATTACTGACCCCATTCTCTTCTGCAATAGCAAATCACAAAATTCATTGCTAGATATCTTCAAGCAGGTACTTGAGACCATTTATTTGAATTCTGTAAAGAGGATTCATTTATGAGCCAAAGGGTTGACCTGGGTGACTTCTAATGTCCCTTCTCACTCTAAATTAAGTAATACTATCATCTGTTGCTTTCCAATTCCCAAAGTGTTAGTGCTTAGGTTTATTTTAACCAGATTTTACTAACATAAAAATGTTCAGGATTTGGCAAGGAGAATTGGCCACACTGCCTGATGTGTTTATACCCTTAAAGTTATAAATAATGAAGAATGTTAAGACCTTTACCCCAAAACCTGGTGCCCCAAGGCTGGCCCACCAGCCTTACACTATGAAGCCTTTTTCTGGTCATATATAGACAAAGATTAACTTCATTCCCCTGTCCAAGCCTTGAGCTATCATTCTATTTAACCACTGTCCTCACTCTTGGTGGCTTATTTTCTCATCTGCTACACATACTGCCTGACTCCCAAGGTTTAGATTGTCATTGTGCCTATTGCTCATCACTGTGCCCCTCTGCCTACTGCCTCCTCCTTGGTATTTAAAGTTTGTAAATCAGTTGGCTACAAAAGTAGACAATCTAGGGGACAAGCCACCATTCCCCTCCATGCCTGATCTCGACCAGTTATTTCATGAAATTCACCCATGAAACAATATGAGGGATGGCCAGGGTGCCCCAGAAGTAGGATGTTCAGATCTCCCTGTATTTTACCTTTAGCTCCTTTTCCCAAGGTCTTCATCTTCACTGTCCTAACCTTTCCAATTCTTCTCAGCAGCAGAATTCTTGGTTCAGTTCTCCAAAACTCCTACAGTCAAGAATTTTGTTCTTTAGAGGATTTTATCTACCAACCCAGCTCGTGCCTCACTTGATGGGAACTGTAGATGGGGAGATTAAAATCATAAAAGCTGGGACTTTAGGGAAGCCAGGAAGCCAAGTGCCTGTTGATCATCCATCCTCTTTATAAGACTGGTTCAGAGGTATTGAGAACACTTTTCTTCTTTTAGATACAGCTTTGCTCTTCTGAATGGGATTTTTGTCATTTAGTATTAAGAATGGTTACACATATTCAACTGCTTAAGAAGCCAGGTATGATATGCAGATCCTGACCTATGCAAAATAGAGAAGCAGAAAAAGTGTTTGGTCTGTGACACCCCCTTCCCCAGTCTCTCTTTTAACATTCTTCTCTTTATACTTTCTCAGTCATATACTACCATCCTTCTGCCTCCTGACTAAAAATTATTTAACTAGGGTTCCACATTATGATGACCTCCACGAGCAACTCATATTTTTCATGTTTACCATTAAAAACTCAAAAACCTTGTTCCATATCCTTAGCTGCTTGTTTTATGTTGATCATGGCTTGACCCAAAGCACTGAATCAGAGGAGATTTTTAGATTCCTTCACAGACTACAGAGATAAAGATTTTTACTTACTGATTTTTTTCGGGGTGGGGGCAAATGCACAAACGCATTTTGGAAGTCTTTAAACCTTGTGCCAATGTGTAGCAATTATTAGGCCTCATAAAATATATGCTAAATCAAAATTTTACATTCATGAAAAGGGATTAAGTACTAACACTACTCTCTAGGCTACAGATAAATGTATGCATCTCTACAAACTCTATAATCCAGTGACACTGGCATCCTTGCTGTTTTTTGCACAAGATAGATCATCTCTTGAATACATACATTTTTACTGACTGTCCCCCAAACTCCGGGTAGGTATATCTGAGCCTCATTTTCATTTTTTGACCTATATTATGACAGATATAGTGTTAGATGTGACCAAGGGAGTTCAAGCCTTCCATTTTCCAAACGAGGAAACCAAGGCCTAGTGATATTGTATCTTAATTAATAACTACATCAAACTGTCAGATAGTCAGTCTATAGCATTTATTAATCTACTATGTGCCAGACACTGTGCTAAATGCTGGAGATACAAAAAAGACAAAAATAGTGTTTGCCCTCCAGGAGATCACTCTAGGGTTTGCCTGCTCCCACCTATCCTTCAAAATGATGCCAAAATAATCTTTCCAAAGCAAAAATCTGACCATGCCACCCTCCTGCTCAAAGACTTTGACTGAGTTTCTGTTGCCTCTAGAACAAAGCATAAATGCCTTAGCTTGGTATACAAGGCCTTCTCCAATATGATGCTATACATTATTAGTCTAATTTCAAATTCTTCTTCTTTAAGTACCTTACATTCTAGCCCAATGGATTACCAGATTGATGGATTATTTGCACACATTTTTCTGTTCTCTTGATCCTAGGTGTTTGAATAGGGTTTGACCCGCTCTCAGAAAACATTCTCTCCACATCTCCACATCTTTTCTCCTTTCTAACCCAGTTCAGGTGTCAATCAAGGTCTTCTCACTTTTCAACTTAAAAGTGACCTCTTCTTTCTAAAATTTTCCTAGAACATCTGTTTTGATCTCTTCTTTGCCCTTGAATTTTACCTTGTGGTAGACTAATTTTCTTTCCCCTTCTTCTAGATTCCTTCCCCAACTATATTGTAAATCCACTGAGGCTACTTCCCCTCTGCATTCTGTTATAAAGGACAGTTCCTTCTGCATACTAAACCCTTAATCAACGTACAACTGAGTGGAAGGGAATTGTGGGGTAAGAGGCGCAATTCACCTAATTAAAATTAAGCTACTTTATTGTGGAAATACCGAAAAAAGGTCACCATCATCATCATCATGTTATTAGACATCTAGTTGGCATAGTGGGTAGAGAGCTAGCCATGGAGTTAGGAAAAGCTGAGCTCAAGTCCAGCTTCGTACGCTAGCTGCATGACCCTGGGCAAGTCATTTTATTTCCCTCAACTGTAGTTTCCATATCTATAAAATGAGAACAGAACTAGTACCTACCTCTTGGGATATTTGTGAGAATCAGACGAGATATTTGTAAAACTCTTTATGACATCTCATAAAATTATATTAAGGCTATTTGTGATTATAATGATTTCTTGTTGTTGTTCAATTGTTTAGTCCAGTCTGATTGTTCACGACCTCACTCGGGGTTTTCTTGGCAAAGATACTGGAGTAGTTTGCCATTTCCTTCTCTAGTCTATTTTACAGATGAGAAAACTGTGGTAAACAAGGTCAAGTGACTTGCCCAGGGTCACATAATTAGTAAGTATCTGAGACCAGATTCGAACCCAGAAAGATGAGGTTGCCTGACTTCAGGTCTGGCACTCTATGCATGGAGACACCCAATTTACATTCATATAACATGATTTTCTGAATAATTTTGCAAACTTGTTTTTCCTCTGTCTGCAATTTTTCCTTTTACCTAGATCCCCTTTGTGTTTCCAAAGTTTCACAAGAAACTCTGACAGAGTTTCATGCAGGTGTCAGTCCAAGGACATCCCTGCCCTGCTGTAGACCATTAACTAGTATAAAAGGTAATAAACACCTTATCAATGCAATTCACCACCTGGAGTCTCTGGAAAGAGATGGGCTCTACACATCAGCACATTACCAGGTAGCACTGATAACTCATTCCTATTCTTATAGACATTCATTTTGTTTTCATGTTCCATCAAAGAATATGCATGCCTTTACTTAAACTCTACCGATGTAGAGATTTCTGAAATTTTTAATATAGAAGAATTAAATGTAAGGGATTTGGTTTGCAAAATGAGTCACCATAGAGCTCTTTGAAATGGCAAGGTTTAAATGGTATTCAAAACATATTTGATTTGCACAGAACTTATTAGAAAAATACTAGGCATGTTGGCACGTAAAAGTACATTACACTTTAGTTAGGAATGAAAAAGGCATTCTGAGTCTAAAACTCATTTCTGACATTTGATGGTATCCTGTTCTATTGAGCCTTCAGGGAGTAAACTGCCATCTATTTGCCTTTGAAGATACATCTTCTTTGAATAGTTACTCTATCATTCAGCACAAAAGCCATGCTCCTCCCCTCCTGAAAAAACATCCAATGAATACAAGGCCTAAATAACATTTTTATCTTTCAAATATATCACATTTTAGGGTTTTGACCTAGTATAGGACTTCCTAATATCCTCCGATATTCCTAATAGAGGAATTCCAGGAACCTTAGAGAAAAAAAGAATGTCCTAGCTCTTCATTAGCCAAAAAGTAAATGACTCCTACGCTCATTCTATCACCTAATACAACATATACATATATAAATCCATGTAGAATAAATATAAGGTAATTTTGGGGAAGGAGGGCACTAGCAGCTGGGGAATCAGAAAAGGCTTAATGCAGAAGGGCTGTAGTTGAACTGAGTACTGAGGAAGACGTTCTAAGAGCTGGGAATGAGGGAAAAGTGCATTCCAATTTTGAGGGATGGCACAAGTTCAAAGGCACAAGGATAGGAGATGGAAGATGGTCATGTAGCCAAATAGCAAGAGGATCAGATTACTTGAATTCAGAGTTTGAGAAAGGGAATAATGTATAATGAGTTTGGAAAGTGAGGTTGAGGCCAAGTAGTGAAAGGCTTTAAAAGTCAAAAACAGGGGAGAGAATTTTGAGAAGATGGTGGAGTAGGTCAGAAAATTCCAAGCTTTTAAGATTTCCCCCAACAAAAGCATTGAAATAGCACTTTAGGGTGAATAAAGTGTGGGTGGAGATACATAAGAATAGTGGCAGAACCAGGGTCTTCCTGGGACAATTTGAGAAGATCAGAATAAAATTATAGGAAGGGGTTTGGTCACTGTGAAGAGTAAACAAACACCTCCAGGCTAGGGTCTGTTTTAAATAACAAGCAGCAAGCCCTGGGGTTAGCTGGTTTGAGAGGCTGCCTTGGACCAGTCACAGGAACTCCCTTCCCCCAAACCCCACAGTGAGGGGAGTTGGGCGTTTGAGCCTGGGAAGATTGAGGCAACCTCCACTGATAAGGAATGCCAGACCTAGCTGTGCTGCAGAGAGCAACCAGGATGAGAAGGAATCAGCACACGCTTGGTGAGTGCAGAAGCAGTAGGGCAGAAAACACCTGGCTGAAGGCACTTACAGGAGGTTGGAGATTAGGCTTTGGTTCCAGATCAGAGGGGAAAACTGAAGATATGGGGCTAGATGCACCATTTCCCATATTCCAGGGCTAGATGTGATTACAAAAATTAAACTAATACCACAAAAAAAAAATGCACAGGCAAACCATAGAAACCTATTATGTGAATAGAGATGACTAGGGTTCATCTTCAGAGGAGGATATTGAAGTAAAAAAAACTCCAAAGAGTAACATTAAATGGTTATTTCTCAGAAAAGAAATCATAGAAGATCTTTAAAAAAGACTTTAAAAAACAAATGACAAAGATGGAGGAAAAACTAAAAAAAAAAATAATAATAATCCAAGAAAAACAAGATTATGAAAGTAAAGTCAACCAATTAGAAAAGGAGATTGAAAATCTTAAGGAAGAAAATGACACCTTGAGAATTAGAATTGGGCAAAGTGAAGCCAGCAAAATTATAAGAGACCAAGAAATTATTAACCCAAATATGAATAATGAAAAAATAGAAGAGAAAGTGAAACATCTTATTTTCTGAACAACAGATTTGGAGACTAGATCAAGAAGAGAAAATATAAAAATAATCAGACTAACTGAAAATTATGATAAAAAAAGAATCTTGATATAAAAATACAATAAATACTTAAAAGAAAATTGTCCTGAAACATTAGAACAAAGGTAAAATAGACATAGAAAAAATCCATCAATCACCACTTAAAAGAGATCCTGTGAGGAAAAAATTCATAGGAATATCACAGTCAAATTCTGAAACCCCCAACTCAAGGAAAAAATATTAAAAGCATCAAGATTAAAACAACTTAAATATGGTGGTGCCACAATTATAATCACAGAAGACCTAGCAGCAGAGACATTAAAGGATTGCAGGTCTTGGAACACAATATATCAAAGAACAAAAGAACTGAGATTGTGGTCAAATTTTCATAGCCTGCAAAGTTAAGTATTATCCTGAATCAAAATGGACATTTGATAAACTCTCAGATTCTCGAGACTTTGTAATAAAAAAAAAATCCTGAACTTCATAGAAGATTCGACATACAAGAACCAAGAGAAATGTAAGGTACATACCAAAGACTGATAAAGGATTCATAAGGACAGACTGTTTACTTTTTATATATATAAAATGTATGCCGAAGATAAGAAAGATTGGGGTAAACCTGAGTATGCTATGAAATTAAAAAGTAAAACCATTTAGGAACAGCTAAAAAGAGTAATTATTTTATACAAATGAGGTGCAAGAGGAAGAATTGATACCAAGAAATTAGTGGAGGAGGGCTGGTAGTTCTGGTGACCTACTTTCATTGGGAATGGGTTTAAGAGGGAAGAATACATATAGATTTAGAAGAGTATAAAATCTTCTAAATTCAGAAGAAATGAAATGGTAGGGGCATAAGGAGGGGAGAGAGAGCAAGAGAGGGATCTTTAGAGGGGAGAATGAGGGAATAGGTAAAAGGGAGTTATAGAAAGGGTGTTTAGATTTATGGGAAGGGGAGGATAGGGGAGGAATCCTTGGAGAGGGTTACAAAAGTAATAGGAGGGTAAGGTAGCAGGTGGAAGTAAAGTAGAGGAGGAAGGAGGGTAAGAAACAAGAAATATGCACAAACATAAAAACAAAGATCAGGAGTAGGATAGGTTTGGGAAAGTGTATATCTATATATATGTGTGTGTGTATGTACCCATAACTATAGGGGAACATAGCTAAACTTCATTGTAGTCTTCTGGGGGATGGGGGGAAGGGAAAAAAAGAACAAAGTAAAAAAGGGCACGGCAGAGAACAAAAGAAAACTCACAAGGAAGCAAAGAAAAGAGGGACAATTCTCAACACATCTATTATTTATCATACAGGCCTTCTTGAAATGAAAATTTATTGTTACATATTTTAAATCCTCTCTTACGTTCTGCTATGCACATGACATGCTTTTTTTTCTTTCCAACTTTATATTTCAGTTCCAATATTTAAGTTTATGATATGTTTTTTATTTCTTTTCTATATTCTGCATTTGTGTTCTGGAGTTTGAGTCTAAAATAAAATGTAAAAATTTAACAAAAAGTAAAAAAGAGGATATTATATTTTATCTTTGAGGTCATCAGGAAACAGTGAAATTTATCAAAGAGATGAGTGACAAGGTCAGACATATGTTCAAGGAAAATCACTTTGGCAGTTATATGGAGGCTTCAGTAGAAAAGAGAGAATTGAAATCAGGAAATCAGGATGTCCTTCACTACATTTCTAAAGTTTGTCAACTAAGACAATGTTTGCAAGAATCTTTCAGAGCACCATTTTAACACCTGTTGTATTGACATTTTTAGTCTTCAACAATTTCTTCCATTAAAGACATTTATTATCATATTAAAAGAGCTATTTTCCTATGTTTTTATTTAATTTTATGCTCATTCAATTCTTGTATTATCAAATGAGCAGGAGGAAAGAAATGTACCTACAAAGGGAATTAAATATTAGATCATTTTGATAGCCCAAGAATAAATGAATAAATGCTAGTTTATTTAAATCTGTTGATTCACTCCCTTCTAAAATGTTAATTGACTGATTAGTTGTTTTATTCACTTCTGTATTTCTCATATTAGAAGTGCCCTCCACCCCTATGGTCTCTTCCTCTATTTGGCTGGTTGCTACCAGAACTTCTATTCTGAGCAGGATGCCCAGGCCAACCATGTCTCCATTTTTCTCTGGCCTACATTCTTGACACTCTAGATTTTCTCTATTATGCTAAAGAAGCCTCTTAACCTCAGAAGTTCACTGTACCTCAGTATTTCTCATATTGGAGGGACTCTTCCTTTGATTGGCTATTTCTTCCCTGAATCTCCATTCTAAGGAGGATGGCCAGGTCATCTGTGGTCTCACTCTTTTCTAGGCTCCACTCCTGACTCTTCAGACTTTCTATATCACGTAAGTATCCCCCCTCTCTGATTTTTTCAGTTTCCTTTTAAGTGTTATCTTCCCCTATTAGAATGTGAGTTCCTTGAGGGGGGTTATCTCTCTGCTTCAACGTGTATTTCCAGAAGTACTAAGTGTTTAATAAATACTTGTCGAATTGACCTTAATTTCAGGTCCTTTTTGGTGATACTTTTTTTGTATGCTCTTATTTTCTTTTGATTTTATATCAGATCACCTATGTGGTCTAGTAGCAAGTACTTAATTATCAATAATTACATAGTAGGTACTTAATTGTCAATAATGTTCAAGAGTCTTGAGAATAGAAATGCTTCCAAACTAGTGCCCTCAACCACCATCATCCTGAGAAATGAACTCTGTGAAAGATGCAGCCTGGCAACTCCTCCTGTGACATAGCTACTGAAGACCCAGAAAAGAAAGTTCTTGCAACCAAAGTCCTTGACATCATCAAAGCATTTTATCAATGAAGAGGCGCTGACATCTGCTTTATGGCTGTACCTTAAGGGCTATGGAATTTTTCCATCTGTCTTACAGCTGAAACTTTCCATATGTAATGTATCTCCCATTGGAATGAGCTCCTTGAGAGGAGATACTGTCTTACATTTCTATTTAAATCCCCAACTTTGCACATAGTAAGTATGCAAATGCTTTATTCTAAGTGCTTTATTCACACATTCATTCATAATTGTTGTTGATTGATTACATTACTAGTTATTCATGTAAATATCATTTCAGGAAGACATCGATAGGAGTACTGTTTAATGTCCATGGTGTGGACCTTTCTTTCCTTCATGTGCAATTGCTCCATTTGGTTTTACTTATTCCTTTGTGCTTTTTTGGAAAGCATTAATATTAACCCACATTCCATTTGTTACTATAAAAATATTACAGTTCTCCTTTTGAATGGTCATACTAAGAGAAATTCTATAGTACCAGTGAAATGGCGATTAATTTGGATTTGTGGATTGGGTGGAGGCAGAGGCCACTAATTTTCAGTGATTATGTGGCCTTGTCTTTCTGGGGCTTCCTTGAAAGGCATTTAAGTGACTAAAACATTTTCAGAGATTTCTAAAAAGGGAATTTGCACATATAAATTGTCTTCTCTTGGGGCTGAAAGGTGACAATACTTTTAAATCAATTTATTTTTTATCATCTCTCTTTCTCAAGGATCCTAAAGGACAGAGATTCAGAGCTTTTCTCCATGGATACATGGATATAGGATAAATCTCCTGCTGAATGCAGCAAGATTATTTTGGATGACAAAATATTGACTGAGGAATTGAATGAAGAGTTCAGAAAACCATATTTTTTTTTAAAGTTGGACAAAAGGATATAATATATTAGTGAAATTAAAGGCTTGAGCCCTGATGCATCTCTCTGATAAAAGAAGAGAATCACCACATGTGGGTGGCATAGAAATAGAGTGAGGGGCTCGGAATAAGGAAAACCTAAGTTCAAACCTGACTACAGTTACCTACTAGTTGTATGGCCTTGGGTTAGTCAGTAAACTTCTGTTTTCTTCTAACTCTAGAATGGGAATAATAACATCTACCTCCCATGGTTGTCTTGAAGACCAAATGAGAGATCTGCAAAACACTTACCATAGTAGCTGGCAGAAGGAGGATCTATCTAAATACTAAGTACTGTTAGCTATAAATCTGATACATTTTGACTTACCTTGATAATTTTATTCTTCAAAAGTTGGATATGAAAATTGGGTAAAACATTTTCTTTGTTCAGATTCTAACTAATAAGGAGGAACTGGTTGTCAAAGCAGAGATGATGGGAACTTTGGGGAAAGGCCACTTAGCTTTAGATTTCATAATGCAGTGAAGAGCTGTCCGTAGTATGGTGTTGACTTTGGACTTGTGGATAGTGGATTCAAAAGAATAAACAGAAATAACAGATGAGATAACCAAGCCGAAACTTATACGTGCAAAGTCAGCTTAAAGGGGGAAAGACAATCTGAAATGAAATTTTCAAGGGAAAAGTACAAATGATGCATTTGAAAGGGGAATAAAGGTGAACTATCTAAAGAGAAAAACATAAGTGTGCAAAGTACTAATCCTGCTTGGGATTTTTTAAGATGTATTTAATATTTTAATACGTATTTAATAGTAGAGGGAAGCAATAGCAAGTAACCAACATTGCAGGTGAGTATCATAGTTTTTTAAGAATAGTGTGAGTAATACCAAAGGTAAAAATTACCTGGGACAGAACAGTGAATACTAAAGACAACATAAAAAATCTCTTCAGGTCAGAGAAGGAATAAAAAATCACATCTTTACTGTCACATAACTGACTTCAAGTATAGGGAGTACAAGATGTCATCGTACTTATTGTTTGTTGAATATAGTGAAAGCATTTGTGTCAATAAAGCCACATACCTCCTTAAAGGTTCTCCTTCATCAACTTATCCCCCATTTACATGCCAAAATTATAGACTACTTAAAAGTTATCAGATACGTAACAGTTTTTTTTTTTAAATCTTTTGATTATAAAAATTAGACAAGGCCTAAAAACAGAGATGAATACTTACCAAGGTATTCATCATTGTCATGTTGGAGGTTCAATTCAGAGTTCAAGTGTTAGAGGAATTCCTTCTAGATGGTGAGTTCTTCTAGGTGGCTTCTGTCAGTGGGTGACATTGTGTTGAAATCTCTGGAACATTGAAGAGCCTCCAAGATGAGATGTATAATCATTTTTAAAAGTTCAGTCTAACAATTCACACAGAAAAAAAAAAGTAGGGGGGCAGAGCCAAGATGGCGGCATAGCAGCAGCAACATATCGCAGCTCTCACATAGCCACGCCAAAATACCCATAAAATAGGACTCTAAACCAATCCTAGAACTCCAAAATGCACACAAAGATACTTCCCACTGGGGTCGGCTCGGCTGCGAGGAACCATGTCGGCACTGCGAACCAAGACCAGCCTGGCCTGGGGCCGCGGCTGTGCCCCGGGGGTGGCTGGACGGGAGGAGCGGAGGAGCTTCGGGTGGGCGGATTGGCGGCAGCTGCAGGTGGGAATTGTGGGGGGGGAGATGGGCAGTCTGGCCGGAGGGCCTCCAGAGGGGGGGTGGGGGGGGGTGAGGGGCAGAGGTTTTGCACCCGCCTCAGCGTTGCAGCTTCCCGCCCCAGCCTGCAGACAGTGGGGGGACTGAGTGATTGTTCTCGGGCCAGGGCTATCGCGTTGGGCGGCCTGGATTGGGATTGCCGTCTTGGGCCTCGGTCTTGGAGTCTTCGTTATCCAGTGAGCCGGAAGTAAGTAGGAGGAGTTCCCAGCTTCTCCCTAAGAGCTACGGCAGGCGGGAAGACCCCAGCGATTTGGGACAGAGCTTTCCCTTCTGGAAGCAGAGCCCCACAGAGATTTAAAAAAAAAATCACAGTCTGAAGAACCATGAGTAAGAATAAGCATAAGAAGCAAAGTAAGAACAGCTCCCAAACCCTTGATACCTTCTTTGGGGAAAAGAAAGATCATGGGAGAGAGAGGGAGGAGGAGAGCGCAGCCAGA
>CM053580.1:397865121-397906499 GCA_028627135.1 Pseudochirops cupreus | reverse complement strand
GACTGGGGGAGGGGGGAAACACTGGGATGGCTGTTTTGGGGTGGTGGGCGGGGGAAAGACAGGGAGAAAATATGTAACTCAAAAAAAATTTAATAAAATAAATTTTTAAAAAATGAAATGACAGGGATATGCACAAGGAAAAAAAAAGAAAAAAGTAAATGAAACACTTGATATATGTTCTTTTATTCAATCTTTCATCCATTCATAAATGATTAGTTTAGCATTAGAGGGCTATATGAATAGAAAAGGTGAACCAGTCATACAAGACCAAAGGCTAACTGAAGTATAACATGAATATTCCAAATGTGTCCACATAATGTCAAGAGAATAGTTTCTACCTTCTTGGCCAGAAAGACATGGATAGGTACAAAAGCTGCACCAAATGAAAGAATATAATGGATGGGCTGCAATCTATACTGCTGGAAGAAATACCTGCATGGATGCTATAAGATAAACTGTTTCTTTATTTGGCTTTTTATGGCTCATTTCATATGGGGCAGTTAATAATGACAAGGGCAGAAAAGATGGGGGAGGGGGATGTTTAAAGGAAGAGATTCTATTAATTGTCAAAGGATATAAGGTATTGTCTCTATGACAAATGAACATTTTGATATCTAATACAAGTAGAAAAATAACTTTGTTTTAATATACACTGTTATAATTTGTGTAGGTTGAAAAAGCTTTTAGATTGGATTTTGGAAAATTTGCGAGAGAAAATGACCTGTGGTATAGGTTTGGACTTGGATCAAAGCAATGATACTTTCCTTATGTGGATACAGTTCAGTATCATAAAGAGGTAGAAATAAATGTTTTATTTATTTAAAAGATTGAGAAATACTAGTGTGAAGAAACATAATTTAATGGGCACCAAAGAGACAAACTGCTTCATTGGAGATTTAAGAGAAAGCATGATGGGTACCTCAGCTAATGTGTGTATCATTACTAAAGCAGATAAATCTAAGAAAGTGAGAAAAAAATAAACATTTGATGATTATTATTGGAAAAAGTCTATCAATATGATAGAAGAAATTTGGGAAGTTGTAATTTTTTTGTAAAATGTAAGGCACTGAAAATCAATCAGGCAGCTATCATGTAAGACACAGAACTACAACTATTAGAGGAAGAGAGTGGTAGGAAGAGAAGAAATGGCCTGAGTGGCAGGGGAAGAGGAACCAGAGGAGAGCTGAAGATGTAGGTAAGAAGGATGAAAGGCTGCTGTGTTGGAACACTGGTACTTTGAGGTAGTTAGCTTAGAAAATACTTTAGTTGAAGGGTTCCTGACTGGTTAGAGAGAATTGCCATCAATGGCCAAGAGTACTTGTGACAGTTATTGCCCCTTAGAACCAGCAAAAGTTGGTAGAAGATGAAATTTTGCTTAAAGGCTTATTGCTCTCTGCTACCATGTCTGGTCTGAGAAGGAAAAGGGAGTTTTGCATTTGTTCTGCTTTCCTAGTTAGCAGAGCAATGAATATTGCTGCGAGCTTCATTTTGATTGATGGCAAACCATCCAGGTGGGCAAACAACTTGCTGGTCTAGTCTGTGTATCTAAGAGGTAGCCAGTTTGATGAACCTGGTCCCTGTCTGGCTTAAAAGGAAACAATTATTTGTTTCAAGAATTAACACATTTTAAAGCCTATTTCTGAGAAGAGAGATAAAGATGACTGCTGAGTGGTGAACTTCAGCACTCAAACAGTGAGCAGAGAACCAGGTAGCGTAGATACTCCTGGATGGAATAATAACATTGATGTCTACAGTATAGAGTTGTGAGTTGTCCTAAGCACATGAATTTTCTTCATGTGTTTCCATACCAGCTTCCAAGAAGTGTGGGCTCATTCTTCATGACACCACTTGGGTACATTCTTAGAATATTGTGGTCTGGATTTATATGCAAAGTGTGATGCATTTTATTATTCATTTATTTTCTTTAATATATGAGTATTACCTTTGCCTTGTCCTTAATTAAATGTTTATATTTAATATCTAAAAGTATTTTTATTGAGTTTGACTGTATAAATAGAAAACATATTCAATGATAATAGAAAACATTACCATTCTATCAAAAGATAGAATGGTAATTTAGGAGAAGTATATTTTTCAGCTCAACAGGGTTACCTCTAGGACTATGAAAGTGTTTGAATAACTGTGTAATGGTAGTAGATCTCTGGGACCTTAGACCTGCTTGTGTGAAAGTGGGTTAGAGAGACAAGTCAAATATAGAGAACAAAGAGAACACCCTCCCAGCCTACCCACCTCCCTGCCAACTTTGTTTATGTTGCTCCATAACTAGCTTTGCAATGATATCACAGATCACACTGAAGTATCAAAAGGAATATAAAGTCCCATACTTCTTTAAAAGAAACAAATAAAGAATTCAAAATTGCACAATAACCAAATTGGTAAGATGAAGTTTTTCCAAGTAAAAAAGACCTGAGAATTTTAGTGTATTTTACAATGTGAAAACGAGTCAACAGTGAGTCATGGCATCCAAGAAAAAGTTAATGCCCAATTAGGCTATAGTAATAGAAGCAAAGAATACACAATGATGAATCTATAATATTCTCTTCTACAGCCACCTTATTATTGAAAAAGTATCAATATGATTGAAAAGTCTATTAATATGATAGAAAAAAGTCTATCAGCATGTACTTTGGAGTACAGAGTTCAGCAAAGGGCACCACATTTTAGGTAAGACTTTGGCAAGATGGAGTACAGTCATAGGCAGGTGAACAGGATGGTGAGGGTTTTCCAAATCATACCATAGAATGGTCAGATGAGGTAACTATTGTTTCCATTGGGGAAGAGAAGGCTTAAAAGAAACAGAATACTATTTTCATTGTAGATGTTTAATAAATGCTTGTCGACCTATTGGTCCCTTCTCTCAGCGTACCCCTTTTCCATTCCAGTTCCTTCCCTCTCCAGTGTAGAGGACAGTTCAAAGATGGAGTAGAGCTTTTTTATTTAGTACTACAAGGTAGAATAAGGAACAATGAGTGGAAATTGCAGAAGGGTCGGTTTTGACTCAATATTTTTTTCAATAAAACTAGAGAGAGCAGTGCAAAAAAAAAAATAGATTGACCTGTCCCTTAAACTAGAGATTTCCACAGCCCTAGAGGTCACCAAATGAAGGCTTGATAAGAACTTTTGGAGAATTTTGTAAGTCCTTTGAAGTCACCTCTAGCTATGATATCCTATGGTACTTGGGTGGTGGGTAAGCATTGGCCACTCTTTAATTTCCCAATGGAGTCATCATTGAAATGAATAATTGTCAAACATCTACTTTCATTTACTATTTGTTAGATGCCTTGCAAAGAGCTGGGTAGGTCAGGTTACTCCCCTCCAGAATTTAGTCTCAGACTTTCATAACTGAAATTTGAAAAAAGTGATGTGAACACATATGTAAAGGACAGGCAATGGAGTAAGATGTTTGAATAACTTATGAATAAGTAGCATAATCAATTTATGTTTACAAATTATCAGTGAACACTGAATGGAAAATGCAGTGCTATCTTTCTAGACATGACAAGCTGTATGTCACTATGAAAAAAAATGATTCAGATCTTTAAAAAAATCTACTCATGACATGAAACATAGAATAAAAGATTCAATAGGCACTTTAAGTGTTACCAACAGTGCTTTGGTTCTGCTAGTGAGTAGTACTTGCATTCTGTACTCTGTCTCCTAACTCCATGTCTTTCCACTGGTTCTCCTCCATGCTTACAATGCTACCTCCCTGCCTCTATCTCCTGGCTCCCTGAGTTTCCTTAAAAATTCAACTCAAATCCCATCTTCTGTAAGAACACTCTCCTCTCAGCATAGTATCAGCACTTAACAAAGTGCCTAGCACATTGTCTGCATTTAATAAATACTTATTAACTGACTGGTTCCCTCTTCCAGTCCTACCCTCCTGTAAGAAGGTAATCCTGAATGAGTTAAGCCTTCCCTCTGAGATTGCATCCAAGAACTTAGGACAAATCCTGACAAAGTAATTGTTTAATTTCCTGTTAATAGACTAACTCTAATTGAAAAATATAGGTGAATACTCCGCAACAAATCTTTTAAATATGAGAATCTTTAAAAAATTGGCTATTGAATATTTTAATGGGTTATACCTTAATTACAAATTTCTTAATAATAAAAATAATAATGACAACAATAATAATAGTCAGCATTTTTATAAAGTTTTTGCAAAGTTTTCTAGTTTTGCAAAGTGCTTTACCAATACTATTTCATCTTATATATAAAACAACCCTGAGAAATAGGTACTATTATTATTTCCACTTTACAGATGAGAAAACCAAGGCAGAAAGAAGTTACACTTACCTGGGGTCACAGAGATAGTTTGTTATTTGAGTCTAGATCTGAACTCAGATCTTGACTCAAAGGCCAGTGTTCTATCTGTAATACCTAGCTACCTTCTTGAGAAGATATGTATATGTTTACCTAATATATAAAACCAAACCAAATGATAAATTGTCTATTTGGGAAATATTTTTAGTATGGAACCACATGCTAATCTACTACATAACTTCTTTGTTTGAAGAATATAAGGGATGATGCAAATCTTTGCCATCCAAATATACACTATATTTACACCTTCTCAAGCAGTAATGTCAGCTAAGACTAGAGACTGCCTAAACCATTTGTTAACAGAGGATTAACAAAAGCCCTTTTCTATGATTCATCCACATTGCCTTTCTTGAACCCTTTATTCAGAGTGACTCTGTCCCACTAAGGATGAAGCAGAGTTTATAGCAGACATATTACCCACAATTATTGCATAGATGTGTTTGAGTATCTTGGCAGAGTTATAAGAAATAGTTTTCCTTACATAAACAAGCACTGGTTTACCATAAAAAGGCCTGATATTGCTAGACCACAGGCAGAGCATTGTTTGATCTTTTCTATTATCAAGTCATCTTAGGTGATTGAACTGATGAATGAAACTAGAGAATGTAATAACTGTCAAATCTTCAAACAGAGAAGAATTGAAAACTGACAGAAGAGTACAGATATATCAAGAGGAAATGGATTGGATAGTTCTTATATATATCCAGGTCCATGCCATGTGAGTTGATTTGGACTTGGACCAGTGTACAATTTTAAAAGGGCCTCACAGGCACCTGGTAAATTTAGTAACTGAGGGAAGGTCATATTATATCAAAACTGCAGTGTGTTGCATTTTCATGTAGCATTGCTTAACTTCATACAGATTTCTCAAATCTCTGCAGTGGAAGAAATTCATGAGTTCCTTGAAAGAAAGGTTTTGTCTTATATAATTTGTGCCTCTAGCATCATGTTCTCCTCATAGTAGGAGTTCCATGAAGATATGTTAGTGATAGTTTTAGAGTGAAGGTGAGAGCTGTTTACATTTAGAGTTGGTCACAAACTGGAAAACAGGTGAAATCTGTCTTGGTCTACTGTAGCTCCCTTTTATAACTTATTTCTCCACTTCTGGGATCAATGAAGTTCCTCCAGGACCTCTAATAATACCAAAAATCAACAAATCCCCACTCGTGCATAGTTGATAGCTGTAAAGTATTAATCCTTCCAAAGATCTACCTCTAAGTAATGAAAATTTAGGAAGACTTAGGAAACTTTATGATTCAAAGGAATCAATCTCTAAAGGAGTAGAGATAGGCACTTGAAAAATGAGATACAAATTTGGGGAAAAATAAACTCTTCTCAAGTCTAATATGTCCTACTTTAACACTGCATGGTCTTGAGATCTGAGAATTCCATGTTCAGACTGAGCTAGAAAAAGGTAATATGTTAGATAATCTGTAATCAAGTTAAGTGTTGAGATTTTCATTACAGAACTACTTACTTTTCTTAAATTCTGATGACTGTCAGGGCATGACTCACGTAGGTAAAGATAATTTAAAATGAAATCTTTGGTAATAACAAATTAATAATGATTCTTATAATTGTAGAAGAGGTATTGCTTCAATCCTATGGACCACCTGCCAGTCCCAGATGGGTGAACAAGGAGAATATATTTTCTTGTCTTTTTTTTCTTTTTTCTTTTTTCAGTATTTACATTTGTTTATCTCAAAATATGATTCATATTTTGATTTACGATCTTCCATAATGGCTAACTTTTGTTCTTCAGGGATTTTAAAATATCAAACGTGTTTGCCATTGTTAGGACATTAATATATTCATTAATAATCTATCACAGCACTGAGTCTAATTGTCATTCTGTACAGTTGATCAGCAGCTTTATTAAAAGTAGGTAACCACTAACAAATATTGGGTCTTTGAAATATACAGACATTTTTACTGGTTCAGCACTAGGTGTCACTAGTATACTCTCAACAACAGTTATCTACACTTTCAGAAGAATTCTGCATACAGGAAATGGTGAATTTGGCTTAGCATTTAGCTACTAATTAAGAAATTCTAGGCACTCTGAGATGAATGGATTTGGGAGGTTGTTGAAATAACTATTATTTATTAGTTTAAATTTTTAAAAGTTCTTTTTTTTTTTACTTTAAATGCATCCTGAGGGAGTAGTACTTAAATAATATTGAAATATGAAACTTTGCCTCACATTAAATATTTGATTATGTTCCCAAAAACTCTATGTTAATCAAATATGTATGTATTGAATCATATTTTTCCACTATCTTCTCTTTAGAATTTTTGGAAATGGGTTATATTTCACTGCTGTGCCCATTCCTCCAGAAATTTTGCCCTACAATTAAATAAGATGGACATTTAATTAATCAACAAGCATTTATTAAGCCCCTACCATATGATTGAGGCTTTACATTAGGCACTGGGGATAGGGATACACAGTGAATGAAATGAAATAGTTTATGCCAGAAGTGGGGAAACTATGGCCTCAAGGCCACATATGACCTTCTAGGTCCTTGGGTATAGTCTTTTGACTGAGTTCAAATTTTACAGAACAAATTTTTTTATTAAGGGGATTTGTTCTGTGAAGTTTGGATTCAGTCAAAGCACTGTGCTTGACATAGGGGCCACATGTGGCCTCAGGACCACAGTTTCCCCAACCCTAGTCCATGCCCTCAGATACAACTTTCAGGTCTATACCTCACCCCCAAATTTGGCAACTACAGTGATATCTTCAATTGGGGAATGGCTAAACAAATTGTAGCATGTGAATGTAATGGAATATTATTGTTCCATAATAAATGACAAAATGAATAATTTCAAAGGAAACTGGGAAGGCCTCTATGAACTGATGCAGAAGAAAGTGAGGAAGACTAGATGAATGATTGTTTCAATGATAATAACATTGAAAGTAAAGGAAAACAATTTCTGAGATTTTAGAACTCTGATAAACACAATGATGAAGCAAATGTTTAAAAGAATACAATCAAAACTGACCACTCACTTCCTGACAGAGAGTTGCTGAACTTAAAGTACAGAAACAGATACTTTCAGGCAGCTAATGGAAGAATTTGTGTTGCCCAATATATAGATATGCATTGAGGGATTTTTCCCCCAAGGGGAGTATTGTTTGTTTTGAAATTTGTTCAACACAGGGAGTAGTGGGAGGACCAGATTAATAATATATATATTTTTAAAGAGCCCATGTCGGGGGGGGGGGTGGAGACAAGATGGTGGCATAGAAGAAAGAAAACGCTGTGGGCTCCCCCCATAACTACCTCAAATACCTATAAAATATGACTCTAAATAAACTTTAGAGCTACAGAACCCACAAAGTGACAGAAAGAAACAAATCTCCCACTGAAGGCAGCCTGGCAGGCCTGCAGGAAGGGTCCATCACAACACCCTGGGAGCCAAGCCCAGCCCCAAGTGAGCCTGTGGTTTTAGCCCCAGGGAGGCCATGACCAGCCGCAGCTGGAGGGACTTCAGGAGAGTGGATCACCAGCAGCTGTGGTTGTTTCCAGAATTATCAACCCATAAATACCAAAGGCAAAGTAAAAGGTCAGTGTGGACTTTGGGAACAGGAGGACCAAGAGTGCGGTCCAGCCTCTGCCCCAAGAAGGGAGAAGCAGCTCGGGTGCTGCAACTATGCATCTGCCTCCACATGGCTGTTTCAGAGCTCCTGGCCTGCAGATCATAGGGAGACCAAGCAACCATTCTGAGGGGTAATCACTCTTGCTTTAACTTGCTTGGATCTGGATCACTGTCTTGGGTAGAGGTCCTGGGGTGTGTGACCAGGTGCCAGAGCCTGTGGAGGCTTCAGAGAGGGCATCCAACTAATAGCTCTCACAGCTGCAAAAACCCCAGCAATTTGGGACAAAGCTCTCCTCTCTGGAAGCAGAGTTCTACTGTGGCAAAAAGCTCAAAAGTCAAGTAATTGAGTGGCAACATGAGCAAGCAAAGGAAGCAAAGCAAGCACAGCAATCCAACTTTAGATTCCTTTTTTGGGGACAAAAAAGATCAAAGCATGGAATGACAGGAAGACAACAAAGTCAGAACTCCTGCACCAAAAGCTTTCAAGAAAAATGTTAACTGATTACAGGCAATAGAGGAGCTTAAGAAGGATTTTGAAAACCAATTAAGACAAGTGGAGGAAAAATTGGGAAGAGAAATGAGAATGATGCAAAAAAGTAATGACAAGCAAGTCAACAACCTGACTGAAGAAAATAACACCTTAAAAAATACACTAACTCAAATGGCAAAAGAGGCTCAAAAAGCCAATGAGGAGAAGAATGCCTTAAAAAGTTGACTTTGCCAGATGGAAAAAGAATCTCAAAAGCTCACTGAAAAGAATAATTCCTTCAGAAATAGATGGGAGCAAATGGAAGCAAATGACTTTATGAGAAATCAAGATACTATTAAACAGATCCAAACAAATGAAAAAATAGAAGGCAATGTGAAATATCTCATTGGAAAAACCACTGACCTGGAAAATAGATAATTTAAAAATTATGGGACTACCTGAAAACCATGATCAAAAAAAGAACCTAGAAATCATCCTTCAAGAAATTCTCAAGGAAAATTGCCCTGATGTTTTAGAACCAGAGAGAAAAATAGAGGTTGAAAGAATTCACTGATCACCTCTTGAAAAAAATCCCAAAAAGAGAACTCCTAGGAATATTATAGCCAGGTTCCAGAGTTCTCAGATCAAGGAGAAAATACTAAAAGCAGACAAGAAGAAATAATTTGAATATTGTGGAAACACAATCAGGATAATACAGGATCTGGCAGCTTCTACATTGAGGGATCGAAATGCTTGGAATATGATATTCCGGGGGTCAAAGTAGATGGGATTAAAACCAAGAATCACCTACCCAGCAAAACTGAGTATAATGTTTCAGGGGAAAAATTCAATGAAATAGAGGACTTCCAAGCTTTCTTGATGAAAAAATCACAGTTAAATAGAAAATTTGACTTTCAGATACGAGAAGCAAGAGAATCATGAGAAGGTAGACAGGGAGAAGAAATCATAAGGAACTTATCAAAGTTGAACTATTTACATGCCTACAAGGAAAAAATGATACTTGTAACTTATGAAATTTTTCTCAGTATGAGGATAGTTGAAGGGAATATAAATGTGTGGGCACAGGATCAATTGAATAGGAAGGGATGATACTTAAAAGGTGAAATTGAGAGATGAGAGAGGAACATAATGAGAGGAGATGGGGAGAGAGAGAATAGGGTAAATTATATAGAAGAGGCAAGGGAAATCTGTTACAATAGAGGGGAAGAACAGGAAGGCAAAAGGGAATGGGTCAACCTTCCTCTCATTGAATTTGGCTTAGGGAAAGAATTACAATGCACACTAGGGTATCTCGGCCTACAGCAGAGTAGGGGGGAAGGGGATGAGAGGGGGGATGATGGAGCAGAAGGCAGAATGGGGGGGAGGGTAGTTAGAAGCACACACTTTTGAAAAGGGAAAAGGTCAAAGTAGAAAATAGAACAAGTGGGGGGCAGGATAGGATGGAGGGAAATATAGTCAGTCTTTCACAATATATCCACTATAGAAATGTTTTGTGTAGCTACACACATACAACCTATATTGAATTGCTTATCTTCCCAGTATGGGTGGGTGATGAGGGAGGAAGGGAAAGAATCTGAAATTAAATGTTTTAAAATCAAATGTTTAAAAAATATCATTATTATTTATTTATTTTTTTACATGAAACTGGGAAATAAGATATACAGGCACTGGGGTAAGCAGATCCATCTTACCCTACCAGAAAGTTGGAGGGGAAATTGTGGAGGATATAGGAGAGAACAAATTAGGGGAGGGGGTATACATTAGAATTGCTGTTTTGGGGTTGTGGATAGGGGAAAGACACAAAATCTTGTGGAAATGAATGATGTAAACCAAAAATAAACATAAAATTTAATTTTAAAAAAAAGAGCCCATACCTTCAAGGAGCTAAAATTTTATTTAATAGTAGTAACATACCTCAATTGGCAATTTTCTATACTCTGTGGATTGTATATATGTAATTATGTTATGTATCCTCTATAAAAAAAAGTGCTTTTTAAAAACTAGACCATTAAGCCACCTGATCTTTAAATATTTAAAATCTTTAAAATAATGTAATTTTAAATTTTATTTAAGCATTTAATCTTAATATTAAATCTTTAAACATAAAATGCAATACCTTCTTAATTTTAATTTCTTTGGGAGGGCTCACCAAAATCCCATGGGAACTGAATAGTTAATGTCTGAACAATACTAGCATTAAATATGCATTTTTATTGGCTGAGGACTAGCTGATATAAAGATTATAGTGACTTTTGCTAGTAAGGTAGAGATGCAGGTCAAAGGTCTCATATTTAGACAGTGCCATAAAATTCGCAAAACATTTTTTGTACAAAAACCCAGTATGGAAAGCAGTACTAGCATGCCCTTCTGGCTTGGAGTGAATATCGATAGTAACTATTTCTCTTTGGAATTGCAACCTTGAGGGTCTTCCCCTCCCAGCTTGATTTTTTTTCCTCTTTTTTTCTAATTAAAGGGGCCATCCCTTGACTCACTTCTTAAAGAGGCCTATTCACTGAAGGGGCATTACCTCCCTCAAAGTGAGAACCTGAAAAGACCTTGGCCTAAAAGGACCCAGGGTCTCCCATTGCATCCTGGTCCATCTGCAGTCATTCTAATGAATATTTGGCCACCATCCAGAAAGGATAATAGGATTATAGATTTAGAGCTAACAGAAACCTAAGACGTCAATTAATTAGAATCCCTCATTTTATAGATGGGGAAACTGAGGCTTGGGGAAGTTAAGTGATTAGTTCAAGGTTGCACAGCTAGACTATCACATAGCAGGATTCAAACCTAAGTTCCCAAAGTTCAAATTTATCACTATGTTATCAGTCTCTCTCTACTTCATGTGCTATATAATCCTAGTGAGTGAGTCAACAAGGAACTTTAAAAATTGTTTGTTCAGGTCTGCAATGGTTGTTTTAAGAGGTAGGCATCAGAATACAAACCTAGTTATTTCTCAAATCTAGTTTATTTGGACTTTGTTGAAGCAAGGTTGTAAATACTGTATCATATTTAAACTGAATAACTTTCTAAAGCTAAAATATTCCTCACCCTACTTTCTAAATTCTGGAATAGGTCATGCCACATGTCTTTACAAAAATAAGGTCTTTATATAAATTATAGACTTGGCTATTTTGCTAAGGATTAGAAGATAACATATTAAGAACTCTTAATTTGTGTCTTCCCATCACCCCAAACACACAAGTTTTCTGTGATTATCTCACAAATTTGAATAGTGAACAGTAGGTTAAAAAGATGGAATCTGATAATAACAATAATAGTAATAACATCTCAAATTTATATGAAGCCTTAAAGTTTGCAAATCATTTTCTTCATCTCTACCTTATGAGGTAGTAAATAGAGGTATCAATATTTCCATTTTTACAGAAGAGGAAATAGAGATGCTAAGAAATTAAGTGATTTGACTGATTATACAGCCGGCAAGTATCTGAAGAAGAATCTGGATCCAGGTCTTTTAACTACAAGTTGCAGGCTCCAGTGGGATTTAGATTTTTGGACAATGCCAAAAATATTGAATGGTGAAGTTTCTTTGATTTTAACCAAGTGCTTAATGATATTTGGTTAGATAGGTAGATAGATAGATAGATAGATAGACAGAGACAGAGATAGAGAGATAGACAGAGAGATAGATAAATAGATATAGATATATATTTGCCTCAAGTCTTTCAAATCTGATGAGTACTTTAAATTTAAAATTGAGGGATAAAACTCTGACCACATACACACATTTTGGTTTTTATATTAAACTTCACTTTTAAATGAATGAAAATCTACTGTCTCCCCCACCGTCTCCTCTCCTCACTCTCTGCAACTGCAAAAGAAAAAAATAAACAAAGCCCTTATAACATACATATATAATTAAGTAAGACAAACTACACATTGTCCTTATTCAAAATATATGTTTCATCCAGCACTTAGAGTACATCACCTCTCTGTCAGAATGTGAGTAGCATGTTTGATCATGAGTCCTCCAGGATCCCTGGTTAGTCATTAAATTGATAAGAATTATTACAAGAAAAAGTCTCTTTACAATATTGTTGTTATTGTATAAATCATTCTCCTACTTCTATTAAGTTGACTTTGCACCAGTTCATTCAAGCCTTTCTAAGTTTCTCTGAAAAGCTTCCATCTCATTATTTCTTATATCACTTTAGTATTCCATTACATTAATATACCATAACTTATTCAGGCATTTCCCAATTGATGGGTACCCTCTCAGTTTCCAGTTTTTGTTACTAACAAATAGCTTTCAAGTCAGATGCTAAAGAGTAACAATAAATACGAGAGGAGAGGAGAATATCAACAGATACAACTAATTATTCACCTAATATATTATCCAACAAGAGAACTATCAACAAAACCTCTTAGATCAAATTACTATGTACAAATGCCCGAAGTGTGGGTAGTAAACAAAGTGAATTAGAGATATTTGTTCAGAGACACATTTAACCTTATAGGGATCGGTGAGGTTTGGAGAGATTGAACAAAGACTGGTTCCAACTTGGTCCCAACTTATCTTTCCAAACTTATTTGACATTATTTTCTCTCCTGCACTCTATGATCCAGGCAAACTAGCCTAAACTGAGGAATGAAATACTTAATTTTAAAACAAAATATGAACAAAGGAATACACACACACACATGCACACATGCTGATATGAGTACATCTAGTAAGTAGAGGGGGGAAGGATAGTGGAGTTTAATTAAATAAAGATAAACAGAAGGGAACATGACAATAACATTGTAATGGGATTATGCTACAGATCATGGACTAAAAGGAGAAAATGAATGACGCCTTAAGTAAATAAATTATAAATATGGCACAAAGGAGGGATGTAATGATTTCAACTTTCCAGATATCTGCTGGAACTCTTTCTTTCTGTCAGTTAAAGTAGAATAGTCGACAAATTCTTGATTTTTTAAATGATAATTTCATTCTTCAAAAGATGGAGAAAGCATCAGTAAAGATACTTAATTGGGTTTGATTCTATCCAAGAAATAAAAACTGGTTGCTGAGGTAGAAAGGATAAGATGTGGCCACTCCAACTTAGTATCTGATAGCGAGGAAGCAAAACAGACATAGTCTGACTTGCAGTGTATATTTTCGGAGAAATCATTTTAGAGAGTAAGGATGAGCAGAATGCAAAGAAGTAAAATTCTATATCGGAAATTCATCCAAGAGGCAATGGAGGATTTCACTAATGAAATTCTGACAACACAAATAATTCTACTGAAGAAGAGAAGTACAAGCTATCTAAAGAGGCAATTGTGAAAATACAGGAAAGTCATCAACCAACTTACCTTAAAATACACACTTATTTAAGGAATAAAGAAGCAAAGGTAGGCAATTGAGCATGAATACAGAAGAGTAGCACGTCCCTATGAGAGTAGAGACAACAGCACATATGAGCTGAAGTTAGGGCTGAATGCTAGAGACATTTTTTTAAGTTTGTTTGTTTGTTGTTCTTTTCCCTATGCTAGGGACAAAATGAATATGAAAGAAGGTATGATAATATCCTTTGGGAAGGATGAACAGAACAAAACTACTCAACTTTTTTTTCTTCTGTTTTTTTTTTCTACCAAGAGAATGAACTTGAGATTGGAAAGGAGAGATGAAAAATGACAAAGAGGGAATTTGATGGAAGAAGCACAAACATTCAGCTAAATTAAGTCAAGGGAACCAGACAAGCAAACTATATCACAGGATACTAAGAGAACTGGCTATTACGAACTGCTGTCATTGCTCTTTGAAAAATTATGTTAAACAAGTGAAATGTCACAGAACCAAGACGGAAAACCATTGCACCAATTTTCATAAAGGGTATGAAATTGTTCCTGTTATTTCACTGGCACAAGGAACTCTGAAAGGAAGAAACTCCTTCCCCCAGGGCAGGTAAGCACCTTCTCCACAATTTAGATTCTTAGATCATTTCCTAAAATGAGAGATTAAATGACTTGCCCAAGTTGATACTGCTAGCTCAGAGACAGTGCTTAAACCTAGGTCTTCCTTGCTCCAAGGCCAGCTCCCTATCTACTATAAAATGTTGCCACTTTTTAAAAAAATGTAAAGAAGTAAAAATATCCAAACTAAAGGCCCCTGATTTTTTATTTTTTGGTGAAATTTTGGAATATACTGTTAAAGGGCTGGTGCCTAAGCATTTAGAGAATGAATGATCACTGAGATGCTATATAGTTTCACCAAGAATAGGTCATGTCAATTTAACATGTGTCCTTTTTTTAATAGGATGACTTGACTAGTAAATTAGTATCATGCCATAGATACAGAATACCTAGATTTCAACATACCATTTAGCAGTGCTTCAACTTATAGATAATTAGAAATTATGATGATATGTGTGCCACAGTAATGAGTTGGATTCAATACTAGTTGAAGGTTTGGGCCCAAAGAACAATGTTAAGATCTTTGTCAATCTGGGGAGAGAAGTCCAGAGGAGTAATATGGGGCATTCTCTGTCTCTGACCTTGTTTTCTTTAACATTTTTATCAAGGGCTAGGATGAGGCTATGGATGACATGCTTACCAAATTTCCAAAAACATTTTTAAGAAGAAAAATCCAAATGATTTTGACAGACTAACATTTAATAAAATGAAACTGAATAGAATAAATGTAATGGATCACATGAGAAATTGGAAATGGCAGAAATTCTCTCTCTCTCAACCACTTCCACTTACTACTTCCTCTAGAATAAAGGATAAAGCCCCCTGTTTAGTTTTTTAAAGCCCACACAAACTGTCCCAACTCATCTTTCCAAACTCATTTGACATTATTTCTTCTCCTGCACTCTATGATCCAGGCAAACTAGCCTTTTCTCATTGACCATCCCCAATTCCAATGAAGGAATTCATCCTTTCCTTGTCTTCTCTTGCTTTAAGATGCAGCTCAGACACCATCTTCTGCATGAAGTCTTTTTATCCCCACTCCAAATGCAAGTGCCCTGCTCCCAAACTACCTTGTATTTAACTATTTCATAAGATATGTTTAGTCATTTTATATTTCTGCTGTCTGTATTTATGCTGTCTCCCCTATTAGAACATAAGCTTACTTACTGCAAATGTTAGCATATGAGTAGAGCTTGTTTAATTTTTTGTACTTGCATTCCCAGAGATGATTCTTGAATTTGATTCTTGCAACTTTATGAAATACTGTTCAACAAAAAGGCCCATGCCAAAATCAGAATTTCTTTGGGTTCTATTTTATCAGTGTTCTCTGTGAATGGTAACTCAGTTAATCTTTCATTTCCAGTGCTTCTTAAACTGTGGGTAACAACTGAAGGGGTCATGGGTGGAAAAAGTTTAAGTTTAAGAAGCCCTGATTTAGGCAACAGTGATTGATCTAGTATTGCTAGAGGAAGGATTAAAACAAAAGGAATGTTCTGCCCAATACTGTGAACAAGACTGTGATGTTCAGGCCCATGACCATAAGTAGTCTAGTTAGGGAAATTATAACTGGAGAAGTATCAATAGCTTATTCAAAAAGTGATACAATAGATCCAGAGTCCCTGAAACAGGCAGGAGAAATGTCGGGGGAGCAGGTAGACACAGGAAATAATTCAAGAGGAAAATCAGATTTAGCAGGATCTAAGCAAGTGGGATAAAGAGTGAAGGGACAACATCTAACTGCTGTGGTATGGAATGAATACTTTTGAATGATTCAACCTCCTGCCACAGGGAGCACTTATTTATGTAAGAGGAGCTGGTTTAGTCAGAAGGAGGAAGAGGAGAAGAGGAAGAAGAAGAGGAAGAAGAAGAGGAGGAGGAAGAGAAGGAAGAAGAAGAAGAGGAAGAAGAGGAGACAACTGTTTCTGGCCTTCAATGAATGTGCAATCTACTTGAGGAGCTAGTTGGTGAAGCAACTCATGTATTCATATAACTTGAGAATTTCTCAGCATGTAGTGTGGGCATCCTGATCCAAGTGTGATTTGGGAAAGAGGCCAGGTTTGGTGGCACAAGTCTATAATCTAGCTACTGGAGGGAGTGGAGCTGAGAGATCTCTCAAGTTCAGGAGTTCAGAGCTGCAGCAGGTAATTCTAGTAGGGTGTCCATACTAAATTTAGCATCAATATGGTGAGCCTCTGGGATGACATGTTGAGGCCAGAGCAGGCAGGGTTGCCTAAGAAAAAGCAAATCAACCCAGGTTAGAAATGGAGCTTCTGTGCTAATCAGTAAGTAGTAGGTTCAACCTGTGAGAGGTCCCTGCTCTTCTAGCCTAGGTGAGATGGACACTCCCTAGGGAACCTGAGAGATGAGTGGGAAGCAAGAGACAGTTATTTAAAAAGTGTCATGTATACACTATCTGGCACATGGTAAGTGTTTCATAAATTATTGTTGGCTGATTGATAGATAACAGAGAGATAGAAATGAGAGTCCCAATTACCTTAAAGGTAAGGGTGTCAGGTAATTCTGCATTAAGGAATGTATACCTCTCCTCCTAAGACATTAAAAATAAAATACCTCCTCATCAAGGCACCCCTTTAAGGTGTAGCCTCATTAATCTGGATTCAAGGCATCCAAGTATGTTGCTTAGATGAGAATAAGGAGTAAAGAAGCATTTGCCTCACAGAAGCAAAACAAACAAATCTTTTCCTTGATGGCGCTGGTGGACTGAAGAAAAAGTGATTAATACAAACTGCTGGCATTTATGAGAGATCTCTGTTGAGATAAACAAAAAAGAAGTGACAGATTGTGAATATCAGCCAAGGTGTACAAACATACAGCATGGATGCAAAAGACAAAGGGCATATATAAAGTGCTACCTCTGGCTCTCTATACAAGGATTGTGAAAGCAGGTTCTATCTGTCTTTCCCAAGAGCCTGATTACTTTTGACAAATATTTCCAGTCCTGTTCAATTCAAGAGTGTATTGTAGGAGAGAAAAAAAAAAAGTGAAAATATCTCTTTCTTTCTCTCAGATTTGCATTTTTCTGACTGGGTTTCCATCTGCAGCCTACACCGAAGAGGAACAATTAAGATAAAAAATAGAAAAGAGTTGTTCTCATGGATGGTGAACAAGACGTATTATGGAGTCAGGGTCAAATATGTCTGGTGCATGTACAGATGGAGGGACCCCTCCATGTGTTTGGGAAGGTGCCTGCCATCCCCCAGTGAACCCTTGTCAGTTCTGAGCACAGCATGAATCCCTGATGCTACTATATTGTCTCACTGAGTGTATTACAGAATCAAGAGCAGGCCCAGAATAATGAGAGGAGCATTTCAAGTAATCAGTGTGGAAGAGAGGCTCATACTTGGTTTTGAAACCAAGAACATATTTAGCACAATATCACTCATCACCAACTCTATCAAGAGAGCAAGTACCTTATATATAGGAGATAGATTGCCCATTATGAGGCAAAACCTATCCTCCACAGTACCCCAACAGTAAAAAATTCCAAATGGAATGAGTGTCCTGTCTCCAAGAGTAGATAAGTTCAAATAGATGTGTTTGTCAATGTGAAATTAGACCGACCTCTAAGTGATCCTGAAGGGGCAGCCTACTGCAATAATATCTCTTACAGCATTCTCATGCATGCAGGAGAGAGCCACTCACTGTCACTATGAAATGGTTACAGTCACTCATCCTTATTTCATTATCTAATGCACAATTTTTTTTAAACTTCTCCCTGAAATACAGACTACAGCATTTTATGAATATCTGTGAGGAGAGTTGAATCGAATTGAACTAAATTTAACTGAAGTGTGTCCTGAAACCACAAAATATTAGAGCTTAAAGGGGTATTAAAAATAGTCTAGTCTAACCTTCTTTGCAAATGAGGAAATTAAGATATCAAGGGATATTCAATATATAAGTAGTTAACTATTTAACAAGTATACGAAAGAATACTCCAAATCACCAATACTAAAGGAAATGCAAGTCAAAACAAGTTCATTTTCATTTGACAACTAACAAATTGTAAAAGATGACAAAAGTAGCAGAATAGTCAATGTGGGAGTGTCTGCAACACTAATGCACTGTTAGAGCTGTGAATTGAATCGATCGTCATGGAAAACAATTTGGAATTGTGCTAAGAAAATGACAAAAATACCCTTCTTTTTGACCCAGAATCTGATTATCAGGCATATTTTCCAAAGCCAATGATAATAAAAAGGCTCCATAAACAATCCAAATTTTATAGGAACATTCTCAATAGTATCAAAGAACTGGAAACAAGGGCATCAATTAGGGAATGTGGTACAGCTAAGTAGCTGAATGCCAGACTTGGAAGCAGGAAAACCACACTTTGAATCCTGCCTCAGACACATATTTGTTATATGAACCTGGATACATTGTTTTTACTTCTCTCAGCCTTAGCTTCCTCATCTGTTAAGCACTGTATTTCATCATCTAATTGTCACAGATTTTATGCCAACTTTTATTTTGCAAAAAAGTGAGGTGCAACCATTATGTAAAGTTTCTAAAGAGTGACAGTATTACTTAAAAATAATTTCTTACTGAACTGCATCACTTGCAGACAAACTGTACAGTTTAGCTAGTACAGGAAGATGCAAGTCTTACCACGTCATGTGATGTACATGGCAGCTTCACCTGCTCTCCCTCTCTCTCGCCTTGCACCTATGACTCTTTATTGGGTTGAGTGACAATAGCATTAGTACTGCAGTGTTCTAAATGAACCGCACAAGTCAGCTTTTGGAAATATACTGACAATAGGCTTGTAGCTTTCAGTGTATGAGAGATAAATGTGCATCTATATGCCACTGGTGAATACACTGCTGCTCTGTTACCTTTTAAGTGGAATGATGAACAAAATTATACCATGCAATGATTATGCAATGAAAAGTTAGAAATCAATTTTCAGACTGGAAAAAAAACAGGATGCTCTGATTATGTATTGGCATCAATTATGTGGTGAAATACAGTGAGGGATAATAATAGCGCCTACTTCATAGGGTGGTTATAAGGATTAAATGAGATAATATATGGAATTTATACTTTAAAGTACTATATAAACAGCAGCTACTATTATAAATGTAGTAGAATATTACATATTGAAGACATATGAATGGATGCAAAGTGAAGTAAGCAGAACTAGATTTTTTAAAAATACCCAATGAATACTATAACATAAATGGGAAGAAAAATAAGAGAATTGAAACTGCAATAAAATCAAGTTATCATAACAAAGTTAGTTCTCAGAGAAGTTATGAGAAGGAACCTCCCTGTCTTCATTATAGAGGCTATGAAAGTTGAAAATGCATGTGGTATTTCACTGCATAATCATTGCATATACCTATACAGCATCCCTCAGATCATTCACGTTTATATGGCACTTAAAGTTTCACAAAGCAATTCTCTTGCAGCAACTTTGTTGGTAACTAGTACAAGTATTATTACTCCCATATTATGGAGGAGGAAACTGAAGACCAGAGGGGTCAAGTGACTTATCTGAAATCAGAAGGTAATAAGAGCCATGCTGGACTTGAATCTGCATCTTCTAACTCCAAGTCCAGCTCTTTTCACAACATACTATTTGTAATGGGACAGGGAAATAATCAGTAAGGACAGTCCTTTATTGCAGATTATTTACAATCAAATATCTAGTAATTCCTTTACTAGAGGTTATGTCCTCTTCTTCTTCTTCTTCTTTTTTTTTGCTTTTTAAAGGGGGGAGGGCAGGGCAATTGGGGTTAAGTAACTTGCCCAAGGTCATACAGCTAGTAAATGTTAAGTGTCTAAAGCTGGATTTGAAATCAGGTCCTCCTGACTCTAGAGCCTGTGCTCTATTCACTGCACCACCCAGTGGCCCCAAAGGTATGTCTTCTTCACCGCAGCATCTGCCCTAATGCTTTATACATGATAGGTGTTCACTTAATATTGCAGTGCAATGAAAACCTGCTTGCATGTCCCTGTTTTGTTTTTTTTCCACGTCACTTTAGACAAGTCATGTTCTCTGGTCATCCCTCATCTATGAAGTGAAGGGGTTGACCTAGATGATTTCTAAATACCCCTCCAGATCAAAATCTTATGAGTTTAGGACTCCATCATGAAGTCAGTCATGTCCAATGGAAGGCAAGTAGAATTCTAAGGTGAAAAAATAGAAACCAAGGTCACAATGGCAGAAATGAGACAACTAGGAAAAAAATGCAAAGAGGAAATCACTCAGCCAATAAACATTTTTGAGTGCCCACTATGTGTGAGGTACTGTAGTAAGCACCGGGGATACAAAAAATGGTAGACAGCTCTTGCTTTCTATGAGTTCACAGTCTAGTAAGGGTAATGATTTGCAAACAACTACATATAAACAGGGCAGTTAGATGGCACAGTGGAAAGAATGCCAGGCCTATAGTCTGGAAGACTCACCTTCTGAAGTTTAAATTTGGCCTCAGATGTTTACTAGCTTTGGGCAATTTACTTAACCCTGTTTGCCTCAGTTTCCTCATCTGCCAAGAAAACTTACACTGGGGTCATGAAAAGTCAGACATGACTGAAATACCTGATTCCTAATCAGGTATATGTAATGATAATAGAATTTGGAGAGCCCCCTGTGTTGGCTTGGTTTTTGGGTTGAGTGTTAAAACCCAGAGCTTGTGAATCTCACCTGTGGGATGGACTTGTTGACATGAAGAGAGAAGGCTGAACTAGGAGGAGCCGTGAATTTGGAGAGAAGCCCAAGCAGAGAGAGGCCTAAGCAGAGGAGGCCAGAAGGACTTTTGGTAACTGCCACCCAGAGCTGCCAAGAACTGAGGAGGCATGGCTATGATGCTGGTGTTTTGTCTGTCTGTTTTGATGTTGTTTTGCCAGATTCACCTGCTGATGAAGGACAGTGCTGCTGTTGTAGAGGTCCTGGAACATTGCTGTTGGTTCAGAAGCCCTGAAGGAGGATTTTCTTGTTGTATGTTTACAGAAATCCTGGAAGAGGGCCTTGCTGATATTTTGGGGGATTCTGGGACTGTTCTGCTGGCAGAGAATGACTTGATGAGGACACTGGTAATGTATAGGGTGGCTTTGTTGAGCTTTGTCTCCCCCGGAACAGGGATTGATGAGTACTTGCCTCATTTCAAGATGAAAACAGGACCTCTCCTTGGGCATTGAACACTGTTATAATAACTTAACCTTGTTGTAGCTTAAGGGTGGATGGCCTTTTGTGCTCTCCTGCCCCTTTTGAGAAAGTGCTTGGAGTTAATGGATGGTATTGTAATTCAGTTGTGATCCAGGTGTGGGAAACCTTTGACTTTTTTGTGCTCTGTGATTGACCAAATGAATGTACTTTGCTTGTGATTGGAAACTAATCTCCATTTCAGAAGAGAGACTTTGACTGACTAAATCAATGTATTGCCCAGGAGTGGGCTACTTTGACTAATTTACTGGCCAGGAGTGGGATACTTGGACCTTGGTGCTTTGCAATTGAATTGAGAACTTACTTGCTAAATGAATGAGTTAGACTGTATTTTGATTTTCTCTGTTCTGTGAATGGTTGCCTTAATCTGTCACTGAATAAATAGGGTTTGCTATGCTGGTAATCTGAACCTTGAAAGTTGTCTTTGCTTGGCATTACAGTATGACCTAGAGTAGGTGATCCTTCCTTCACTAAGAGTCCATGAATCTATGATATGTATGCTGGGTACAGTCATAGCATAAGCAGGATGGCCTACTCTGGCAAGAGCAAAAAGAAGCAAGTATTTTGATTTCATAAAAATTTCACCAGAGCAGCTGTCTCTAGAATCAATGCAATTAACATTTGCGTGATTTCAGTAGAAAGAAAAGGGAGAAACAATATCTTCTATTTAAAATGTAGAATTTAGAAAATACTTTTACATGCATTATCTCGTTTTATTTTCAGCAAGAGATCTATGAGGTTGGGAAACTTCCCTAAATCACACAAACATAGTAAGTAACAGATGCACAATTCAAACCCACATCCTCTAACTGTTAAGTTTAGAGGGGCTTTTCCCCTCTAGTACACTACACTGTCCTTCCCAGGAGATATATGCAAATGTGAAAGAGGGACTAATGAGAAGTATCAACATCTACTTTGGAAGAGAAGGAGGCATAGAAAAAAATTGGAAAAGAAAATGTGTTGTTATGATAAAGTAAATTTTATGGTTTTTTTTCTTCCAGTTAAAAATAATCTGTTTATTACATCTCTTGTTGAAGGTGGCAATGACACATAGAAAGATAAACTTGGGAAGACTAGTTGGACCTAACAAAATATATACTGAAGAAATCTATGCTAAAAAATGGCACAATTATAAAAACTCTCAGGAATCAATTTTCAAGGTATCTCAAAGAGGGAAAGATTTCAAAAGAACTGGGAAAAAATACCAGTAGTTTTCCCACAAAAAGGTGACTTAGAAAAGCACTGGCAACTATCAACTCTTTTTAATTCTCTCTGTTAATTATTTCCTATTTATCTTATATATATATATATATAGCTCACTTTGTATATGTTTGTTTGCATGTTATCTCCTCTGTTATATTGTAAGCTCCTTGAAGGCAGGGACTGTCCTTTTGCCTTTTATTGTGTCCCCAGCACTTAGCACAGTATCTGGTACATAGTAGCTGCTTAATAAATTTTTATTAACTGATTATCTCTACAAAATCTTTAGATAGAAAAATGGTCTATGTAAATAGTGGGAATAAATTTGGTGAAAACATGAGAAGGGGTCAGTGAGTTTTTGTGAACTAAAGAAGAACATAACTTTGTAGTCACATGCTTGAAGAGGTAATGAGAATATCAGAACCCAGTGTGCCTATTGTATGTTCATTTTTGAAAAGGAAGAAAGGAAAGAAGGAAGAGGGAAGGAAGAAAGGAGGGGAGGAAGAAATGGAAAAGGAAGGGAAGTAAAAAAGAAAGAAAGGAAGAGGAGGAAGGAAGGAAGGAAGGGAAAGAAAGAGGAAGGAAGAAAGAAGTTAAAGGAAAGAAGGAAATAAATAAAGCATTTGGGCAGAACAAAGTGCAGCTTGAAAAGCTATCTTTAAATATATTGTTTCCCACACATGTTAAAATCATGCAAGATGTTATGACAGATGAGTTACAGAGCTAATTTTGTTCAGTGATCTACTGAATGTCAAGTGAAGCATTAAGAAATGAGAAATGCAGCCACCTAAGATTTTTTTCTGGTCTTTTTATGAATATCCCAAGTAGAGTCAAGATAGAAGGATTCCCTGTTGATGATAAGGTTCTCTCTCTGCCATTGAAACTGACAGTATGCTAATTGTACCAAGCTCTAGAATACCACTGGTCTCTCTAATAGGATCTGTGGTCATTCCAATGGGATTAGCCTAACTTTTCACATCATGAAAATAAATCAGATTGAAGATATACATTGTCCAGATTACAATATGCAATTGCACTAGATGTTCACAGAATTCATTAACGTGTGTATCTTAAGCAGATGTACAATGATCTGAGTGCAGAATTTAATCAGAGGAGGAGATTAGACTAGATTACATTTGGAAAAGTGCAATGTTTTCAAGACTTGAAGTTTGCAAAAACCCATAGAACACCAATATTTTCCTGGTGATGTTATACAGTTGCAATTTATAAAACACTAAGATATCAGAAGAACTAAAATTTTCAGACAATGAAAAGATACATTGTGGATGGCTGTGGTTTGGAGCACATTAAAAATAATGACTTGTGCACAATAAATTTCACAGAAATAACATCAAAGATATATATGACCACACAAAGAGGTAGACTATTGCACTGATGAGGGAGAAGAATGATCCATGAATCACCAAAAAAAGAGTAAAAGAAAAAAAAGAGAAAAAAATCTAGAATGCTGAACAGATGCTTTATGGAAGATTAATGGAAAGATAAGATCAAGAGTTACCCAGAGTGAAGACGTCTTGAAGGGATTGTGATCAGCACTGAAGAAGGAAATACTTATATTTACATGGTACTCATTATTTACCCAAAGTGTCCCTTGTTGATTGTTCAAAATAATGCTACCATTTGCCTCATTATTGGTATGAGCAGAAAGAACACTCTTTTTGCCTATTAAAGTTGGGCACTCACCAAAAGAGCTCTAACATCTCTTGCCTGGGTCATTCCTACCAGCCTAGCTGTTTATATATAATCTTACTGCTAGGCAAAAATTATTATATTCAAGTTATATATTCTGAAAAGTTTCTTATAAAATAGTTAATAACCCACTCTTTCAAAAGCTTGCTGACTTAGATTGGACTTTTCTCTCAATTTCATTCTTAGAATACAAGTGTCATTTTCTGGTAGGTTAAGATATGCTTTTGATAATTAATACAAAGTATTTTATTGTTTGGGAGTAAGTACATTAGACTGCCCCAAGGCTTGGTGATTTTTTGCCCTTTTTAAAGGCTTTTTGTGGAGTCCTTGTTAGATTAAATTACATGATTGCTTGATAGAAATCCATTTCTACTTATTCTGAATTTATACATTATGTTATTTTTCTTCTTTTGTTACAAATGTGCATTCCATTCCAAATGCTGGCTAAGTTCTTCAGAAATCATTTGAGTTAAATAAAATATTACCATCATTTTCTTCCACAACAGTAATCCAGGCATTTAATCAAAGAGAACACACTGCCAATTTCAGATCCTCACTGTGTCTGTTTTAATTTGCAATTTACACATTCCTACTAATAGCTCATTCAGTTTTCTGTTAATATAGCTAATGATGTAAAACATTAGAAAATCTCCTATCCATCCTAGGTTGGAAAGGCCTATTCTTTCTATTCTTTTCTTACATGTTTATAGTGGTCTAGTAGAATCTCTGTCTACTTTGTACTTCTGTGGGCTATATACATAATGACGATAATAATAAGAATAATAGTGGTGGAGTAGAGGTAGTAGTAGCAGTAGTAGCATTAGCAACAGCAGCAACCGCAGCAGCAGCAGCAGCAGTAGTAGCAGGGCAGCTAGAGAGCACAATGGATAGAGTGCTGGGCCTTGAAACAGGAAGAACTGAGTTCAAATCCAGCCTCAGACATTTATTAGCTGTGTGACCTTGGGCAAGTGCTTGTTTGTTGTTTACCTCAGTTTCCTCATCTGTAAAATGAGCTGGATAAGGTAATGACAAACCACTCCAGTATCTTTGCCAAGAAAACCCCAAACAGTATCACAAAGAGCCAGACAAGGCAGAAAAATGACTGAACAATTAATAGTAGCAGCAACAGTAGCAGCAGGACATAAAACTCTTCCAAAGTATTCGCATACGTTAACTCATTTGATCCTTATAATAGCCTTGTGAGATAGGTACTATCTACTACATTTAACAGATGTGGAAACAAAGATATTAAGTGACTTGGTCAGGGTCACATAACTAGTGAGTGTGTGATGCAAGATTCAAACTCAAATTTTCCTGACTCCCCATGCAACGCTCTCTCCACTATACCTCTTAGCTCCATAAAAACTATCTCCTCATAAGCCTAGTTGCAAACTTGAGGAAATCAGTTCTGAGGTTGTTTGTTTTTTAATCCAGCACTCAATTGTGTGTTTGTGGAAAGCTGGTAGGGGGAGGGGCTGAGTGAGTGAAGACCATAATGCTGATTCTTGAATCTTTCCTGGTTTAGGGATAGATTAGGGTTGGAAGCACAGGGATTTCCTCTAAAGATTCTTGTAGGGATTGTCAGGGAGAGACCAGTGGGAGGGTCAAGATCTCTAAGTAAATAAACCAAGTTCAATAACCACCCCATTGAATTATGGGGATTAAAGGACCAAAGGTAGGAAGAACAAGAAAGGTCAAAGGCAGGCCTAAGAGGTAACAAAAAAGACAGGTTCTGGGGCTTAGGATAGAATAGTTTGGTACTGGGCAAGCAATCCATGTTAACTCAGCTAAAAAAAAATAGTCATCTAGATTTAGGATGTTCAGTTGGTCCATGGCAGGATGTATTTTTTTTCAGAAATTCCTCCAGCTGGAGAACTCTTGCTGCTGCCCTCATTGTTATCCTTGGCAAAGAGAAATCCACATAACACAGAACAGTAGATACTTCTCTGGCCAGCTAGATTGTAGGCTTTCTGAGAGAAGAATTTCTGTACCTCTGTGGCACAATCTAATACAGGGTCTAGTACAGTGCTTTACACCTATTGTCCATGTCTCTAAAAGAGTGGGGGCCAGCCTGCTTCCAGCCCATCCTGTGTGACTCTTACCATCTTCAATCAAAATTTCTCCTGTGGGTCTGTGTAAGGTGCTGGAGAGCTTCCTCATTCTTTCCCAACATTATGAAGTACCTATGGAACACTCTGGACGGCCCCCATAATACATCACTCACTGCACTGTACCTAGCTTCCTGTCATATAATTCATTGATTTCTGTTCTCATTGGTTGTGTGTGGCAGCCTGCTTTTATATTTGCCATCCATCTTTCCCTTGTCCTCTAAAATCATTAGATATTCCGAGACAGTGGAATTCCACTATTGACTTTTATGAGGTGCATGAGGACATAGACAGTTTAAATAGGAAACTATGACCCCTACTCTAGTGGAGCTTACAGTCCAGTAGGAAGTCACAATCACAAGTAATTAGAGTGGAAAATAGTCAATATTATTTACTAAGGACATTTACTAATTGTCTGTCTGTCTGTCACTCTCTCCCTCTCCCTCTCTCCCCCCGTCTCTTTCTCTCTCTCTTTCTCTCTCTCTCTCTCTCTCTCTCTTTCTCTCTCTCTCTCTCTCTCTCTCTCTCTCTCTCTCTTTCTCTCTCTCTCTCTCTTTCTCTCTCTCTCTCTTTCACACACACACAGTACAGGCCTAATTCTGTGTGAGGTTATAGTTACAGTTCAGAAGGACTAGGGAAGGTTTCCTTGAGGCAGGCAAATTTTAAAGAATAGATAGAAATTCATGTTTTGGTGAAGTTGAGTTGGCAGGTTGTAGAACATTTCTGGGAAAGGGGAAAACATGAAGAAAGCTATTTAGCTAGGAATAAATGAAGTTTGTATGATGAATCACATGTGAATTGTCCAGATTAGGACTCAAGGGGGAAGGGGAATAAGAAGTGCCTTCACTTTGTCAGGTTTGTGTTAAGCTTTTCACAAGCTTCTTACCTGATCCTCAAAACAATCCTGTGAGGTAATTAATATTAATGTTTCCATTTTATAGTGAAGAAAACTGAAGAAAACAGAGGTTAAGTGACATCTAGGTTCAAACAGCTATTGTGTGTCTCAGGTCACATTTGAATTTGGGTCTTCCTGACTCTAGGCCCAGAACTCCAACCACTGTGTCACCTAGCAGCCAAGTATAGCACAGAGTGTAAAGAAAGGAGTACTGTGAGTTATGGTTGGAAAGTTAGGGCAGAGACAGATTATGGATGATCTTAAATGCTAGACTAAGAAGTATGACCTTAAATAGAAGGCACACATAAGCTGTTGAAGAGCTTTGAGCAGAGATCCAACATGGTGAGATTTAGGATACAATATGGTGTAGTGGAAAGAGCATGAAGTCAAATGAAACAGTGCATGTAAAATGCTATTTAAAGGTATAAATACTAGCTATTATTCCTATCACGTGAGAGAAAGATCATTTTATAGTAGAGTTATCCTCATAATCAGAAAGACTTAGGTTCAAGACCTGCCTCTGAGACAGGCAATCTGTGAGACCCTTGACAAGTCACTTCTCAGAGTTCTGGGCAACATTCTAAGATTATAAATTATAGTGAAGGTGGGCATGATATGCATTGGTAGAGGAAACATTTTCCTCTAGGAGTCCCCTATGTTAAAAAAAAATCACCGCTTCAGACTTTATCTCTTATTCATACTCATACTGTCAGTCTGACAAAACGTTATTTTCACATTTACTAGCTATGTTGCCACAAGAAAGTCACTTACCCTCTTTTCTTCTAGGTTTCCATTCCTGTAAAATAGAGAAACAATACCTTTAGTATCTACCTTACATATTTGTAAGGATTAAGTGAGATAATGTATGGAATGTGGTTTATGTCCCATTGAATGCTACATAATTATCAGTGCAATTCAACAAAATTGTATTCATGCCCAGTATGCATAAGATGCTCTTGTTCAGTTGTGTCTGACTCTTCTCCAGCTAATTCCCTTCTCCAGCTAATTTTACAGATGAGGCAAACAGGGTTACATGACTTGCCCAGGGTCACACAGCTAGTAAGTATCTGAGGGTGGATTTGAACTCAGGAAAATGATTCTTCGTGACTACAGCCCCAATGCTCTATCTACTGCATCATGCTCTACTAGATAGAAAAATGTAATTCTTCCTCACAAGGAACTTACAATCTAGTGGGAGTAGATGTGACAACCAAATATGTATCATACAAAGTAAAATTTGTAGAGACAAGGTAAGGATACGGTCATAGATTTGAGAAGGGAGAAATCACTGCCTATTAGATCATGACAATCTTCATGAGGGATCTGGTGCCTGCTCTGTGCCTTGAACAAAGAGGATTCTAACAGGCAAAGAAGAGGAGGGTTCACAGGATAGCAACTCATGTTATTATACAGGAAAAGGAAAGGACAGAACGAATGAAATCGAGTTTGGTTGAAACTAGAGACTATGAGAGGGAGTAGTAAGAAATACATTGGGATCAGACCAGTGCACTAGAAAGATTAAATTAATAGTTGAATGAAGGATGATTTGGAGACAAAAAAAAAGACTAAAGGCAAGGAGATTATTTAGGATGCTATTGTAAAGTTCAGGCAAGAGGTAATGAGGTCCTGAACTAAGGTAACGATCATAGGTGCATAGAAGAATGCATGGCAGAAGTTGGCAGAACTGTACAATTAATTGGAATGTGGGGATGGTAAGGAAAAGAGAAGACTCAGACATAGCATTTCTAGCCTGAGTACGTTGGTGGATTATGGTATCTCAAGAGATAGGGAAGTTAAGGTGAAGATTTAGGGTATAGCAGCAGTTCTCAACCTGTGGGTTGCGACCCCTTTAGGGGTCAAATGACACTGTCACAGGGGTTGCCTAAGACCATCGGAAAACACGTATTTCCAATGGTCTTAGGAACTGAGACACGGTTCCTCTATCTGTCTCCAGGCAGGTCTGCCCACATGCAGATATGCCCACATACAAGCATTAAAGGGCCGTGGCATTAGGAAGGTTGAGAACTACTGGGGTAAAGGTTAATGAACCTTGTAGCTATGTGAAGGAAGGATTGGAATGGAACAAAAGGAGAGGCTGACATGACTTGCTGAATTGCTACTCCAAGCATCCATGTGGATTGTGTTGGAGGTCTGAGTTAGATAGCTATAATAAAAATAAGGAGGATACAATTCAAAGTAATACTGATCACCTTTGCTGCTGACTGTACCTTTGCTTATCTCTAGGTAATCTGTGATCCAAGAATCCAAGTACTAAGAGTGAATACCTTGGGGGGTATAAGTGGCCTGAGTATGATGCTGCTAAAAGCTTGCTCCTCAAGAATGAGGTGATATATAATAAAGCACTTGAAAACACTACGGAAATGACAAAGTTTATTATTATTAATAATCTGGTTTCTTGGGTATAAGACAGAAACAGAGGGCTTAAAAAAGAAGTAAAGGAAATTCTGTCAAATAGTGGTCTTCAAAGTGGAGGACAGAGTTGTTACCCCCTACTGGGTACGTGGCCTGATTCTAAGGGGTATGTTATCCACCAAGACGAGGATAGAAGAATAGGTCACATCACATCCCCATTCCCACAGTCCATGTAATTGCCAATCTTGAGGCTTCTCTCTAACACAACCTCACTAACTCTTACCCCTCAACACTCCCTCCATCTGCTAAGTTATTAATCTCTCCTCTTTTGAGCTTGACTTCATCCCCTCTTAATAGTTGTGACCTACACTAACCATTCCCCACAGCAGCTTCATAGATGCTATTGCAAAAATCTCTCCCCCACTCTCTACCCTTAAAATAACCTCAGTGGCCACAGCAAATAAGCTCTCAGAGGGTAGTGAGTAGTGAAGAAGATTCCCACTTCCTTCTTTATCTCTTTGAGTGGGAGAGAGTGAGTCATGAAGGATGTGCAGTCATGAATGGGTTATGATCTAGACGGCAGATAACATTACGTGATCTTTCCTCCAAACCCTTCCTCCTCCTAGCTTCCCTATTTATAGTCAGAGGGCTCTGCTCTTCTTTAGTCACCTGGGTTTTCAGAACCTTTGGGTCACCTTTGAATTCTCACTTTCCCTTACCCTGAATCCACGTGTTCAATCAGTTGTTTATTTCACTTGGTTCTATCTCTGCATCTTTCACATTTGTCCCTTTCTCTCTGCTCATACAGCCACTAACCTAGTTTAGGTCCTAATCACCTCTCACCATGATCACTGCAATGGCCTCCCAACTGGATTCCCTGCTTCAAGTCTCCTCACTTCACTCCATCTTCCACATAACTGCCAAAATGATTTTCCTGAACACAGATCTAACCATGTCATTCCCTAATCTAGCTATTTATGTATCTATGTGTGTATCTATATGTATACACACATACACACATACATATGTATGTATATGTCATTCTCATATACATTTATATGTCTGCTTGTTCAAGAAAGATAGATGGATAAAAAATTTTAAATACATATGGTTCAGTTCATGCCACATTGTGACAAATAAAATGAATGTTTAGAAAAATATCTATATATGTCATCACCTGAGAAATAAGTAAATACTCCACATTCAACACATCATTGAAGAAATCCACCCTGTTCTCTATACTCATTCATGTTTTCATCCCATATTTTAATCTAGTCTTTGAGGCCTTTTTACATATAAATCTTAAACACTTCTTAATAACCTGACAATCACACCTAACTTCTTTTTGTTAGCCTCAGTAATTCCACAGTCATAACCCCCTTCTCCTTCCCAGCATCCATTTCACCATCTTTCCACACCTGCCTACTGATTTTTAAACTCTACCAATTAGTTTTGCTTACTTTTTCTTACTTTCCTAGCCTTATCAGCTGTCTTCTTTTTCAAGCTTCTCCTTATATGCTCTGTAGGCCTATAATTCCTTAATGATCTTTTCCCTCAAACAGTTTTTCCACAGAAGCTGGAAGTAGTATATGGACCTGAAAATTGTTCTCCTTCAAATTTTCCTCAGTTTCTCCACAATTTTTCCAAAACTCTTTGCCTCTAATTCATTTGTTGGCCTTCTTCATGACTCTAAAACCTGCCAACTCATCTATACAATTTCCTTCTTTTTAAGATCAATTCTTTCTTTCTTCATCTTCTAAACCAATCAACCAGCAGTCATTTGTTAGGTACTTACTGTGTATTAGTCCCACGGATGTCAAAAGGGCAATCTTTAAGAAAAAGTGATAGATGCAGCTTTTCCAGTTGAATAGGACCTGCCTGAATTTGGCACAGTTTCAAGAACTCAAGGTCACCTCTGTGCCACAGTAAGGCATAAGAGTAGGACTTTTGTGGAAATCATAAAATCAGAAATTAATTCCAGAAGAAATAAAATGCTCTAATAGACAGTTAAAATTTATATTTAAGAGATTATATGACAGTCTATCATATGCAGTTCCTTACCTCTTGGGAGTTTTAATTCTCATATAACCAAGTTAACTTTTCTTCTTCAGCATTTTGCCAACCTCGTGGTCCCTTTTCTTTCACTGATATTCTTAGCATCAGCTAGTTCCCAAATCCTGCATATGCTCTAGGTATGTTTCTCAAGGTCCTCTGATTTCATATTCTAACTTCAACAACTTATTTTCCTAACTCTGTTTTTGTTTGCCTGTATAATATTTAATATACCTGCTTATAACATCAAGTTTTATAGAAAGCAACAATAATATAACTCATCGTATAACACTACAAAGTTGTGAGCACAAGTTTACACTGTATAAGGGATACCAGTACATTTTTCCAATCTTTTTTTTATTATTATTGTACTTATATAGCAGGGGAAATTGTGATGATTCTCTAATTATGCCACGTCAGTAACAAGTAACAGAATGATGGAACTATCCAAGGACTCTGATGTTTTTTTAAAATTCTTCTGCTCACTGAACATTAGAATATAGGAATCCAAAGTGCCTGAAGATGCTACAAGGTGAAGGAGGTCAAGCTGTTCTTTATATGCATCTAGAAGAAAGGTAGGGAAGGTTTCTTAGCTATCTATCATAACAATACACAACAGAAAATCAGTATGTAATGGGTTATATTGTCAAACAGGAAACTAACTCATGGAGTTTATATTAGAATCTCATGTGTTAAGAGGATATTTTTAACAGGCGGAAAGATACTGAGGCATTGAGAGTTGATGGTACCACCTGGGCATCAGGCAGAGTTGAAACTCCAGATTGGCACAGCTACTTTCATTGCATAAAATGAGATTTGGCTCTGTAAAAGAACAGAGATAACTGTAACCTGAAGCAAAATGAGCGTGTCATCAAAATTACCAGGTGCTGGGAGGAAAAAAAAAATTTCCAAAATAAATCCCCTTTCCCCACATCCTGCTAAAGAAACTTAAAAGGATTTTTTTTAAAGGCAAACCTTCTCCTCAACCTGTCTTAAATTATGCCCCAACAGCCTCACGTTGAGGCTATTCAGTCCTTAGGGGAAGTATATGCCACAGGAGAGTGAATCTGGAGAAAGTTGGAGAGGAGTGCTTACATAGGCTTGCTTGCTGTTGGCAATAAAGGAGTTAAGTTGCTGAGGAACTGGTTAGTATTTAATGTGCTATCTTCATTTAAGTTTCTGTCTCAAAGTAAAGTGATTTTCTTCTTCCTCTTCTTTTCTTCCTCCTCCTCCTCCTCCTCCACCTCCTCCTTCTTCTCTTTCTTCTTCTTCGACTTAGACGTTTATTAGGCCCTGGGTTATCAGTCAGTCAGTGAACCATATTTGCTGAGCTCCTTCTTTGTGTAATATACCATACTATGTCTTATGCTGGGTGCTGTGCACCAGCTAAGTGTTTTCTACCCTTGGGATGCCTATAGTCCAGTTGAAGAAACAACACAGAAATAGAAATTTTAAATTATATACATAACACTACTTGAAAACATTTTACAATAATAGTACCAAATGCATATTCGCTGAGTACAAATTGTTTATTTAGATGCTGGTGTTAAACATCAAGATATAGCACCAAGGCTCTTGTATAGGATGCATATCATCTTCAAAGAGTTCAACCTAACTATTTGCCCAAGGGGAAAAAAGTAGATGAAAAAATACCCATTATTCAGACTATGATATACAGATATATGAAAACTTGTAGAGGTCATATGTTAGTATATGTATTTTGTAAAGGCACTTTATATGAACAATGAGTTGGAATCAAAGTTGATATTGTATTTGATTGCCTTTGGGAAATTGAGAATGCTTTAAATGATCCCCAACTTCTCCATGAAACAAAGTTTCCTGTTTAATGTACCAATATTTTTGCATTGTTGTATGACTGCCAGAAACGAAATACTATGAACATTGAAGAATTGAAAATGAGTGTCACCTACAGGGCAGTGGAAATAGGCATGACGTGTGATAATAGACCTCAACACATTACAACCAAAGAATTACAAAAGAGAAATCAAGCAAAAGATGTAATTAAAGAAATTTATAGGCTAGTCATTTTGGCAAGTAAAATTGATAGCTAATGGACAATCTGTACCTCATTGGTGTCCTAGTGATTTTAGAAGAAAAAGTGGATGGCCTTGAATACATTGGGTGGAGTTCTTGTGGTGAACTTTTGGGTCAATATAAAGTAGAGTTGTTCAAGACATGCTACCATAAGATGGATGGGAAGCACAATATTAGAGGGAAAATCCATATCTGTGTGGTCATAGATCCATTTGAATTATAGAAAGGGATAGAAGAATCAGGAAAGGGTAGATTTAATCATAAATGATTTCCCAGAGGAGCTACATTTTAAGTCAAGTTTTAAATTAAGAGATAGCTCATTTATAGATTGGTAGCTTGCAGCTACCAATCAGGAGGCATTTCCCTGGGGAGAATGGAACAAGCAGCAGGGATAGTAGAGCTCATGAAGAGGACATGTTTATTGACTTTAGTTATGCAAGGCAAAGCATTTATTTGTTTGTTGGAACTATTAATTTTAGGTTCTTGTGACCACTCTATGTCAGGGTCCCATAGCTTCTTGCATGGGCATAACCTATAACATATGGGAGTACTTAAAAGTTTCTGTCAAGAATGTAGCTGTTGCTGTTCTTATGACATAGTTGTTGCTGGTATGTTGTGTACATAAGACCTCAGGCAACTTACAACAGATCCCAACACACTAAACATTGCACAAGGATACATACAGCATAAGGATTCATATTTTTAGGCATATATGGAAGACCACCTGGGCAGCCATATGCCTCAGTGATTCACTGCCTTACTATAAAGAGGTACCACGTGGCTTTCTTGCTCTTTTTCCTTCCAATATACCCTACTCAGCCACTGACATATAATGGGCCATCTCAAATGACAACTGAATCTCAGAATGGAAGAGAGACCGTTGCTCTTCATTGGGCTAATGGCAACAGCTTCTATCTTCCTGCTCCCCAAGTATGACTATACCAGCCAAGAGTTAGAGTTCAAATGCTATAGCCCTACACAATGGATAAATATCTGTTGAACAGGAAAAGTAATTCTTATTATTAGTATTAGTGTTTTCATATATGAGAGGATCCAGGGCAAGAACAAATACAAAGCTTACAAATGCAAGTTGAATGCATTAACTCAATTCCCACCCACCCGTGAGACAAGTCATTTTTATAAGGGAGAATAAGTGAGGAGACCTTGGCCTCTTGGTTCTCAGCATTTAACATTATATGGAAAAACTGAAAGAGATTTGGGAGTTTTGCACACGCACATAAGACTACAAGTATAAGTTATGTCCAATTTGCAAAACACTTAGTAATACTCATGACCCACCCTTTGAGAACAAATGCCTTAGATCCTAACATTGGAGAGCACCTAGGGATACTTGTGTAATGATTTGTCCATGTCCCCTAACTCATGTAAAATTCTCTTTCAATCAAGACCACATTTGGATGGCTTCATCCTAGTAGGTACAGGATTGAAGCATATTCACTGATTGCAAAGCTACAAAGAGGGGAGAAAAGGTAAAATAGTGATAAAATTCATGCCAGAAAAAGAGACGTTGCCTATATACATTTTGAAGAATCTGCTTGCCAGATAGCTGAAAACATTCTCATTGCTTCATAGAAACTATCTTTTCTCACTGTTACCATGGGATGATAGATTATCACCATTATAGAACACCAGAAATCCAATTGGCACTTTGCCTTTCATAGGGAGTTGTTATAGCTAAAAACCTTTATCATATTGTGTCCAAGCCTCTGGTGATGAACTTCTCTGCACTAAGGTAATACTCAGATAGCAGATGCACAATCTATGTGCTGAGCCCACGTGGAAGCCCTTCAAGCTTCCAGACCTTCCAGAGCTTATGCTCCTCTGGAATAGCCTTCCAGAGCTCAGGGTCACTTCCATACCACAATGAGGCACTACAAGAAAGTAGAGGCAGTGCCAGAAGATATAGACAATGACTTCAGATTAGTATCAGTTGTTATCATGGGAATTAATTCTCCTTGTGCTTGAAAACAATATATAGGACTACATGTAATCTTAAATCTTAAATCTATAATGCTAGGAAATACTCCTCCCATATTGGGCACAAAGAACTTTAACTTGTTTCTACCTCAATTCTCACAAATTCTGAACTAATGACATTCACTATCATATGTGCTTGAACATCCACCAGAAAAAAAATGGTGCCTTAGGAATATATTGCTCTGCACATGAGGGGCAACAATTTCATTTAATTGACTCTTTTCTGTCCTTATAAAAATTGGATTAAATGAAAATGGAAAGCAGGAGGCAATTTAAGTTAAAGGGTTTGATACACTAGTTCAGCAATATATTCTCAAACTTAATCATTAAATGAGATAGTGAGACTTTTTCAGAGTGCACATGGAATTCTGACCCATGAAGTGGGAGCCTAAGTAAATCAGATCTCTCATAGAAGAATTACTACCACATCTATGATTAGCCTCAGCGCACATAAGGCTGGCCTAATCCTGGAATCTTCTAAAAGTGGCTTATGACCACAACAAATGCTCAATCTGTAACCTTTTCCTTGGAATGATGATACAGGCTTATAGTCTAGAGGGTCCCTTGGCAGATAATAATAAAAATAAAAAACTGGTAGGGTAGCCTCCATTTTGGGTAAAGCTAATGAAACTATTGGTTTTTACAGGATTATGTCAGGGAAATATGATGAATTCTTCAGTAGCAATCCACAGGATTGTTTATGCCTGATAGAAATAGTTGTTTTTATCTTCTCTTACCATTATTCCAGTGTCATGAGATCATCTATAAGATGCTGAAGAATATGTTGGTAATATACAGTGAGATGTGGATAAGAACTGCGCAGGATGGAAAGTATGGGTGAGCGATGCTATTTATTTCTACAGCACATCCCATAATGAAGTGCTTAACCAGTGGGGGTTTAATGAATTCCTGTTGGTTGATTGAGGAGATAATATCCATTTGAGCATTCTGGATCTCTGAATATGGTATAGATAGAAGGAGCCTACATCTCCAAGAATTCAAGGAATAGTCTAACATTTTCCATTCATTACTTGCATTAAATGCCAAGAGAAAATCTCATCTTAGATTTTTGTGAGATTTTCTCTCAAATCTAACTCTGGAATACCTCAAATTAAATACAATCTGTGAAACAATGGATTGTGAAGATGGGAGAAGCCAAATTAACTGAGTGACCTTTTTCAAGTCCATTGGCCTATCTAGACTTTGGTTTCTTCATTTATAAAATGTCACTTCCAGTTGTAAAATAATATGATTCTGTAAAAAGAATTGCTAATTATTCTGGGGGCGGAGGAGAAATTAAGGGCTTTAAAGATGATTGGAGTCAGAGTTTAAGAAACAGTAAGGATAAAAGCTAGCTATGGCAAAAACTGACTGCCACAAAACACCAAAAAGTAAATGCAGGCTGCCCACACAGTTAAGTGAAAGTGGAAAAAAAGAAAAGGAAGTGAATATTTTCATGCCATTCTGTCAGCTTTTACCTTTGGAATTTGAGGTTTCTCTTCTTGGGGCCCTGCCTTGCTGTGTAGCAGTTTAGATTCTGAGCATACCAGACAATTTGATGCAGATTCTATGCCCTGAGCACAAACAAAGAGATGGGATAGCTGCTGACATTTTGTTCTGCTTTAATCACTATCCTCTTAGGTGCAATGTGGAGATATCATGCAGCCATACCCACAGAATTAACAGCTAACGTTTCACAACCTTCTTTATACGACCCTTTAATTTACTATACTGTCCTTCGATTTTTCTATGGGCAGGCTTCTATAGCTCTGGGGCTGGTAGCGTAGCAATAATGCCACTGCATTGAAAGACTATTGGCAAAAAGTAAACCAATACTTGCTACACAATCCATGCTCTTGAAGTTAAGATAAATCTCGTCAGAGACTAGTGTCCTTTTGTTCTCTTGTTTCACTGAGTTGAGTTACCTGGATTACTCCTCCAGGGCTATCAGGATTTCTGAGCTATGAGCGCTCAGCCACTTTCCTTATTTATTGGAGTATCATCAATCTTCATCACGGTGCAGTAAATATCTCTGCCGAGGTCAGTATGTTGGAAGTAGTTCAATTGTTATTTTCAGCACAAAAGAACCTGAATTAAATCACTCCTTTTATGTACTTCAGAATCTTTCTAACCTGTTTCATAAGAGATTACATTTTGGGGAAAGAGGGAAAAAATTGTATTCTTTATATAGTACTGTAAAAGAATGCCTTTTGGGGATAGGGGTTGGGGAAAAACAATTATTTCTGCCTGATCAAGAAGAATCTTAGAGACACAGTATGTACTACTTCATCCCGTGTCCTTCAGGAGAGAAGTAGATATAGCACTTTTTCAAAGTTTTAATCTGGAGTCAGAGGTGCCACAGTCTTTGTGTATCAAAAACTATCTGTGTGACAAAACTTTAGACTTTAGAACTTAGACTTGGAAGGCTTAGGGACAACCTAGTCCAACTCCCTCATTTGATATATGAGGAAACTGAGGTACCATTTCTTTGACTTTCATATTTCTCTCCTACAATATGACTATATCCTGGAGAAAGGCTTCCTATAGATACATATCAACCTGGAGAAGAATAATAAGGTGCCCGTGACAATTATTAAGTATCTACTAGCTCTGGAGATAAGAAGATGAAAATGACACACCTCAGACTCTCAAGGAATTTCCAATCTGCTGGGAATGTGTATAGATAGATATGATATTCAGTAGTGTGGAATAGATATAAAAATGGACACACACACACACACACACACAAACAAACAAAATGCTTTAGGAAATTTGCAGAAGGAGAAGACATTTTTAGGTAGGAAAAAAAGGAATGATTCATGAAGGAGGTAACACTTGAGCTAATCACTCAAGGGAGAAATGGATTTTAATAAATGGAGCTGGAGAGAGAGTCCATTGTAGAAATGGAGGGCAGTATATGCAAATTTCAAAAAGCAGCAGATGGCAGGTTGCGAATGGGGAACAGCAAACAGTACAATTTGAATGAAATGTAGAGTAGGTGAATAAGGCTGAAAAGATAGATGGGAGCCAAATAGGGGAAGATCTTCAATGTCATCAGGGAAGATTATTAATTCATTTTTTGATATGTTGAGTTGGAGGCCCCATGAAAATATCCAGATAGTATTGTCCAACAGAAATTTGAAGTTAAGGGACTGAAGTTCAGAGGAAAAATTGGGCTGTATACATAGATTTTGGAGGTAACTACATAAAAGTGATGATTGAACCTACATGAACAGATAGATTACTAAGGGGGATAACACTGAAAAAGAAAAGGCAAAGGCCTCAAACAGTCTTAAGGAGCAGTCAAATTTATGAGGTGAATAATGATAGCATTTATATAGTGCTTACTACGTGCCGGACTTTGTGCTAAACACTTTACAATTATTATCTCATTGATCCTTACAGTAACCCTGGGAGTTAGGTGCTATTATTGTACTCTCTTTACAAATGAGAAAACAGAGGGGTTAAGTAACTTGCCCGGGGCCATACAACCAGTAAGTATATTGGGCCCGTTTTGAACACAGATGTTTCTGACTCCAGGCCTGGCACTCTATCCACCATACCACCCAGTTACCCCAGGTTGAAAGGGAAAATGTAACAGTGAAGAAAATATAACAGTGAAGAAAATATAAGTAGTAATAATGCAAGTAAGACAAAAAATAGGCTATAATAATGCCAGGGACGGTAAGAGAGGAGAGAGGATCTGGGGGAAAAGAGGTAGTCAAGGAATCAACAGAAGTATTTACAAGTACCTACTGCGTTCAAACATGCTAGGCTCTGGGGATAGAAATACAATAAATAAAATGATCTCTACTCATAAAAAGTTTATAATGTTGAAATGTCAAGGAGTATGAAGATTGGGGGGGGAAATCCATTCGATTTAGTAATTAAGTGCCCTTCAAGGAAGTAGTTTCAGAAGAGAGGTGGGTTTGGAAGGCAGATGGTTGAGGAGTGAATAGTCTTTGAGGAAATGGAGGCAGACCATCTTTTCTAGGAGTTTATTGGTGAAAGTAAAGATTAAATGGTGGCTTGAGCGAATGTCAGCATCAAGAGAAAGATTTTTTTAGGGATATGGAAGACCTGAGTTTGTTTATAGGCAGTGGGAAATGAACCAATATTCCCATAAAGGATGAGACTGGTGGAAGTAAAGTCCTAGGAAAAGTGAGATCAAAGGTGCAAGTTTAGGGGTTAAACTTTTCAAAGCACCCTATGCTACCTCATTTGAAAAAGAGAAGCTCATCTATTATGAAATTTCACTACATTATTGCCCTCAAGGTAATTAGTAAAAATAAGAATTGATAGGAAAAAACTAGTCTCCTTTTATTAAAGAGACTAAAGATATTTGTTTAAGTTAGGGAGTGACTAGCTATTGTCTTTTGCAATGATCTGAAGATATGGGTAGACCAAACACATTACTGATGAAGAGGAGACAATTCCCCTTCCATGGTGGAACTTTTTATCATCTGGACAGCAGATGGTCTAAATAAGGGAGCCAAAAATAACAGGTGGGCTTCCCCTGAATTAAGCTAACAGCAACTCCAGGCTTCCATAGTTCTAACTTTGTCCAAAACATTAAGACCTGAAAACTGAACTTTAGTAATAATATTTTATATTTATAAAATACCTTTGTCTATCCTAAGTAATCTCAAATCATCAAAGTCTTCTTGTGTAGGAATGTGTACAATCAGGGAAAAAAGGGAAGAGCCAAATCAGAAAGAACAGCTGATCTTTATGAACCCTTCTAACCCAGTGCTATGAAACCATATGGAGAAAAAGGACTAAATCACTTATATTTACAATGTGGTCTCTTCTAGAAGTAATTAACATCCATGCCTATAACTTCTATTGTCTGAATGAAAATGATCACCAATCCTGGAATATGGAGGAGAAAGAGGAAGCCTAGGGTACAACTCTCTACTCTAGCTACTCCAAATAAATAAGATAAACAACACTCAAATGTAGGAACAACAGTAATTTTAAAATGAGAGAAATTGAAAGAACTTAACAAAAAAAAGCAATTATTTAAGATAGAATGAGTGAATACCAACTCATCAGCCTTTTGGTCTTGTCACTTCCCCTCCCTCCTCCCACTCACAGCACTCAACCGCTTGGTCAAAAACTGACTTGTATATCTGGGGCAGCTGCATGTTTAAGCAATGGCTTTTAGATCTATATCATTGTCATTATTCTGGTCCAATCCTACAACCATGGCAGTTTTAGGCTGATTGAAATCAGACCAGGCTCAAGTTCAGGGAAGGAAAAGGGACAACTGTGTGTGTGTGTATATGTGTGTATCGGCAAGCACCCCAGCACAACCAGGGTGGCTGCTAGCACAGGTTCTTAGATCTGCTTTTCTAAAGGAAAGCAACTCAAAATGGGTTAACAATCTTACTTTAATCAATCAAATACCATTTACCTAGTTCAGGGGAAAAA
>CM053580.1:397815450-397864621 GCA_028627135.1 Pseudochirops cupreus | reverse complement strand
CTAGACCCACTGCCCAATCACAAAGCTACAAGGCACGGGCATTCCTGGAAAACAAGCCTGGCGCCACAGGCTCCACGTGACCACATTCAGCCTATTAGGGAACAGAGTATACTTTCAAATATCCAAGGGTCCTCAGAGTCATGTAGCCACTTTAGCAAAGGGCCTAGGGGCAGGGAAGATCTTCAGATTCCCATAACAATGTGTGTAGGGGGCAGGGGTGGAGATGGTGAGCCTCAGGGGAGAAATGTATAGAGAAGGAATGGATTATAATGTACTAGAGCATGAAGAGTAAGAGAAAAATGTAAAAGACCCAATTGCAAAGGCTTCTCATTTTTCCTTCAGCAATGTTCTAGAGGAAACTCCCCCAATCCCTTTGTGATAGACCTCTCTTCTCAGCGAATTCAAGGTGGAAATAGTCAGTTTCAAAGAGTTGGATGGAGTCAGAACAGTGAGACAAGGAAAGGTGGAAAATAGGTCAAAATATTAGTGACATTCCAAATTTTTTTCTGTAGCACTACACCAATTAGTGACCTTCACCTCTGGGCTACAGATCTTGTTCAACCTAGTGGTCTGAGAGGACAAAAGAATGGGCAGTAGCAGTTGGGTGAAGGGCACACTAATCCTGAAGGGAAATTATTGGTGGAAAGAGACCTATTTACAGCATAGACAGTGGTTCTCAACCTTCCTAATGCCGCAACCCTTTAATACAGTTCCTCATGTTGTGGTGACCCCCAACCATAAAATTAGTTTCATTGCTACTTCATAACTGTAATTTTGCTACTGTTATGAATCTATCTGATATGGAGGATGTATTTTCCTTGTTACAAATTGAACATAACCCACAGTTGAGAACCACTGCCATAGAAGAAACCAAAAGAATGACTGATATTGATAGATTAAAGCTTACTGGGGAGGAGAAATAAAGCAAATTAGGAAAAGGGCCATTTTAAGGAGCAAACACTTTATAACAAAGGAAAATGATTTTAAAAAAAACCTTCAAAGGAATAATTCTGCAAGGCCAAGGGAAATAATAGTGGAATAAGTGCTGAGAATCCTGAAAATAGTTTAGAAGAAAAATTAAATAATTAGGTAAAAACATTTTAAAATACAGATATTAAGGCTTTTAAGGAAGACATAAAAAAATCTGACAAAGAAGTACAGGTTTTAGAACAAAAGAGACACACCATGCAGCTATTCTGGAAAAAAAAAGGAGTCTATAGAATTAATATGCAAAAAATATCAAGGCAGAAGAAAAAGTAATACAACAAAATCCAATGATAATGAGATTGGAAGAACTCATGAGATTTCTAGAAGTAATAATGTGGAATCTGAAGATAAAATACAAAGAGATAATCTAAGGCAGGGGTGGGGAATCTGGTCTGGAGGCCACATGTGGCCCTCTAGGTCCTGAAGTGCCACCCTTTGTCTGAAGCCAAGCATCATAGAACAAATCCCCTTAATAAAAGGATTTGTTCTATAAAACTTGGACTCAGTCAAAAGACTGCACCCAAGGACCTAGAAGGCCACATGTGGCCTAGAGGCTACAGGTTCTCCAACATTGAAGGGTGATATATTTTCAAAAAAAAAATCATGAAGAAATCATACTTGAATATTTCAAAAAAATTGGTTAGAAAAATTGTCCAGAAATTTTAAAACCAGATTTCAATATGTAGAATATATTCATTATTATAGATAATATGTAGAATATATTCATTAATATATATATATTCTGAATGAATATATATTTATTAATATAGAATATATTCAATATATTCACATAATACTAACAGAAAGAAACCTTAAATTTAATTCATCAAGAAATGTCCCAGGATTTTAACATCGAACACTTTTAGAAGTATCAAACTTAATTTTATAAAAAAGCTTTCATATTACAAAGGCAATTAGAATAACAAAATCCTGTTATTTGATTACAAGAAATAAAAAAAAATTATTAGTAAGCATAAATAGCACATCCTGCACACCTGAACTTGGGCAAGCAAACAAGAATCAATAAAGGAAATGAATTAATGACTAGACAATGAGGGAAAAAGAAGAATTAATTACTGAAAAGGAACCTGGAAGTGAACGACATATTCAGACACAAAATGGCCTAACAGGGTAAAGTTAAACATTTTAAGGTCACAATTAAGACTAAAAAAAAAAAAGTTTGTTTTCCTGTGAATGTGACTAATCAAAACCATGACTAAGAAGTGAAGAGTCTCTTAAATTCTTTTTTTAACTCAAAATTGTCTGAAAAGCAGAGAGAGAAGACGAAGAAGGCATCAATAAACCAAAGAATCTAAGGAGCATAATATTTAAATGGAAAAATCAAGAGGTTAAGAGGAGGCATTAAGGAAGTAATATTTTAAGGACAATCAAATGAAATTCCACCATCAGTAAATTAGTATTTTTGTTGGCAGGAATAATAGAATACTTCCTCTTTGACAGAGAAAAAGAGTAGTCAGTAAAGTAACATGGTGCAAAATAAATCTACAGAAATTATTACCATTTCTCTACATCACTAATAAAACTGTAAGAATAGTAACAAGATAGGTTCCATTCAAAATAACTATAAAATTCATAAAATACTTAGTACTTAACTTGCCAAAACACACACAGGACTTGCATAAATAGAGTTTAAAACATTTTTAATGGAAAAAAATTAGAGAAATAAATGGAGAGACAATGATTGCCTCTGGTTGGACTGTGCTAATAAAATTAAATCAGTGGTACTACCTAAATTAGTTTATAGATTTAGAGCCATATCAATCAATTACCATCATTGTATCTCATAGGAACACACACACGCGCACACACACACACACACACACACACACACACACTAACAATTTAGAGCAATAATAGACCTTAGACTCTCAGGAGAAAGAAGAGAAAAATATAAATGAAGAGGACATAAAATTACTAGACCTCAAAATATACTATAAAGTAATAGTCATAAAAAGGTTTTTTACTATCTAAAAATAAGAATACATTTAATAAAAAAATAAGTAAGAAATTAAGAAACAAAGGCATTAATAAACATCATATGATAAAATTCAAGAATTGAAGTTGCTGGGTAAAGTACTTTTGGACAAGAATAGCTGAGAAAAATGAAAAGCAATTTGGTAGAAATTAGGCTTACACACATATAATATTATATGTACATATGTATATACATATATATATGTGTATGTATGTATGTATATGATAATTGTAATAGTAATGTAAATGGGAAGATCTTTCCCATCCACTAATAGGCCCATGTGACCTGGCTTAAGCCACATGGAAGCCTGAGTCACATGAGTCTGAGGTGGGAGGCGCTTGCTGAATGGGTAGAACAGGAACAGATGGAGCAGGAAGGAGTAGAGCAGGAAAGAGTGGAGCAAGAAGGGTGGAGCATTGCTTAGAGGAAGTTGGTCGTAGTAGTTACAGCTAAGGGAGAGAGAGGAAGCAGGCAGCAAGATATGAGCATTTTTTGTGGAAAGGCCCTAGCAGGGGGAAGGCTTGGGGATGGTGGCTCCCTCTTCATTATTATTGTGTATAGATTTCTTTGTTGCTATGATGAATTTGCCTTTTTGGTGTTGGGATTTGGCTTTCTGGTATTCCAATAAATGTTTTGGTTCTGTCTTCCATGTGGAGAGTCTGTCATATTTTGTGATTCAAACTTGGGAATACACCTGCATATTCATAGCAGCTGCTTTGGGTATTGCATTGGTGAAATAATGATAATATATGTAATACATGGTATGTAACCATGAACCACAATAAACTTTAAATAGACACTTGCCCTAAAGATGTTACATCATAAAAACCAATCAAGGAATAGAAGAAATCATGAAACAAAGCAGAAAATTTTAATTATATACCAAAGCACAAATTAAACTAATAGATCAAATGTGAATAGATAAAAATAGAATAAAATAAAGATGGATATAAAAATCTATCTGATAAAATAAAATTGATAGTATAAAAATTGATAGAATAAAAACAAATTGAATGGGGAAAATATTTATATCAAGTGTCAACAATAAGACCTTGCATCCAAGTAGAACATAATGTCCTTGAGGGCAGTCACTGGTTTTCTTTTGTCATTATTTCTGTCACTTAGTTCAGTCTCTGACATATAGTAACAAAGACTTGTTTATTCATTAATTGTTCCAAGATGTATAGTGAATTGACACAAAATATGAGATACCAAAAACTGTTCTCAAATATATATGATCTGCAAACTATAAATGAGTACTTGAAAACAGGTTCCAAATCACAATTTAAAACAACTCGCATTTTACCACATATTCCATAGACTAATGAAGATGATAAGAAACAGAGTCAGCATTGAGGAGCGTATGAGAAGACAGATACAATGACACATTAAAAGCAGAACTCTGAACTGGTCCAAATGTTCTGACTGTCAGCTGAACATTACATAAGAAAAGAAACCAAACTCTCTGTATTTTTTGATGCAGCAATCCCACTATTGCAGTAGGCCCCCAAAGATGTCAAAGATAGGATAAAATCAAAGTGATGCACAGTGCCTGGTACACAGTGGATTGATTAATAGGGGGGAAAAAGAGCAATATATTTCCAAATATTCATAGTAGCATTCTTGGTGGTTATAGAAAGCAAGAAAGCAAGAAACAAAACAGTAGGCATCAATTGGGGAAAGGTTGGGAAAAAAACAAACAAAAAACCCTGAGAAAAAAGCTATAAGTTATAAATGTAACTGAATATTCTTGTGCAATAAGATAGGATGGGAAATAGGATTATTGCCTCTTGCACCTTTCCAGTCTCTTCCCTTTTTCCTAACCCATGTGGCCATTTACAATACATAATTCTTCATTTATTATCAATCTGGTAAGCTGTGGTATGGATTACAATACTGAAATAAAGCCATTCACCATCTATAGTTGGTTTTTTTTTGAAAGGAGAAAAAATATAGAGAAATTTGAGATTTATGTGAACTAATGCAAAGTAAAATAATCAGAGTCAAATGAACATTATACACAACAAACATAACAGTGTAAATGAAAAGATCAGTGAATGGAAATTGAACTCTAAACAACTGAAGAACCAGTAAAGGTCTGGGGGAAGAAATAATGAGGCATCCTGCCTTATTTAGAGCATAGAGACATGGGACCACTAAAACAGAAAGGCTTATTCATTGTTAGCTATGGTCACTGAATCTAGTGTTTTTACTTAATCATTTTTCTTTGCTGCAAGAGCAAAGTCAGTCTGTCAAGAGAAAGCATGATCTGTTTCCCCCCACTCCCAGGACAGACTGTGACTTAATAACAAAAGGCAGCATTAAAACATGTTTTCACACACACATATGTTTATATATACATTTACATTTTAAAAAGAAAGAATGAAAATAACATCAAGCATTTTTCTCTACTTAACATACTATGTGACCGTTAGATATCAATAGAGATGAAAGTTTCTTGAGTTCATTCTGTCTTCCAACAAAGATTGTAGTTTCCTTTTTGATTTGGCTTTATAACATATGTGATTTTGTAAGCCAACTGATCTAATGACCCTTTGCTACTCTGATGGTGTGTAGGAGATATGTTGGGGAGAATTTGTATCTTGTAAATTACTTTTTCTTAATTAAGTGTCTTAAGTTGGATACAGTTCTAAAATGTTCAGAAATTATCTTGGAAGGCAGATTTTAATATCTTCATTCTTTTAAGTGAGCATTTATGGAGTCATCTTCAATTTTCCCTGTAATGGACTACTTTTTTTTCTACTTTTAAAAAATCTATGGGAGTAGGGGTGGGGGTGAATGGCTTTATATCAGTGTTGTATTTCATCCCAGAGCTTACTGGACTGATAATAAATGAAGAAACATGCACTTTAAATAGCCACATTGGAAAGGAAAAAGGGGAGAGACTGGAAGGGTAGATAGGTCCTATAAGTCAAAGGATTTTGGAGAGTTGGGGGAGGGGGAACAGATAGCATATATGGAGTAAAAAGTAAAAAGTAGTAGTCATAGTTGGAATAGTATGAAGTTGTTTCTGACACAAAACACTGGAAGAAAAGTGTTTATTCATTACTACACAAGGTACATTATAAACTTAGAAGTAAATGATAGAAAAGGGAAAAAAAAACCTTTCACAAATGTGTGTGCACATAGCTAGGTAGACGGATGTGTGAACAAGAGAAGTAGTAGAGATAAGAACAGAAAGGATTGAGTAAGTAAAATGAACTTGACCAATTCCCGAGCAGCTGGGAAAAGAGACCTGACTTTGTGGGGACCAAGGACAGAGCAATGGGGGTGTCTCAGGGTGTCTTGTAGTTACCTAGAACGATTGTATAGCCCAAACTCTGAGATTACATCTAAAGAGCCAGTCAGAAAGGGCTTTGTCTATTTAAGGATCAAAAGACCAAGGGAGATAGGTCTAGTTGAACAAAGCAACATTCAACTTTAAGAGGAAGGCTTTAAATGGAAAAGAACAAATTTGGAATCTGACAGAGAGAACAATAAAGAATTGAGAAAATCCTCAAAAAAGACCCTGTCCTTAAAGGATACAAGGTTAAATTCCATTTATAAGCATTATTTACATGCTTATACATTCCTCATTCTGTTAGTGTGAACTTTTTTTAAATCTATAAATGGCTGGCCATGTGAGTGAAGATGATTTACTATAAAGAGGGGTCTTAAGGAGATTTAAGGGGCAAAGCTGTTTTCTCAAGGCCATAGTCTACAAAAGTGGTTTCCCCATTAAATCATTCACTTCCAGCAGTAGAAATGATGAATAGTCTAATTCAATTCAAACATTTATTAACTAGAAATTCCCTGTCTGGAGATGCTATCATATTTAAGTCATGAGCAATGTTAAATTTGCAAAGTTCTTCCATGAACCTCATCTCATTAAATTCTCAAAACAATCCTATGGCTTGAGGAAAGAAATTATTATTCTCATCTGAGAAATAAGGCACAGAATGTTAACCAATTAGTCTAAAGTCATAGAACCAGGTAAGATTAGAGGTGGAACTATAACCTGGTTCCCCTGCCTCCTAAGATCTAGGGTCATTAGATCTTAATGATAAGATGTCACACAGAACCTGGTCTTCCTCTAAAGCTGCAGCAGCATCAAGTGTAAAGGGATTAAAATAGGCACTGTTGATTTAACATTTCCTCAAATTGTACTTGGTCCTCAATGGACCTCCATATCAACACACATCATTTTATGCAAGGCTAGACTTTTACATTAAGGGAATAGAAATGAAGCTAGAGTGAAATTATGTGCTGACAGTTGGCATTACTAATTAATATAGTTTTCATGTTGGGTTGATGATGATGATGATGCTGATTGATGATGATGAAGATAATTATAGCTAAAATTAATATTATATGTTAAGGTTTGCATAGTATTTTACAGATATTATCTCATTTGGACTTCACAACAAACCTGTCAGGTAGGTGCTATTACTATCATTATTTTACAGATAAGATGATTGATGTTCAGATAGGTTAAGTGACTTAAACATGGTCACACATGCTCAAGTAGTAAAATATCAAAGACAGAAATCAAACTCAGATCCTCCTGATTTCAAGTCCATTTCTCTTTACATTATACCATGGTGTCAGAAAGGTTCATTTTAATATCAAATTATGAGAGCAAGTATAAGTAGCAACATGGTTGACTAGAGCACTGGACTTGGATTCAGAGGGCTGTGATTCAAGTTTAATTTTTACCACTCACCATTATAAACCATAACTATAATTAAACAGCAGCATACTCAATAAAGGTCATTAGAGTGGGGATATACCTTGAGAACTTTATCGGCCACTCCCACACTAGCCATGACCAATGGCATCCACTATGTTGATCTATGCAGAAAACCAGCCAGAACTGAGGCAGAAGAAACCTGAGCAGAAGCCCCAAAATGATCCCAAGCAAAGACTTGACTTATAATTTAATTCATCAAATGCTATGTCTACCATGTAGGGGCTCTGTGTCAGGCACTATGAACAAAATGAAAAAATGAACAAAATGAAAAAACACATTTTTGTCTTATACCTCAAGAATATGACTATCAGATAAGGCTGATATGATATGTAGACAAATAAAGACACTACAAAGTAGAAACTGATAAGAGAAATGGAGGTTATTGAGTCATCAATTGTAATCTTTGAAAAATCATGGAGTACACAGGAAAAAACTGAATAGGATTGAATAATACCATTTTTTTAATGGAATAGCATAGACACTTCAATATAAGCCAACAAACTTGACATCCATTCCTGGAAAGGTTCTAGAATGTATTTCTAAAAGGGTATTCAGCGAATATCTAGAAAAGAAAATATTGGTCACAAAGAATCCATATGTCTTTATCAAGATCAGGACGTATGAGACATTTCTGACAGTGTGTCATTACTACACCAATAGATCAGAGGGAATGCCATTTATAATGTCTACTTATATATAGCCAAGATGAAGATTAGGAGCAGCCAACTAGCTGAACTCTTCCAGCATTCTCTTCCAAACAACTTTAAAATAATGCTTCAAATCAAATTTTGAAAGAGCAGCACCAACAATAGGTTGGAATGAGACTTTTTTTTTTCTTGCCTAAAGAAACTTAAGAGGTCATCAAGAGAAGTCTGTAGCAGCAGCAGCGGCAGCAGTTTGGGAGCTCTCAGTCCCGAGAAAGTAATGGGCTCAGAAACCTGGTCAGAAAGAGATTATGGAGAACCATTTACTGGCATTCGATACAGCTGGTGATGATTTGCAACTCCATTGATTATATAAAGTTCCTAGTCACAGTTCCAGGGCAGAGAGGGACACCGGTGGTTGGTCACAAGGGAGCAGGGGCCCTGGACACAGTAATAAAGCAAAGAGGAGTGCTAGTGCTTGCAGCTGCAGGTAACCAGTGGCCCTTCTTGGGTAAAGACCAGAGCACAGACCAGGAGAACAAGGACCATACTCTCTCACAGGATCACACCACCTTAGAATAATAAAAAACTGGCAGACCCCTAGAACGATCTCTGACAATAGGAGCACAGAAAGACCTGAGGCCTGGGAAAGTACCTACCCAAGCCAGGTAATGCAGCCCAACTTTAACATAAAATTAAAAGTAAAAATATAGGCTAGAAAAATAAGCAAACAATAACACCAAAAAAAATTAACCATGAAAAGCTGTCCCACAGCAGGGCTGAGAAAGAATCACTGACCCAGAGGTTCTATTGAATTCATAAAAGAGAGACGGGAACTCTTGGAATGGTGAAAGTAGAGAGCCCCTTTATTGCCCTGTGTCCAGCCTTTTATAGGATGCTTCTCACTTGCTTTCCCCTGGGAACATTGCTTACTTCTTTGTGCTGGGCCACAGGTGTATTTGCCATGCATATCTCGAGGACCTAATCCTCACAACTGTATCCTTGAGCATCTTCCCGGGATGAGGAACCGATCCAGGCCACTCAGCCCAACAAATAACTGAGAGGGCTTGTTCAGCTGTCAGGGTCTGAGTCCCACTGGCCTGTGGTTCTCAGCAGTACTCAACAAGATTCCTGGAAGACTTAAAGAGAAAAAGTGGCAGAGGAAAAATGGGGAAAATAAATTATATCTATGGAAGAAAATTATGAAAAGAGAATTAGAAGTTTGGTAAAAGAGGCACAAAAATACTAAAGAAAATTACACTTTAAAAAACAGAATTGGCCAAATGGAAAGAGATACAGAAATTAATTGAGGAAAACAGTTATTCAAAAATTATACTTGGTCAAGTGGAACTTAATGACTCCACAAGATATCAGGACATAATAAAACAAAACCAAAAGAATGAAAAATAAAAGAAAATGTGAAGTATCCCATCAGAAAAAAAAAACCTGACTCAGAAAAATAGATCAAGAAGAAATAATTTTGAAATTATTGAAAAACTGGAAAATCATGCTCAGAGGGCCTAGACATCATATTTCAAGAATTTATTAAGAAAAATTACCCCGATATTTTAGAACTCAGAGGGTAAAAATAGAAACGGAAATAATCTAAAGATCACCTCCTGAAAGAGATCCCCAAATGAGAACTCCCAGGTATATCGTAGTCAAATTCCAGAGCTTCTAGCTTAAAGATAAAATATTTCAAGCAAACAGAAGGAAACAATTGAAATGTCATGGAACCACAGTGAGGATGACACAAGATTTATTGGCTTCCACATTAATGGAGTAGAGGGCCCAGAGTAGGATATTCTGGAGGGTAAAGGAGCTGGATTACAACCTACACAGCAAAACTGAATAGAATCCTTCATGGGGAAAAAGTGGAAATGGAGAACTTCCAAGCATTCCTGTTGAAAAAAGCAGAGCTGAATAGAATCAAATATGACTCAGGAATAGCATAAAAAGGTAAACATGAAAGAGTAGTAATAAGGGACTCAATAAAGTTAAACTATTTGCTTTCCTACATGAGAAGATAACACATGTAGCTCCTATGAATTTTATCATTATTATGGCAGTTAAAAGTAGTTTATATTGACAGAGGGGATGGGGTTAAGTCAATTATGTTGTATTGGTATAAAAAAAACTGAAGAGGTGCAAAAGGGAGATGCATTTGGAGAAGAAGGTAGGGAGAGATAAAAAGAGGAAATTTTTCTCACATGAAAGAGGCACACAAGGAAAAGTTTTTATAAGGGAAAGGAAAATGGGGCATGGTTGGCAGTGCTTTAACCTCACTCTCATCATAATTTGTCCAAAGATGAAAGAATGTATGTGTGTGTGTAGGTATGTATGTATGTGTATATATGTATGTGTGTATATGTATGTATGTGTATATTTTATATTTATGTATATATATATATATATATATATATATATATATATACATACACACACCCACACACTCAGTTGTATATAGAAATGTAACATATTCAAGAGGGAAATAGTAGGGGAAGGGGGATAAGAAAGGGGTGTGTGTGTTAAAAATAGAGGTCAAATTAATGGAAACAATGGTTAGAAGCAAAATAGCCATTTGAAGAGGGACAGGATAAAAAGAGCTAGAGAGGAAAAAATAGATGATAATGGAATGGTAGAAAATGTGTACATAGTAATTGTAAATATGAATGCGAATTGGAGGAGCTCACCCATAAAAATGTAAGCAGATAGCAGAATGGATTAGAAACCAAAATCCAATAATATGTTGTATACAAGAGACACATTTGAAAAAGGAATACATACACAGAATTAAAAATAAAGGGCTGAAGCAGAATCTAATGTGCTTCAGTTGAAGATAAAAAGGCAGGGATAGCAATCGTGTCCTCAGACAAAGCAAAAGCAAATATAGACCTAATTAAAAGAGATAATCAGAAAATTTCTCTGATGAAGCCCTATTTTCTCATATATATATATATAATAAGTATAGAACTGAGTCAGATTTAATAAAATAAGGTTGATAAATGATCAAAGGATATAAATCGGCAGTTTTCAGAAGAAATCAAAGCTAACTATACTCATTAAAAAGTGTTCCTAATCACTATTGATTAGGTAAATGAAAGTTAAAACAACTTTGCAGTACTACCTCAGACCTATCAGGTATGACAAATGCTGGAGGGGATGAGGAAAAAATAGGTACACTAATGAATTACTGGAGGAGTAGTGAATTGTTTTGAAGAACAATTTGGACCAAAGGGCTATATATATGAAAACTATGCCATACCCACAACAATAGCAATACTGTGTCTACATTCCAAAGAGATTAAAGAAAAAGGAAAAGGAGTTATGTATACAAATTTATTTATAGCAGTTTTTTTGTGGTGACAAAGAATTGGAAATCAAGAGTATGCCCATCAATTGGGAAATGACTGAAAAAGTTTTGGCAGAAGATTGTGAAGGAGTTATTATCATGTTATAACAAATGGCAAAGGGTTCAATTTCAGTTAAAAAACAAAAACATGGTAAGACCTATCCGGACCAATGAAAAGAGAAATGAAAAGAACTAGTAATACAATGTTGTAATGATGAACAATTGTGAAAGACTTGGCTGCTCTGTTCAATACAGTAATCTAAAACAATCCCAAAGGACTCAATGAAAATATGACATCCACCTCAAGAAAGAGAGAGAAATGATGAACTCTGAGTGTGAATTGAAGTATTCATTGTTTTGCTTGCTTTTCTTGTTTTTTTTGAAATATGGCTAATATGGAAATATGTTTTGCATAATTTCACATGTATAATTAACATCATATTGTTTGCCTTCTCTGTAAGTGAGAGAGGGGTTGGGGAAGAGAGAAGGGATTTGCAATTCAAAATTTTAAAAGAAAAAGATGTTAAAATAATTAAATGATAAAATATTTTTAAAATATTCATTGGAATAGCTGAGATTCAAGTAAGATAGGTAAATTTGGACTAATTAAGTCAGAGACCACTTTCTTTTTGTCTCTAACATTTAGTATTGTGTCTTACAGGAAGTGAGTTCTCACTAATGTTTGTTGAATTGTAATGAAGACTATGGTTCCTACAGCATATGAAAAACAAAACCATTTGACAGGTTTTTCTCATGTCATTCTTGTGAATGAGATGGTCAGATGTGAGTGTAATGATGGTATAGTTAGCTTTCCTGGTAAGCCTCAGCTAATTGTGAACTTTAGTTACCCTGATGTTTTTGTTACAAGATGTTGTTCTTTTGTATTGATCTTCTGTTTTCTGCTTATGCCTTCATCTTCTGTCCATGTGTAGTGGCAACCACACTGGCATATCCAGGGTGGCTGCTAGCACAGGTTCTTAGATCTGCTTTACTAGGAAAGATAGCTGTTTAAGGGGTCAACAATCTTTTTTTAATCACATTGACTAGTTCAGGGGAAAAGTTAGCACCCTGAACTCCAGAGAAAATAAAAACAGAGGATATACAAGCACAGAAATAAAGGCTAACAGACAGGGCTCTGACTGCCTGAATCAACTGTATACTTTACATATGTCCCTGGATTTAACAAGCCTTTACATCTGAGCAGTGGAGGAGCTCTAAACATAAGACCACTCAGAATCTTGGCCAGGGAATCACAAACTCCTTCTCATAAGTGATTCCCCAAAGTAAAATACCAACTCAGAGTATATATACACTTCTCAGAGCCAAAAGGCATCACAACCCTCCTGACTCAGTGCCTAATTGGAAATTAGCAAAAGGTACAAAAGCCTTCCCACAAGCAAGCATCCCCTAAGCAAGCTTTCCTTAATGGGCTCCAAGTGAGGCCTATTAATGAGTAGGGAAGAACTTAAATCCTGTTAACATTACACCATATCTTTTTCAAAAGTACCATGGATATCCACGTTGGTATCTTTAAACAGATGCCCCTTTATATCCTTTTTAAAATTGTTTCTCTTTTCTTTTTGAGAGATTTGCATTTCTCCTGGACTGATCATTGCTCTAATCAATCAATAAAGTGATCAAGCAACTCATTAAGTGCCTATGGGCCCATGCATTATGCCAGGTAATGAGAATACAAATAAAATGAATAAAATAATCAATAATCCATGGGATTTCTCTGAATTTCTTGAAATATCTTCTCCCTAAATCCTTGGGGGTATGGGATTAATCTATTTTTGCTCTCTTTATCTATTATAAATTTCAAGGTGGCATGTTAATTTCCCCCCAAGGATCCTATCAATTCTTCTTAGGAAGCTAGGTCTTTTTTTTTTTTTTTGGTAAGAAAAAATTCAACTTGGCACTTATATTTTGGTTCTTCCACCTTTTGAAGGAAAAAAATTAAATAACATTAAGATATGACAAGAAAGTATTTACTGGTTTGCTTTTTAGTAGACAGAGAGCCTTGACATATGTTCAGATAAATGAATTACTCCTATATGGCTTTTCCAGGGTCCTGAACTTCCTATGTATTTTTTTCAATAGAAATGGTCTTGTTTCTGTCCTCATTTCGCTTCACCCACATGTTCACCATGCTTTCTCACCTCAGTCCCAGATAGCCTCACAAGTGTATTTTATTAAACAATGCAAATCTGTTTTCACCTTCCTTTACCTATCCTGTTCCATTTGAATGAAAATACATTCTTTCAGTTATAATCCAGTAATGGATGCCATCACAAAGAGCTTCAGTAAAAACCTATGATATGAAATTTACCTTCTTGCATTATGTTTTCCATTTTACCTTATGCCACATCCTTACATTCTTCATTTGCATATAAACTTGTGAGATTGTGTATTTTATTGTTAATTTCTTTCTTGAATTTTGTTTCCTGTACATTTCTAGGCATTTATATTGCTATTATTCAGTTTTCTTTTTTTAAATTTATTTTATTTACTTTTAGTTTACAAGATTCAGTTCCACAATCCCTTGAATTTCAGATTTTCTCCCCTCCCTCCCCCCCCCCCCCATGGTGGCGTGCAATCATGTATAGGATCTGCAAATACCTTCTCATTGTACAATAGTTTGGTTATACAGAAGGGCTGTAACCAATGAGTGATCATTGAGAAAAAAAAAACAAACATGAAAAAGAACGATGGCATATTTTGCTTCAGTCTCCATTTAAACTATAGTCAACTGGACTATCCCTCAACAATGCACAGCTAAAAGACAACTCTACAAGCCTCAGGATGGAAGGAGATATCTAAACTCAGAGAAAGATCTAGAAAGACTATTATTCTTTTTTCACTAAAGTTAATCTCAATAGGATCTAGCTTGGTATATATTTTCATAGTTTTCTCCCTCTCATATTCTTTAAAATTTAATTTTTCTTTGATTATATTTCAAAATTGCAGGTAAATATCAGTCTTTGCTAGGTATACTTAATGTTTATCTAAGAGCTTGTAACTCTGGCCACTGTATAATTGTGAAAACTTGCACAAATCACAAAAACTCTTTAAACTTTAGTTCTCCATCTATAAATTTGGACTGCTAATGCATGTACTCCCGGCATCACAGAATTATTATATAAAATATGGATTATTATTAAAATTTTCTTATAGTTATTATGCATTTCTTATCTCATCCACCAAAACTAGACTATAAGCTTCTTAAGGCTAGGGATTATGTCTTTTTTTTTTAAATCACCTTCCATGGCTGCACATTTTTGTCATGAAGTTAATCATTATTAAAAGTTCAATATGTGAAAAACTCCATATTTTTGCAAATGTTTAACTCAGAATTTTATACTGTATCATGTGAGTTTAAATCTTTTGTTTGGGCTATCTAAGCATGTTGTTTTATTTTTTTTTTCAAATTTACCATGAAAAGCAAATCTTAGATTCAGTCATGTTTCAAAAGTAGACACTGGCTTAGGTTGTATCTGTAGATATGTCAGTATGTTTTCTCTGAGGAATGCCAATTTTTCACGTCCTCATTTAATTGTGCTAGTTTTTAATTATCTTTCATTCACTGGGTAACTAGGATATTCCAGTCACCAAGTCCAAGTCAAACAGCTTTCTGATGACTGAGTTTGGCCAAGCAGACAGGTTTTCAGGATGTAACTGAAATTGAAACTATTTTGCAAAAGTCTGTTTGTTCTGTTTGTGTTGGTTGATTCATTGAAGCATTTGCTCCTCTCGTCTTCTGTGTGGTTTCTCATTACTGTACTACAGATTGTTAGCAACACCCAATGACTTCCCATGAGCCAGGAAAAAAAAATGGTGACAAAAGGAAATCATTTAATCTCTCTGAGTTTCATTCTGAATCTTGACTGAATTTATGAAAAAGAAAACCAAGCCCAGAATATCAGTTCCTATTTTAATGACAGCATCTGCTGAGATTCTCAGGGGGTTCTTTTCTTCTATTGTTCTGCATTATCCTAGAGCCAAAGAGGTGAAGGCAAATTCAATCTAAATTTTTAAGTCACCCCAATTAGCTAATCGAGCCTTCCAGATTGCTCATAAGAGACAGCATGAAAGACACAAGGTTTTCATTGCACTTACACACACACACACACACACACACACACACACACACACACACACACACACACTGTGCATCTTGGAATGCCATAATATGACCCCCTGAGTCTACAGGGTAAATAGATCAAGGAAAGAGAAGGTTAGTACTTCCTTTGTTAATTTTGAGTCTTGGAAAGTTGCCGTGGGTACTCATTGACTTACCCAAAACCTCATAGCCAGTGAGTTTTAGAGGCAAAATTTGAATCCAGGTTTTCCATGCTCTCAGGCCAACTCTCCATTTGCCATGCCATTCTATTTCTCTTTCCTCCAAGCAGTCACATCCAAGGATCCGAAATCCAAGTTAAAACTATGTCTTGATGTAGAATGTTCTATATACTTCATTATCAAAAGTTGTATAACTTGCCATCTAAATCTTCTGTTCAGATTTCTCCTTATGGCACGCAGGTTACTCTGTTCTCAAAGGCTCTGCTACCAGGGTGCAGATTCTCAGAAAGACTTTGAATATTACTAAGGAGATTGACTGCCACTATCTGAGTGTCAGCCTAGCCAAGTTCAGAGAATGTCATCATCAAACAGTTGGCTAAATGGTGAGTTTTTTGTTTTTTCTTTAAGAATAGCAACTCATGAAGAACACAATTTTCCTCATCTGTCAAATGAGGCTATTGAACTAGATTACCTCAAAGGTGCCTTCTAGCTCCAGATCAATAAGTCTGTGATCTGGAAAGGCACATAAGAGATGTGGCAGGTCTTTGGAGCATTAAAGTGTTTATTCCTGTGACCAATCAAATTTCAAGAAGCATTTGAGTGCAGTGCAAAGAGTACTCAATTAGAAATGAGGAGATCTGGATTCCCACCCCAACTCGACCACTAATTAGCTACATGACCTTGATGTCCCTGGATATCAGTTCTCTTATCTCTCCAATTACAGACCATATAGTCTCAGAGGTGACTTCCCAGGTGATAGTTCTATGAGTCCATGACTATAACATTTTAGAAATTAAAATTCTGATGTAGACCAAACCCATTCAAACACCAATGTACATCAGTCACATACATAGTAGAACAGAGGTAAGGATGCTTAATTGAAGTTGCCTTCCAAAGCAAAATGAATTGGGTAAATATTTCCTAGAGTTATAGTTTTAGATTTGAAAGGCGCATTCAAGGTTGTTTAGTCTAATATTTAACAAATGAGGAAATTGAGGTCCAGAAAGGTAAAATGTCTTCCCTGTGGCCACACAGAAAATCCAGGACTTGAGCCACACTCTTCCACTGTATCCCACTATCTGCCTAAAATTTTTTCATGAGAATGATTTTGCAGAGAAGTAACGAGAAATTCTCTTGAATCAGGGCTCCTAAATGTCACAGTTTTCCTCATCCTATAGCCAAAAAATGGAGCATGGTCAGAAGGTAATATTGGGTCCAATCTTCCACAGGATTAAGGAAAACAGAAGTATCTAGAAAAGTAAAATTATTTTGATTAGTTTTACCTCAATCAGGTCGTTTCAGTTATGTCAGACTTTTCATGACTCCTTTTGGAGTTTTCTTGGCAGAGATATTGGAGTGGTTTGCGATTTCTTTCTTCAGCTCATTTTACAGATAAGGAAACTGAGGCAAACAGGGTGAAATGACTTGTCAAGGGTAGTAAGTGTCTGAGGCCAGATTTGAACTCAGGAAGATGAGTCTTCCTGACTCCAGGACTGGCACCCTATCCAATGTGTCATCTAGCTGCTCCTGATTAGGTTAGTCTCATCTTATTCAAAGAGAAGACATGAATTCTAACCAGTTGCTGTCTAATTTGCAAATTAGCTGTCAAAAATACCATAGGGACTTTTAATCACAGTAGATAACTTAACTATTTGGCTTCTAAGGGAGAAATGGGTGAAAAATGCTGGAACAGGAGACGGCTTGAGTCCAAGGGTGAGTCTTAAAATCCTGCCCCTGACACTTACTACCTGTTTGACCTACGATATGTTGTGTGATTCCCTTAGCCTCAGTTTCCTCATCTGTAAAATGAAGGGGTTGAGCTAGAGGATTTTTGGAGTTCCTTCCTGCTTTACATCTATGACACTGTAGTCCTGGCTACCCTTAGAGCATTTAAGATGTTTGCATGAATACTTATCAGCTGGGGGTGTTCTCCTTGGTATCTTGACCTCTTTTGACCTTCACAAAATTTCTATGCCACGAAAAACTCCCACTTTTCTTGGAAACTGGTGTGCTATCCCTGAAATCTAGTGGCCAAGCTCATGTCATCATCTTAGGTCAGAAGCACATGATTCTAAGAACTTCTATCATTCTGAGCTGCCTCCTATTGCCTACTACTGGCACCTGTCCTCATTCTCTGCTCCCTGCCCTGTAGAGATTGCTCCTGGCTCTCCTACCTGTAACAAAGCTGCCGTTCTCTTAGACATTCTTTCCAAATAGCAGGGGATAATCTACAAGTCAGTAGTGACAAACTCAAATAGAAATAGGGATAACTAAACTGCATAAAAATCCCAGTGTGCCACATATTGACAGCTTTAACATGTAATATCATCTATGTTTTATTTAGTTATTTTATTAACTATTAATGAATTGGTTTTTAATCTGGTTCAGACCACAGTTAGGAATGGTGTAGTCTTCATGAGGCCCATGGGCCACATGTCTGACACCTCTGCTGAAGTACATAGGCAGCCTTCACTCAGAGATGCAGCCTCATTCTCCATTGAGTCACATCTCCAAGTGATTATTCTGGGGAGTCCAAAGATTCAACAGTTCATCTCAATAGTGATGTGACCCTGGTTAAAATGGATCTGACAATCTGAAGAGTGCCATTACCCATGGTGATTTTTTTCCACTGGGTAATCATTCATCCTTAATTTGGATCCAAGAGAACTTTCACAGCACAACCTTTGTTTCACATTAATGGTATCTGTGATATGGTGCTTTCCATCACAGGAACAAGTGGCCGCAGTCTGTTGCCAGTTCCATATTTATTGGAATGAGGATTACACATATTAAAAAGAGTCATCAGGTTACAGAGGTTCAATCACCAATCTTCTTACAAGGCTAACATTATTAAGAAGCACACTTCATATATCTTCATGACAGAACCACTGAACCCTCTACTGCCTAATGAATAGACTGTTACAATCCTCTCTAACATTTGTATGCATCATATTTTTTATTTATATCTAAAAGCCAAACACTTCAACGCTTCTGAATTCCATACTACAATGGCAGCTGACTGTTTCTTCGAGAGAAATCAACTATCTCATGTTTGCTACCCAGCAAACTCTGCTTTTCTTGGCTTGTGTCTCTCTTTCTTCTTGTCTCCCATTCTGCAGCAGTATCTTTTACATTCTAATTGCACAAGACCCACACTATTTCATCTGAGACTTTCATGTTTGTCTGTCTGTCTATCTTTCTATCTCTCTATCTACCTATCTGCCTGTCCACCTATGTGTCTGTATGTCTATCTATCTTTCTATCTACAGACACAGGCATATACATATATATACTTATGTATATTTATATACATATGTATATATTTGATCATTAAGAAACTCCTTCATATTCCCTCAATGTTTACCAAGGGCAAATGATAGGACAATCTCTGGAATGATGGGAAGATACATGTTCCCACAATATATCATCTTTGCTATGCAGGAAAAATTTTCCAGTGAGGTTCTCTTTTTTGTGAGAATGCAGCTGTAGTCAATGCCAGACCCCATCCTTCTCCAGAATTGGCAATCATTCATGACAATGATGGCTCACATTTCTCTGAAGGTCAGTAGAGGTCAGTCAGCATGGAGAGCATCCCAGCTGATGGAGATTAGTGAAGAGTGTTACAAATATCCTAATGGTTGCCAAGATCACAGAAGTATAGATACAGAGCTGGAAGGAAGCACGGAGGCTATCAAATTCAATTCTGTCATTTTATGGATGAGAAAACTGAGGCTAGGGGTGTAAAGTAAATTTCCTTGGGTCACACGGGTTGTGTTATAAGAATGATTTGAACTCAGACTCTAGATTAGAGCCTTTGACTCTAGAAGCAGTGTTTTTTGTATAGGACCAAGCTGCTCACCAAATTTTACGTAGTCTAGAGATAGCGGAATCGGTAGGAGGGCTTTTTATTAGCAGTATCAAACTTAAATAGAAATGGGGGCCACCAAACCAGGTGCTTTGCCAACCTCAAATCGACAATTTTAAAATGTGATGTTTTATATATTTTATTTTGTTTTTATTTATTCGGTCAAACATTTTCCAATTATATTTTAATCTGGTTTGAGCCATACTGGTCAGTTTTGCCAGCCTCATACAGCCTGTGGGCACGTTTGACACCTCCGCTTTATACCAGGCAAAACATATTCATATGTAATTGCATTTGGTCCCTTCAATAACTTTGTGAAATAGGTAGTTCCAACATTATTATTCTCATGTAAATTGACACTTAGATATCATTTTTTTTCTTCTTTAGGATAATAGAAAGAATAATTAGGAAAAACCTCAAAATTACTGACTTCCTGTATGTTCTTTCATCAGCCTCTTTGCTACCCATATCTACTTTTTGGTTGTTTGTTGTTGTTGTTGTTTATATAGCTGCATTTCTAGATCACATGGGGGGAGCTAAAGTGTGGGAAGACCAGAAAGGCAGAAAAGAGCCAGATAATAAGGAGTTTTAAATATCAAATGTGGTACTTACTTGATCCTAAAGGTAAGAGGGAGCCATTAGAGCTTTTATAGCAAGAGTTCACAAAGTCAGATCTATGCTATAGAAAAAAAAATTGTAGCTGAGTTGAGGGTGTATTGGAGTACATAGAAACCTGAAGCAGGGAGATCCATTATTAATCTACTGAAATAGCCCAGGCCAGGGGTCATAAGGTCATTAACCAGTGTTTTTTTTCATGTAAAAACTGTGTGTGTGTGTGTGTGTGTGTGTGTGTGTGTGTGTGTGTGTGTGTGTATGTCCTTGTGGTATATATCTGGATATATACTATAATAAATGTTGTGAATGTAGAGATGAGAAAATCTGATAATAGATTGAATATGTGGAATAAATGTGAGTATGGAGTCAAGGGTGACACCAAGATTGCAAATCTTGATTAATAGGAGGATGATGGTCCCCTTGACAGCAATATGGAATTTTGGAAATATCTTTTGGGAAAAGATAATGAGTATTCTTCTGGACATGTTGAGTTTGGAATGTCTAGAGGATATGCTATTTAAAATGTCTTAAAGGCCATTGTTAATTTGAGACTGTTGCTCAAGAAAGAGACTAATTCTGGATATGTAGATTTGGAAATCACCTGTAGAAAGAGGAGAATTAAACTCATAGATGTCAATAAGATCATTAAGTGGGAGAGTAAAAGGGTGGGGAATCTGTGGCCTCAAGGCTACTTGTGGCCTTCTAGGTCCTCAAGTATGACCTCTTTAACTGAATCCAAACTTCACAGAATAAATTCTCTTATAAATGTGTGTGTGTGTGTGTATACAGTCTAAGGGGCACACCTGAGGACCTAGAGAGCCACATGTGGCCTTGAGGTTGCAGGTTTCACACCCCTGGTATAGAACAAAAAGACAAGTGATCCTAGGACAAAGTTTTGGCTGGAAGTGGGGGAGGAATTGACAGGGGTTAAGTGACCACAGTTAACAGGTAAGGCTTGGACGAAGAGCCAACAAAGGACACCAAAGAATAGTCAGACAGATTGGAGGAGATATAGGATAGGGCAGAGGCACAAAACCTACAGAGTACCCAGAAGGAGATGACTGAATGTGACATAATTTAATAAGGACAAAGACTGAGAAATCATCATTACATTTTGGAATTTAAAGATAATTGCTGACTTTGGAGAGTTTGATTTCAGTTAAATTTCAGAAGTCAGAATGTAGAGAGTTTAGAAGAGTGAGAGGAAAACAAGTGGAGAAATGGAGTTTAGATGAGTTTTGAAAGGAGTTTGGCCATGAAGGACAAGTAGAGATAAAGAACAATAGCTAGTAGGGATGGGAGGATCAAGTGAGGGTTTTCATGGTTGGAGAAGACATGGTCTATTTGAGGGCATCATGGAAAGAGCTAGAAGTTATGGATAAAAAGACAAGAGAGAGAGAGAGAGAATTGGGGTTGACAGTGAGGGCAACATGCTGGAAAAGAAAAAAGGAAAGTGAAATCATTGACATATGTAGTAGAGTTTGCTTTAGTGAAGAAAATGGTCGCCTAATCTCATGAAACAAGAGTGAATGGGGAAAGACAATACATAAAAGGGAGATGAAAAATCTGGGTCTGGAGAGGGAGAAGGAACCCAATGGGGAATGGTGAAGTCTGGGGAGTTAGACACACAAGCAGGAGGAGAATGAAGCACAGCTGGCCTGCATCCATCCCCAAATTAAAGCCTTCCCAAGGAATATATAATTTAGAGAAGACAGTCAACAGGATAGAGGGAAGTTTCAGGATGAAAAGGCAACTGAATTACGGTAGCAATGTCCATAGAGGATGAAGCACAGCCAAGAGGGCAATGAAGCATGGTTGACCTAGACCCATCCTCCAAAAATGATTGGCCTCTTTGAAACCTCTCCCCCATTGTTCTTCTCTCTGAGAGTAAAGGGGATAAATCTAATCCCTCTTCTTTAAATACTTAAAGATAGACATCATGTTCCTCATCCTTTGATCAATACTCATATAATAAAAACTCAAGGCCCTTTTTCACTTACTGGTTGATGGAACTGAGGTCCAGCTATTTAGCAGCAGAAATGAGACTAGTACTAAGTTCTTAAAAATTATTGCCCTATATTCTTTCCTCTAGACTGCAGGGAATAGAAAGAACTAATTGTTCAAGTCTGAACTATAATTGTAGACTGTTTCAACTTACTAAGTAAAAAGGGCAGGAATCCCACTGCCATCATAGAAAACAGAAAGTTCAGCTCTTTGGATTTCTCTGCATGTTCTTTATTCTATTTTTGGAATGGGCTCCTGTTTCTGATTTGACAAGCCATCTGCCTTGTTAGCTTTACTACCTTTTTCCAACTTATTTTTTTCTTTGAAAATAAACTCTAAAATGAGGCAGCCAAAGTTGTGGCCAAAGCAAAAAAAAAAAAATGAAGAAAAACCACAAACAAATGCCTCCTAAGCTGTAATATCCATCTCTGGTGTTTTTAATTTGTGAATTTATTTTGCTTATTTGAAATCCAGATGAGCAGGGATGAATGGGGACCTCAAAACCACATTCTGCACTTGAATATGATGATTATCAATTATTTTTCAAAAAATTCTAATTACAGGATGGAATGACATCCTTGAAAAGCTTTGAGGGAAATATGCCTTAAGTATGAAAAACAAAGTTCTCTTTTTGATCTAGCTAAACGGGATGAACTCACAAGCCCTACTTAAACAATCAAGGGTTTTGAAACAACATTATTAGACAGTGGAGGCAGTTTCCTCAAAATGAAGATGGTAAGAGGAATATGTGTCTGCCTCCAAATCACTAATGATTGAAATCAAAGTTAAACAAAAATATCATAAAATGTTGTGTATGGGCCTGCAACTCACACAGAAAACATCCCAATTTAGCTCCTGACTGAAAGTAGAGGCAAAGGTGCAATTAATCATTTCATATCAATATAATTGTCTTTCAAAGCAAAATCTTAGGACAAATGTCTTTCATGGCATCTTGTTTTGTTTTTTATGCTTTTAAATAGACATAATTGCTAAACCAAGCACAAGGAAAATCCTCAGCTTGGTTTCCAAGTGATTTTCTGACACTTTTTTTTCATAAACCAAGGGACTAGGAGCACAAGAGCCAGGATCTTCTATTGTTAATTAGGACTGTTAATCAACATTAGTGCTTCAGAACTTTGGACTCTATTTTGGTCTTCTCTGCCTATTTCTTTTTGTATATGATGGCCATGTGGCTCTCTCTTCAAGACTACCAAGATGAAATGGAACATACTACTGTTGTAGCCTACTGGAAACTCCATGATATGCTGCCCCATAAATCTGTCTTATGGGATATAATTTTTTAAAAAACCAACTGGTTTAGTCAGAGAGTAAGGACTTTTGCAGCTGCTAGATTTTAATCACCATGTCTTAATGTGGAGTAAGCATAGTGTGAGGTGAGAATGCAAACAATCCCTTTTAATTGTAGTAAATGGCATCTTAAGAACCTGCTTTGCCACACTCTTAAAGGCCAGGAACCTCTTTTTAACAATTAACAGAAACCTAGTGGGGCATGGAATCACCATTTAGTTCAGTAAAAGCAGCCCCCCTTGGCTGTGTAGGTGTAATTAGATCCTGAAAAATAATTACTTGTCCTCAGCAATAGCAGTTTTTTACTTGCATTCCTCTTGTGATCTATGAACAAATTACTTTATTAGGAAATCATTAGAGCATAATTTGTTACTGTATGCTGCAGACATCAATATTCATTTCTCATAATGAAACTACACCTTTGGATAATCTATTATTATTGAAAATAATATACCCCCTAAGTATTGCTTTGAAAGTGCCATTAACCTTAACCTCTATGACATTCTTGATGAATGGGAGATCAAGCAGGGATTCTGACATTTTCTAGTGTCCTAATTTATATAATAATACCTTTTCAAGCCTACAGAGGTTGAATGACTTGTCCAAGGTCACATAGCTCATAAATTGCGAGCTGGGTTCTGAACCAGATCTCCTGACTCCAAATCCTAGAAACTTTCTCCTGATTCATGTTACCATAAATTAGGGTCTCATGCCCTGATGATATAAAAGATAAGTTGAGGATGTCCAGACCATAGGACAAAAACAACAATTTCACTGTTTGATATTTTACTGTTTTCTTATTAGAAAGTCCTTTCTTTGCAACAACAACCACATGATATAAGTACTACAAGTGTTATTCCCACTTTATAGATGAGGAAGCAGAGGCTCAAAAAGATAAGATCCAAGGTCACATAAATAAGGAGAGCCAAGATTTGAACACAGGTCTTTCATGAATCCAAACCTGAATCTCGGTAATATGTTACATTGCCTCCCCCCACTACACATGTGAATGTGCTTTCTAAAAGGAATGACTCACATGAGCTTTGAGAAGTGTTTTGTCAACTAGGTTCTTAAGGGAAACTTGAACCTCACAGAATTTTCTTGTCTTGGACTTTGTGTCTCAACGTACTTGACCAAAGACAAATTCTTCAGAGGTGGAACAAAACTAGGAACAAAATGTTTAGAAGAGAAGGAAGGGTGAGAATCAAGCCCACACCGAAGCAGGATGTTATTGGAGCACTTGAGTACCATGGTAGATAGTGAAAATGCTGCCCTTAGCATCAGAAGACCAACACTGGGCTCCCTACTCTTCAGCCGGCTACCTATGTGACCTTGGTAAAGGTCACTTAACCCCAGTTAACTCATCTGTAAAATGAGAGGGTTGGCCTCAGTGACCTCGAAGGTCCCTCCTAGCTCCAGATCTATAATCTATTAACTGAGCTTTCATTTCAAATCCTAGACATGTTACCAAAGGATACTGAGATCAAGGCACCTTAACTTTACATTCCTGACTCAAAAATGGCTTTATTCATCAGTTGTTTTCTAGGTGATTTATTTTATTTGTCATGATGGGGGGGAGAGCAGAAAACTCAGAAAGGTAAGTATTAGTGCTGAGTGTGTGCCTTATTCAAGGGCTTCTATTACTGTCCTTCATCTCATTCCAGAAATGTTCAAAAATTCAAACGAAAAGTTATTCACAATTTGTTTTGGGCAGATGTAGAAAATGGATGCTATGAAGTTAAGTTGAAGTGTTTCTTTTTTTCTTTGTACTGTTCTTTTTTGAAGGCATTGATTTGCTTAAGGCTTTAAAAAATTCTGCCCATGAATGTTTTTTTATAGGCCAAGATCAATCATTAGAGTATAAGATACCATATCCACTTAAAAAAAAAGTGAATAACATATACTATTTCAAAGAGGGCATGAAACCTGAAATTATTTAATAGGCCAATAAAATATCTGATCAATACCTGGTAGGGAGCATTTGGGTGAGAATGAAAAGAAAAAAAAGAAAGAGATATGGCATCGCAGGGAGTATTCCACAAACTGCTAGGCTATCTAGATGAATTAAACGACAAATACCTAATGCAGATCTCAAAGACCACACTGAGCTGGGGAAGTAGTTGCGCAGGGGTGGGGGCTGCTGCATGAAGTAAGTCTCTTTGCTAAAAACAGAATATGCAATAAATACTTGACTTGCTTTCCCGGCTTCATTTTAGGACCAGCTAGAATCTTATCTTATACAAGAGTCTTTCTCTTAATTCCAGTGCCTTCCCTCTGGTAATTTCCTATTTATCCTGTGTATAGTTTGCTTTCTATGTATTTGTTTGCATATTCTCTCCCCTATTAGATTGTAAAATTTTTGAGGGCAGGGACTATCTCTTGCCTTTTTTTTTTTTTGCATCTCTCATACATCTCACAGTATCTGTTTTCTGTTTACTTATTGATTAATTTTGTTATTCAGAAAATGGGAGACATCATCATAGGAACAATGATTATGACCAGTAAAGAGGAACTGGTTATTGAAGTGGAGATGATAGGAACCTTGAGAGGCAGGGACCATTTTGCAGTTTGTAATAGATTAGGACAGAAATTCAAGACACCATACATGACAGAAAACCATTTTGGTGTTCAGAGAGAAACTTAGAGTATTATCGATTTAGAGCTAGCAGGAAACTCAAAAGACCATATAATTCAACCTCTTCATTTTACAGATGAAGAAAAGAGGCCCAGAGGTTCAATGACTGACTTAAAGTCACAGATCTAGTAAATGCCAAAGCTAGGATTGGAGCCCAGGTTTCCTGACTTCAAATCCATCAAATTTCCACTGTAATATACTACCCATTTCTACCATAAGTGGTATCTCAGGGCCTGACACTATAAAAATATGTGTTGGGGATTGGTAGATCACAGGAAAAAATTCTGATAGCACAATTAGAAATTACTCTGAGGAGGGGAAAAGAGGGGAAAGTATTTTTAAAAAAGTTTGGCTGTATTGTAAGCTTAAAAATAAATTGAGTTTTCAGAGAGATATTTACAAGAAATGGAAGAGAGGCAGGTCGCTTGGAATGGGAATAACATGGTGGCGTAGTTCTTTAAGAACTGTGTCACAATTGATGCTGAGTGAAGTGAGCAGAACCAGGAAAACACTGTCCACAGTAACAGCAACATTGTGTGATGATCAACTATGACTGACTTAGCTTTTCTCAGAATACAATGATCCAGAACAAATTCCAAAAGACTCATGATGGAAATTGTTATCCACAACTAGAGAAAGAACTGATGGAGTCTGAATGCAGATTGAAGCATACTACATTCACTTTACTTTTCTTCATAGTTTTTTTCCCCTTTTGTTCTGTTTTTTCTTTCACAACATGACTAATATGAAAATATGTTTTAGATGATTTCACATTTATAACCAATGTCAAATTGCTTACTGTCTTAAGGAGGATGAAAGAATAGACGAGAAAAAAAATGAAATTCAAAATTTTATTTTAAAAAAGTGTTAATTATTTTTACATGTAGGAAAAAAAATAAAATGCTATTTAAAAAAATTATGTCAGGAAGACCAAACGAACTGAGACTTTTTACAAATACTAAAGGTGACAAGATCCTCCTCACTTCTTTCCTTCCACCCCCAGGCTTTGATCGGAACAAACAAAAGACTGAGAAATGAGGTAGTATTGCAATTTGAGGCATAGAGGAATATAATAACACATGATGGAAAAAAGACAGAACTTCTCCATAATTCATGTGAAAATGACTTCCAAGTTCGATATGAGCCAACAACATGCCATGGCAGTGAAAAGGCATCATTTTCTTCTGTGTTAATAGAAACACAATGTCTCAACTGAGAGCCCTTAGGTTCCTGCTTCTGTCTGCCTTGATGAGGTCACACATGGAGTCTTGTGTTCAGTTCTAGACACCAAATTTGAGGAATAAGATTAATGCATTGGAGAATATTCCTAAGGAGGATTAGACAACTTTTCTCAAATACTTGAAGGGCTGTCATCAAGAAAAATTAGGCTATTTTTCTTTGCCACAAAAGATAAAATAAAGAACAGTGAACAAAGGTTATAAAGGAGCAGATTTTGGCTCAAAATTAATATAAAATTCCTAAAAAATTAGAACTGCCCTAACAACTGGAGTAAATTGGTCTACCTTGGAAGGTGGTGAGCTCCTTATCTCTAGAGGTTTCAAGGTGCTATCTGGTAAGTGTGTTGTCAGGGAATTTCTGATTGATGACAGTGGCTAGGGGTCTTTAGTTAAAATCTGAAGTCTTGGGCCTCAAGACACCAATTCAGTAAAGTGTGGGCAGAGCTTAGTCTTTGAGATGATCAGGAAAGGGTAGTCCAGGCAATCAAAGACCAAATCATCAAGCCAGATTTCTGAAAAGATGAGGGAGTCCAGGTCTGGGTGGCAAAACGTCCTCAGGAGAGATTCCAACAATCTCACTATGGTTTGCTCCCTTAGCATTTTGTCATCTTGAGCTTTTGTTTAAGTATGCCATGCCTGTGCAAGGTCATATTCCTTAATATGTCCTGAAGTAATTCAATTCAGCAACTAAATTATGCACTAACATCACACAAGACCCTAGGATAGGAACCATAGATGAAACGATGAAAAACATAGTTCTCTTCCCACAAGAAAGTTAAGTAACAGGATCTTAGAGGTGGGAAATAATCACAGAGATCAATTAAGTCCATTCCCAGAAATTAAAAATTATTCCTATGCACCATGCCTAACAACAAGTCAGACTTTGCAGAAAGACTTCAAATGAAGGAGAATCCACTGCCTGTTGAAGTAACGTCTTCCACATTTGCATAAGTCTAATAGCTGTAGAATGCTTCATTTTCTTACATCAATCACAGATTGATTTCCTTGTTAGTCTTCTGCCATACAAGGTAGGACTAGGATTCAAATAAACCGAATTTATTGGATTTCTTATGTTTTCTCTTGTTTCTTTTTCTTTTTCTAAATCCTTTTTATCTTTCTCTTGAGTCTTGTATGTGGAGGTCAAATTTTTTATTCAGCTCTGGTCTTTTATTAGGAATACTTGAAAACCTTCCATTTCATTAAATATCCATTTTTTCCCTGAAAGATTATATTAAATTTTGTTGGTTAGCTGATTCTTGGCTGTAATCTTAATTCCTTTACTTTCCAGCATATGACATTTCCAAGCCCTCCAGTTCTTTAATGTGGAAGCTGCAAAATCCTGTGTAATCCTAACTGTAGCTCCATAATATCTGAATTGTTTCTTTCTGGTTACTTAACAACACTTTTTCCTTGATCTGTGAGTTCTGCAATTTGACTACAGTGTTCCTAGGAATTTTCATTTTAGGATTTTGTTCAGGTGGTGATGGGTGGATTCTTTCAATTTCTACTTTTCACTTTGGTTCTAATATATTGGAGCAGTTTTCTTTGATAATTACTTGAAAGATGTTGTCCAGGCTTTTTTTTTTTTATCATGGCTTTCAGGTATTCCAAGAATTCCTATATTATCTCTCCTGCATCTATTTTCTAGGTAATTTGTTTCTCCAATGAGAAATTTCATATTTTCTTCTATTTTTTTTTTACTTTTTTATTTTCCTCTATTGTATATTGATGTCTCATGGAGTCATTAGTTTCCATTTGTTCAGTTTTCATTTTTGAGGAATTCTTTTCTTTAGTGAGCTTTTATACTTCCTTTTCTATTTGACTAATTTTATATTTTTAGGTAGTTATTTTCCTCAGTAATTTTTTGCATATCTTTTCACATGATATTGAGTCTTTTCTCATGATTCTCTTCATTACTCTCATTTCTTTTCTCATTTTTTTCTTTTAGTTCTCTAATATGCTTTTAAAAATCATTTTAAAGCTCTTCTAGGAATTCTTTTTTTTCCTTTGAGGCTACACATGTAGCCACTCTGACATTGATCTCTTTCAAGTTTATTCCTTGTTCCTCCCTATCACCATAGCAACTTTCTGTAGTCAAGCTCTTTATTTGTTTTGTTTTGGGTTTTTTTGCTTGTTTTTCTGATTTTTTTCTGTGACTTGGTGTTTTTATGTGAGAGTTGGGTTTTAGTCCGGTACTGTTCCAAGGTTTTTGAGCAAGCTTTGTGTGCTGGGGCTCTGGGTCTTACTACTAGCTTTCACTGTGCTTCAGGCCTTAGCTTCTTGCTTTCCCTGGAGGGTAGATTTTTCTTGTGGCTTGTACTGGGTGTGGAGACTCTCTGTTGGTCTCCTCTGAGTGTGGGGTTTAACTGCTGGCCTACTCCAGGGGTGGGGCCCTGCTGCTGGGTTGCTATGGAAACAGGGTCACTCTCCAGGTAGGCTCCAGAGATTGGGTCTCACTCTTGGCCATATGCAGGGTGCGGCTTCAAGACCCTGTTGGTGACTTGTGCTGGGAGTGGGATTGCCAGGATTGCTTGCTGTGCTGCACAAACTGCTCTCTTGCCTAGAACACTACTGGCTTGCGGGAGGGGAGAACCTCACTGGTGAATTGCCGCAGGCTGGGATCCCTGCTGCAGGCCCCTAGCTCTGAGGCTGGCTGCTGCTGCCCCTGATGCTCCTGCTCTTGAATTTCTCTCCTCTCCCACACTAATGAGACAGACCTTTTCTGCCAGGCTGGTAAGTTGCTTCCCTGCTCCTAGATCAATTCTGAGGCAATTTTCTAGTTGTTTGAAGGGGAATTTGGAAAGGCTTCAGAGGTTTCCTCCCTCCCTCTGCCATCTTGGTACAAGAAGTACTCCATATGACTATATTTAGAAAGCATTCTACAAAGGTGGAAAGTCACATAATTGAGAATGGGCATTAAAGTATGTGGCATGAGCCGTGATGACCAACCTGAATATCTGCCCTCATACCCCTCCTATCACTTTAGAAGGCTGGGTCATATAACCTTCATCCTGGGTATAATTTCATTTCTTTATTCAATTTGGTTCCCAAACAAGTAAAACAGAAGAATTGCACAGAAATGGTATATTCAGATTTTAGCAAGACATTTTCCCAGAACAATTAGTTGGGGAAATGGGGGGCTTGATGATAATATTATGAGAAGGGTATATTCATAGCTAATGTTAAACAACACTACCAAAACAGTGGCATCCACAGCAAGTTCAACAGCCTTGCATGACAAGCTACAAAGTTTCACCCTTATCCTGGTTAACATTTCTATCAATATCCAACACCAAGATATTTTTTAAACTTCATCAAATTTGCTGATGATATCAATCTATTAATTTCCTACCCATTCCTTAAAGCCTATCATAAATAAATCATCCCTCTTCTTCAAATCTGCCTTTCTATGGTGTTTTCTCCTTGGATGTCACAGTGTAGGATAGAAGAAAAAATGATGCACTTGGAGTCAGTAGAGACCTGAATTTGAAACGTATACCTGACATTTATTCCATGTGTGACCATGACCAAATTACCTAACCCTAAAATATCTGGTCCCTCCAAGCAGAATGAGTAGTACTAGTAATTCTAGTAGCATCGATTTCCCACACTACTGTGAGGGTTATTAGAAGATGTGTGAAATACACACACACACACATGTATATGTGGATATGTAATCCACTCCCGTTGTGTATTAGAACCATCCATGTGTTTCTTATTCTCCTAGACATATAGTCCATGAAGGAATGGACTCTATTTTATCTAAGTTTTTCATCAGGGTCTGTCACAATGCTTGGCGAATAGTAGCTACTAAATAAATACTTGTTGTGTGGATGGATGGATACATGAATGGATGGATACATGGATGGATGGATACACAGGGTGACTAAAAAATAGAAGAGAGAACTGAGATTCAGGAAGAGCTAGAATGGTGAGCCAAAACTGTTAAGGGTAATAAAAATATTACAGTTGAATTTAAAACAAAATCAGCTTCACAAGTTAGAAGGGAAGAAATGAGGTAAGCATAGTTAATTACCAAATAATAAATAAATAAAACAAAAATAGTTAAGAGGTTTTGCTTCCTGCAAATTCAGAATGAACAAGTAGTGTGATCTGATTACCCAAAACAAAAATGTAATTTTTTTTGGCTTGTTTTGTTTTGTTTTTGGTGATGTTAGGAGTGTTTCAATCTGTAACTTTTTTTTTTTTTGGAGTGGAGAATATTAGGAATTGGTGACCTCAGAGGTTAAGGATATGGACAGACCTGCATTGTATTCAAAAGAAGGCAACCAAGATAATGAAAGTTCTAGAAATAATATCATAAGAGGTATAGTTGAAGAACTGGAAATGTTTGCACTGAAGAAGATAAGAGTTAGGGTAGACATGACGGCTGTCTTCAACTATCCCAAAAGTTGTCATGTAGGAGAAAGATTAGATTTATGATCTCTAGCTCCAGAAAGCAAAATCAAGTTGTTTATAAGAAAGTAGATTTCAACTCAATATGTAAACATTAGAAGCTATTAAAAATAGAATATGTCTGTTTGAGACACAATGTAACTCAAACCACTTGAGTAGATAGCTCCATTTTCTGGTGCCTATGATGTGGTCAGTGGATATTAATTCAGAGTAGAGAGCTAATTGCTTAATTTGCAGGGGCCAGTACAGGGCAAAAATGGTAATGCAGTTGTTGGATACAGAGACCATTGTATTTTTCCTCCTACAATTGAGAGCAGAAGAAGAATAAAGTATCTTAAGATCAAGGCCAAATACAGAAACTGAACTTATGACAGAAAAAATGATCATAAAATCATAAAAGTTGAATATAGAAAGAGAAACCAATGGCCATCTAATCTAACCCATATAGGAGCAATATCTTCGTGTGCAATATACCTTGAAAGTGGTCATGTAGCCTCTACCTGAGGCCCTGCAAAGAGGGGAAACCTCCCTCTCCACCTCTCCAGGTAGCCCATTCCACTTGAAGAATTTAATTGCTGGAAAAAAAATTTTTCTCCTGACATCAAGCTATTTGACTTGGTTGAAATTTCCACACATAGTTTCTTAATTTGGCCTCTGAACCCAAACAAAACAAATTAATCCCTAATCATTTCTCTGCAGGGTAGCCTTCAAACACTTTGTGAAGTTGGGCGAGGTTTTTCACCTTAGTTTTCTCATTGAGAAAATGCAAATAATAATATATCTTTTACCTATCTAATTGTTATGAGCTTCCAAAGAGGTAATGGAAGTAGCATGGTACAGTGGGAAAGAGCCTTGAGTCTGAAGACGTGAATTCAAATATTGCCTATGATGTTTGCCTATTTGACTTTGGACTAGAACCCAAAGGAAATACAAAAGAACGTAGAAGGAGAACTCTCAAGTAAGGAAGTGAGCTTCCAAAGAGGTAATGGAAGTAGCATGGTACAGTGGGAAAGAACCTTGAGTCTGAAGACGTGAATTCAAATATTGCCTGTGATGTTTGCCTATTTGACTTTGGACTAGAACCCAAAGGAAATACAAAAGAACATAGAAGGAGAACTCTCAAGTAAGGAAGCACTTTAGACGTAAACCAAGACCTGTGAGCTCTAAGTTTCATCTTCTTTATAATTTATATTCCATGTTATAACTTCATGATTTTTTTTTATACAATCTGCTTCTTTGATTTAGGGAACACGTGATGAGGAATTTTGTCTACCCATGCAGATGATTACTGGCTCTGCACCTTTTAGTCTTAGAGAGTTGCCTGGGGGGACCAAGAGGGTAAGTAACTTGCCAGAGTTAAACATCCAGAATATGTCAGACCCCAATGTCGGTTCTCTATCTGTCACACCAAGAGATGCCTCTGAGTCATAAGTTCAAAACATTACCTATATTTAAATTATAGTTTTAATTTTTTAGTGGATTTCTCTCTGGAGTGAAGAATTAGGAATTACTCTTGATTAGAAAGAGAAGATTGAATTGAGTTGTTTTGAAATAAATAAGATAAAATGAAGATCACAGAAGCATTTCCGGTTCTGTTGTTCTGAGTAAGCAGCATTGATGGGAATGAGAGAAACTTGGATGGCTGAACAGAGCTAAGAGAGGGAGGGGAGTCAAATGAGAAGAGCAGTGAGAAGGAAACAAAAGGAAAATTAACTCAGATAAAAATGCAATAAACATGACCCAAAAATAACAGCAGGGAACCAGAGGAGAGCTTATGCCTGTTTTATGCATTTCAGATGGCTAATTTGCTGTAAAAGTTCTAACACATAGAAATGAAAATACCTCCTCAAAGGTATCAACCCCCTCTCCCCCTCCAAGAAAACCTAAGTCAAAGTGGGGAAACTATAATGCCCTCTCACCCTTGGCAGGGTTTTGGTTAGCCTTGAAACAGGAGCTTAAATCCCATTGACATTATGGGAGTTGTATGTGCCTTTGGAGATGGAAATAACCTAATTATGAGAGCTGAATAACTAAATACTCATGAATCATATTGGAAATGGATCCCTGCGAGTTATATACATGGCTAAAGTCCACGAAACCACCAAAGGAGTCAGTGTACACTGACTTTGGATTGGGTTGGCAGTCAGGAAAATGAACAGCCTCCTTAAAAAGGACTGAATGAGTCCTGGGAGAGATCCAAGGAGGAGATGGGCATCAGAGGATCCCGTGGCTGCCTTTCACTTTGTAAACTCTGGCAAAAGGAGAGACATTTCTCTATCACTAATATCTTTCCTTGTATGCTCAAGTGAAGATTTATTTCTTTTTTCATCAGAAATGCAAAAGGGAAAATTCACATCAACCAAAGGTTCAACATAGTACTTCTATGTTGTTGGGGAAATGAATGAATGAAAAAAAAAAAGAACTTTAACAAAGTTTTTACTATTAGCAACGCACTGTGATAAATTCTGGGCATATATGTAGAAAAATACAATCACCCCTGTTCTCAAGAAGCTCTCATTCTAATATGGGAAGACATACATAGGTAAATTCAGCTGCAGCCAGATGGAAGGAAGGCCCAGTGATCCTAAGCTTTCAATAACAAAGCAGACAGTAATGCTCCTCTATGAGTGTCATTTTCATTGATAAACCACATATGTTGAACTATCGTTTGATGTCAATGCCAAGGGCTTTGGGGTTGAGTTTCCTGAGCCTTCAGTCACTGTGGGCCTTGAGGAGGTGAGGGCTACAGCATCAACATGGGCAATTGCCTGGTTGTTTCTTCTGGTTGTTGCTCTTCTAGATACGGGCTACAAAGGGTGGTACTGGATGCACGGGTGGATGGGTCTTGCTGTTGCTAGGACTTTGGCTTCCGCCTGCCTGTAGGTGCAATTGGTTGACTGTCAGTGGTAGTGGTAGCTAGAATGGCAAGCCCTTTCTCTCCTTTATGCTGGCAGGGTGCTATGCTGACCCTTAAAAGATGATAAGGATTCTACTCTGATCAATACAATAATCCAAGAAAAATTACTAAGGACTCATGATGCAAAGTGTTGTCTACCTCCAGAGAGAAAACTGATGAACTCTGAGTGCAGATCAAAGTATATATATTTTTTTCACTTTACTTTTCTTGCTTTTTTTACAATGGCTAATAGGGAAATATGTTCTGTGTGATTTCACGTGTATAATTGATATCATATTGCTTGCCTTCTCGATGTTTGGGGGAGGAATGAGAGGGAAGGAATTTGGAAATCAAGATTTTTAAAAAATAAATGTTAAAAATAAATATTCTGTGTGTGTGTGTGTGTGCACGCGTGCACACGCGTGGTCCTTGTTATTGTTAATGATTCTAAGATGTGGGGGTAAATAACCTCTCTCATATCCAGTTTCATTAGATCATTGATGTATAGCTAAAAGGCATCTTAATGGTCCTGTAGTATAACCCCAGAAACTGAGACTTGGAGAGGGTAGTGACTCAGAGAACATCACCAAGCTAGTACATGGCAGGAATGAGATTTTCACTCATATCTTAGAATGATAGCTCTAAAGCAGATGTCATAGGCTACCTCAACCCATCCATTCATTTTTAGTTGCTCAGTTGCTTCACTTATGTCCAATTCTTTACGACTGCATTTGGGATTTTCTTGGCAAAGATACTAGAGTGATTTGTCATTTCCTTTTCCACCTCATTTCACAGACAAGGAAACCAAAGCAAACAGAGTTAAGTGACTTGCCCAGGGTCATACAGCTAGAAAATATCTCAATCCACATTTGAACTCAGGATAATCCATCTGACTGACTTCAGACTCTGTACTTTATCCATTGCACCACCTAGCTGCCAAAATTGAGGTAATTTGTCCCGCATCACTAAATATTTAAGGTACAATTTTAACCCAGTCTCTCTGACTTCAAAGCAGTGTTCTTTCTGCTGTTTCCTACTCTTTCTAAGTTCCTTTTTGGATGTCTTATTGAGGTATCTAGGAATTCTCCAAAGTTATGGTAGCTGGGTGTAAAGTTTTGGCAATTTCTATCAAACTAGGAAAGATTAAGAATGCAGGTATAGTGATAGCCAACTGACTTGGCAAAGTTGGAGTTTGTTCACCACCGGAAGTTGCTGTCCACCAGAAGATTTGATCATTATTAAAAATAATAAAAAAATAAAAAATAATGATCATCATTAAAAAATAAAATTTAATTTAAAAATAATAATAAATAGTATGAATGGTTTCTTAAATTTTATTAAACATTATTTTCATATCTTTATAACTGTGAGGATATATATTTTATATTAATTCTAGTTCTAGGGTTGAATCAACTTTACATGCCTGGTTCAAAACTAATATTTTATTTATCATGATATACTTCCCATATGACATTTGTTTCTCTTAAAATAAAAACTATTACAAAGCTTATTCTTATCTTTTATATTGTTTACACATATTTATAGTTATATTTATCCTTATACTCTATGCTCTAACAACAATTGATTTTATTGTGAATTCCCTGTCATTTAGCCAGGCTCAAATTTGTCTTCTAATAACTGTAGGTGATTCCATTCTTTTCCATTTTTGTTAATAAATCCAGAGTTCTTATTTGTCTCCAGTGTAGATTCTTTTTCTTTTTAAGCAATATGATCATCTATCTATGTCCCTCTATTTTTAAATTATCTTGCTTTTATTCAAGTTGGACTTTTTTCTTATTGTGCTTGAAAAAATTGAATTCACTATGATTTTTATATATTTACTTTTTTCTTTAAGAGATTTAGAGGGTTCTCTCCCCTTTTTCTTCATAATTTTGTATTTCCCAACTATATATCTTGGTGTGTCATTTTAGGATTTCTCTCTGGTTGTGTCACTTGAAGAGTGATACCCAGTCTTTCCTGTTCTGGAACTTTTTCTTTAATTAGGCTTTAGAATGGCATATTTAATTTGGTTTATTTTCCTTTATATTTTGGTACACAACTAATTTAATACTTATCATTTTTTATTTTAACAAATTTTATTTTATTTTAACAAATCATTTTTTATTTTCCTATGTATTTATTATTTGATTCTTTAGTTCTGTTATATTTTCTAACTTTTGTTCTTTGTTTGATTTTGTTTTTTCTGTCATTTTCCTTTTCTATAGTTGTGTTTAGTCCTCAGTTATTATTTAGTAATTTACCTGATTGCTCCTTTAATTTCTTCTAGGTCTATGCATTTGTTTTATTGAAACGGCGCCGATCTTTACTTTTTAAAAAATTGTTATGATCTAATTTAATATATAATTTATCAATTCTTCTATTATATCCATTGATAATTTAAAATGTTCTTCAGAGTAAATTGTGGCATAGGTCTTTAATATTGCAGAATTTGTTTATTGCATTACTTATCCAAATGTGTTATGCATTCAAGCATTTTATTATGGGAGTGGTAGAAAGGTAAAGTCCTACAGATGTAATTTAGATGAAAGACAGAATTAATGCTTCAGTGTTGCAAACCAGGTAGGAAGCTTTAGTAGGCTTAGGAGAAGAGAATAAAGCTAATCCCTCCCTGTGTACTATTGGTGGTAGGGCAATAAGGAGGGACTGGAACATGATTGACAGGGCAAGGCAGAGCAAGGAAACTTCAATGCAGGAAAGAAATGAAGACTTCTATAAGGTTTAATAAAAGCTTAGGGCTTCTTGAGCCCTCACCTCGGTTTGTTGCTGGGGAAGATATTGGGAAGTGTGGAGGAAGAGTTTGCCTCTAGATTGACATGGCGGAGGAATGTGGTAGAACAATGACAATTCCTCCCCAACACACACACACACACACACACACACACACACACACACACACACACACACACACACACTTTCCAGAGTGCAGAGGAAAGGGCTTGTTTTTAGCTGAGTATGATGAAGGAAACAGGACCAGAATTCCATAGCATAAGGAAGCTGAGATAAGGGCATGACTCTAGGTTATAGTCTAAATGACCTGGAATAATATGAAATTTTGGGGGACAATAGATCTGTGAGATGACACAGTCTTATACATTTCAGGATTAGAGCAGGACAGAGTGACTCTATAGCCTACAATATCATCTGTCTTCAGTTGTTTTCTTTCCTTTTCAAATTCTCTGCTTTTTCCTCCTCCCTGTCTGATGGGACAGGAAGGGGTTTGGGTAGAGTTTTGGGGCAGAACCAGCATCTTTTTCTTCCCTCTGGTCATCCATCTGCCTTGGGCTTCAGATGTATTATTACAAAGATTGTTGGTGAAAATCCAGAAAATGAAGTAGTTATTACCAAAAGACAGTCTGGCATCATCCAGAACAAGGAATGCTAGACTAACCCAATTTCCTTTAGAAGTTAAAGGAAATGCTCGAGAAACAATTTACTAGATTTTAGAAATGTCTTTGCTAAAGACTTGTTATTTTGTGGGAAGTCTGAACTAGATATTAATACCATTAGATGGCTCCAGAACAGACTGAATGGCCAGACGCAAAGATTATTCATTGTTCATTATTCATTATTCATTATTCATATTGACTCAATTTCAACATGGAAGGAATCTCTAGGAGATTGTCCTAGGAATCTATATTTGGTTCTATCTATACTATTTTGAATCAATGACTTGTATAAAGATTTAAATCAAATTTGCAGATTGCAAAAAGTCTGGAAGAACAGATAACAAACAGGTGACAGTGTGAGGATCCAAAAAGATCTAGAGACCAGCCCAAACTAGAGGACAGGACAGAATCTAATAAGACAAAATTTAAAAAGCAAACATAACATCTTAAACACAGGTTTGAACAATCAACTTCGTAAGGACCTGAGAAAGGCATGTTTCTATAGCAGTTTGTCTGAAATGATCTGGGTATTTGGTGGCCTACAATTTTAACAAATCAAAAGTATGAAATAACAAGGAAAAATATATCTAATGTAGTATTGGGCTGCATCAACAGAAACATAGCTTCATAGTATAAAGGAGGAGATACATTCATTGCACTTTTCTGTAATCAGTTCACATCTGAAATATGGGCACCATGCTTTAAGAAGAACATTGATAATAGAAGACATTCAGAAGAAGGTGACTACAATGGGTGAATGAGCTCAAATGCATGTCATATGAATATGGATTGCAGTTGGAGGAACTGGGAATGTTCAGTCCATTGAAAAGGAGGCTCAGATAGATGAGTTACTTGTTTTCAAGGGTTTAAATGGCTGTCATATGTAAATGAGATTTAACTTACAGTGCTTGGTCTTAAAAGCAAAATTAAGAGAAAAAAGAGGTTATGAAAAGCAAGATTGATTTTGATAATGGGAAAGTTTTCTTAACAATTAAAGCTAAGCAAACAGACTTGGCTGCCTTAAAAGTAGTGGGTTCCCCCTCAACCTGTGTGTCTTCAAGAAAACACTGGATGAACCTTCCAAGGATTATTCCTTTAATAGGAATATTTAGTAGAGATATCCTTTTTCAAGCATGGGTTGGCCTAGGTAATCATTCCTTTCCAGCTCTAAAATTCTGTGATGCTTTTATTTTAGACAAGAACAGATCTGGGCATTGTTTTATGTGGGTCTTGCCAAAATCTGTCCCATTATTCTTGCTGAATGGCATGTCTTTATAGGCTGAGGCAAAATATGCTCAGTCAGCAAGACTTGATATTACATAATCTTCTATCTTCAGTTAAACCTATCTTGGCATCTAGAAATTCTGAACCCCATCCCAGAGGCTTTTGATTCTTCAATGAACTCATGCTAGGGCCAGTGTACCTTGGCAAAGTAGGGCTCTTTAATTTCCAGGACTCATAGACAGTACTGACTTTTAAAGAGTGGCAATCACTATGGAAGTAATTTTGTTTATGGGCTTTTCTATTCTGCCTCCAAAATCTTACTTTGCCAAACCTATATTTTAATCTTGGCCTGCTCCCTGACTCTTCCTAATTCTGGCTTAACCCTTCTGGCAACGTGCTGATTCCTGGATTGGTCATAGCCTTTGATTTCAATGACTTTTGGCTAACCTACCCTGACTCTTCCTCATCAGCCTTATTCTTCACACATTTTCCCTTACTCTGAATTTATCAAGTTTCCTTACCTTACTGTTCCCTTCCACCTTCCATAGCTCTCTGGTATAGATAAACTACAACTATCCCTTGGAATCCCTTTCTGACCTTGGCACTCTCAGTCACCCAATCACCCATTTACAAATAAAACCATATCACATTGCCTGAGACAATAGTATTACACAATACCATTATTTTAAAATAAATTTTATTGACTTCTTGTTTTTAGGCTGCCTAAATTTTCCCCCTTATGAGTCCCTCCCTCTCCTAGAGAAGTATCCAATATAATATATATTTTAAGGAAAAAAAAGAGAAAAAAACAACAAAAGTTATCAATACATCAAAAAATGAAAGTATAGGTAATGTTCCACACCTGTGGACCTCTTACCACTGCCAATGAATTAGGGAGGAGGTATTTTCTTATTATCTTCTTCTTTGGGGCCATCATCTTCAGTCATCCTGATGAATATCTGTATCTGGTGACTGGAACCAGATGGCTCTAGAGGAGAAAGTGAGGCTGGTGACCTTGCACAGCCCTCATTCACTCAAAACAAAGTCAACTGCAAGTCATGTCATCATTTCCCTGATTACATGGTCCTCTTCATTAGTGATTAGTGATACTTAGTAACTGATTGCTAAATAAGTGACTGATTAAGTTTATCTAGTTGCCACATGAGTAGAAGACTGACTTGTGTTCTGAGATGATTGAATGACTAAGTAAGGAGGCAAATCTCCTTAGGGATACCAGATGATTGTTCTTTTGTTCTTTGTTCTAAATACTGTGACCACTTTGGTGAAAACTATGTGGCCATTTTAATGATAACCTATTGTGAACACTATATTGTGATTTTCTGTGATAAGATGTAATGTTGTGAATACTGTATCTTGATTTGTTGTGAATGTTTTCCTTTGATTTGTTCTTGAATAGAGTGTTTACTATACTGTGTAATCAGAACCTTAAAAGCTGTTCATAGTAGCATTCTTTTGGGAAGCTGCTTGTGCACGACGTTACATATACTTCCTAGCTGTGTGAACCTCTGGGAAAGTCCCTTAAACTGTTTGCCTCAGTTTCCTCGTCTATCAAATGTAGATAGCTCCTACCTCCCAGGATTGTTGTGAGGATAAAATAGATATTTGTAATGTGCTTTGTAAACCTTAAAGTGCTATATTAATGCCAGATATTATTATTATTGTTATCCTTCTTAAATTCCTTTTACATCTTTATCCGCTTATGTACTTTTAGAACAAAACTTTCTATTGGTCACTGTTATTATTCTCTCTCTCTTTTTTTAATTCCATGGTTTTTCTTTCTCTTTTTCTTTTCTTTTTTTTTTTTTAGGATTCCTCTCCCTGCCTTTTAGTAGTCTAAAGGAGATAATAACTTTTTTTTTTTTGGTTTTTGTAGTATTAATGCACTTGTCTTCTGTTTTTGTTATTCAATGTATTTGCAAATCAAATACTCTGTTCATCTTTTGGGAGGAACACTTCAAATGAGTCTCTTTTATTCAAAGTTCATCTTTTTCTTTTTTATTGATGTTAAGGCCCATATTTACAGGTTATGTAATTTTGAACTGTATGTTGAGCTCCTTCGCTTTTAGAAAGATATGTTCTATTCCCTTCAGTGATTTCTGATGAGTAAAGAACAGTCTTATGTTGCTCAAATGGCTTTTTTTCCCCTTGCTTCTTAAGTGCTTTTCTCCTGATAGTGTACAATTTTTATTTGTTTGTTTGTTTTTGTGATTAGAATTGTTAAATTTAACCACCAGGCATCTTGGATCTTCTAACATAATTTTTTTTTGTTATGTTATGTTTTTGTTTTTGTTAAAAATTCTTCCTTTTTGCTGGAGGCAATCTTTGATTTTTTTTTTTCAATTGGTTACCTGCTTTCTATGTTTGGTTCTGGGTGGTTTTCTTATATAATACCTTCCTTGCATTATAGTGTTCAATTTTTTTTTCCATGTTCTTCCTGGAGATGTAAGATCCTTAAGCTTTGTCTATACATCGTATCTTTGATATGATCTTGTTTATTTGTGTGGAGATTATGTCTTCATTTAATGCTCTAGCTTTTTCTTCTCTTTTTACATATTGTCCTTTATGTCATTATATATGTATTCTCAATTGGCTATTCTCTTTTGAAGAGACTTGCCATTGTGAATTCAAGTATTTTTCCCTCTTGCCAATCATTTTTACTACATTGTTCATAAATTTTGTCATTTATTCTTTTTTTTAAACTTCTACAAAGATTCAAGTTTTTCTCTTGAAGGATGTGGGAGAATCCTGTTATGAAATCATGCTATCTTGGAAGTCCAGAAGGCTCTCTTTCTCATTATATGTTAATTTAATTTCCTTAGGTTTGCAATATTGATTTAGAGAAGTTTGCAGACATTTGGATGCTTTGATGATGATCTTCTCTTCTATTCTCATTTTCCCCATGATTTATCTGCTTCTACTCTAAGTTTTTAGCTTACCTTGCTTCCTCCTAACTAGTTTTTAGTCTTTTTCCCCCTTATTTTTCTATAGCACTCATTTTATGATTCCTTCCCAAGACCTCAGAGCTGCCTTAGCCTCCTTTCATGTTGAGGAATTTACTTCTCACTTTTATCCTGGGTGATTACCTAGGAGATCTTCACAAGATGGTAGCTCCCTTTCCTTAACGTTTGGTAAAGTCTCCCATGAAATCTGGCATCCTATTTCAGTTTCCTCTATATTTTTTAGTTCTCTGACTGGGTGCTGTATACTGTAACAGGAAGTACATGCTTCCACTTTCTTATGGTCCCTTCTTCTTCACAGGTGGATGGCAGAGTTGAGGTCTGCAATATTGTCACAAAAGACTGGGGTGAGACCAGAATCAGAGTGAGGACGGGGTCAGCAGAGATTGTAGAGGTGACAATTGCTGAGTGGGTCCTAGAGCACAAACTGGTGTTTTAGAACGTGGGGGTGTGTGTGGGAAGGGATATTGAGTGAGGATTAGGATTTTCTGATACTTAACTCATAGGGTTGTTATCTTGTTAGGCTGCTTGGTGTCTTAGCCTACTGAAACAGCTGTAATTGATTTTTCTTTGGTGCATAATTCTCTTTGGGGAGTTTTTGAGAGTTAGTGAGGAATGGAGAAAATGACTAGATTTCCATCATGTTGTTCACATGATTTCGTTGTCAGTAGCATAATTATTAACGAATTATTCCCAGCCCTCAAATTAATATTGCAAAACCTCATCATAGTGTCAATGTGTTTTTCAGACAGTCTATTGATTCCTGCTGTCAATGTCACAAAATATATGTAAAATCTAAGTTTATTACCAGAAAAATGAACTTGCATGTGGAACCCAAAAAGTATACAGTTCATTCAGAAGTCTGCATTTTATTAACATCAGGGCAAAGGAAGAAGGAGGTACCAGGAATCTCTACCTAAGGGGCATGCCATGGGAGCGGGAAAGGTGCAATAAAGGTGAGAAAAGAACAAAACCTCTCCTGAGGGAGAGAAGCAAGGCAACACCACAGTCTGGGAATCTGGACTACCTTTTTTCACCTTAGCATTGGCCCAAGGTACCCAGTTCCCTCTGGTAATCTGCACCTAGGGCAACCCATTCAAATTGATTCACACAGTGGTAACATTGATTTGCTTAACATGGATGTGCATGTGATTGTGTGTGTATAGTCAAATACAAATATTGTATAAGACATAATTATATCTCATCACCTCCTTTTGCAATACTACACCCACCTATATACCAAATTAATCCTCAGCAGAATGCTTGTCTCAATTACTTGTTACTTATAACTCTTGGGAGGAAAATAGGAAGAATTTAGACAGAATACTTGGTTTAATTGAAGGGGTCAAATTTAATGAAAGTTAGTGGAATATAAAGAAAAAGCAATTCAATGCTCCTGTACAGCCAAGTCTTTTAATCCCATTCTACTAATATCTTCAGCTCCATTTATTCTTTAAAACATTTAACCCACTGTACACAGTAATAGCCACACTGTGCAACGACTTGACCCCGATAGACTTAGCTTTTCTCAGCAATGTAAGGATCTAAGACAACTCTAAAAGACCCAAGATGGAAAATACCATCCATATCCAGAGAAAGAACTTTGGGGTTTGAATGCAGATGGGAGCATACTGTTTGGTCTCCTTTTCTTTTGTTGTTTTGTTTTAGTTCTTCTTTCTCATGGCTCCTTCCATTAGTTCTAATTCTTCTTCACATCATGACTAATGTGAAAATAGATTTAACATGAATGTATAAGTAAAGCCTATATCAGATTGCACACTATCTTGGGGAGCAGGAGGGCAGAGGGGGAAGAAAATTCAAAACTCAAAATCTTATGGAAGTAAATGTTGAAAATTAAAAATTAATTAATTAATTATAAAAAATCACAAACACACAAAAAATATTTAACCACCAGTATTGTTCTCCATAACCAGAGGTAGCTTCTCCACTGCATCAAGAAAACTGTATTTCCTTGGAAATGTCCTTAGTTGTTTAGTGTAAAGAGGACCATTTCCATAGTTTACATCAAACTTTTGTCAGGCTAGCACATTTGTCATTGTTAAAAGGTCCTGCTGCACAATTTTATACATTAATCTGTTCAGAAAACAATTTTCTTGTTAGTGTGAGTCCATTTGAATGCGGCATCCTTGAAATAATTTAATAGCCTTCTGAAAGGAGAAATTCTCAACTTTAACTGAAGAACCAATTTGACCATACCTACATATAATGTGATATAAAAATTATGTCAAGCAAGTAAGGACCACAGAGTCTTAGACAATTCATATTAGTATCATTAATCTTCCCAATCACTGATTTCCATTAAATACCCCATGTACTGTTCAGGTATAGTCATTTCTTTTGTGACATAGCTCTCACCAACACAAATTTGCAATAAAAGCATACACAATTTGGTCCTGTGAAATTAACATACCCCTGTAACATATGGTTTTTCAGAGATAACCAATGATGTCAAGTTATATATGCCTTTTGTATGTTGAATAATCCAACCTTGTTTATATTCTTCCCTATACTTTTTTATTCATTTATTTTTCTCCTTCCATCTTATATTAAAGTAAATACACTATGACCCAGGAAAATAGAAGTTTCTAGCTCAATTCCACTCTGTAGTAGGGCTCATAAAAAATAACCCATGTCTGAACTATGTTCCATCTTCCTAGCGAAAGGAGATATTTTCTGTTTAGTAATATCCAACTAACTGTAGTTCTAAGACATTTTATTGACTACTGTTGAGCAAATACCATTTCAATGTACAGAAACCCCATAAAGTGAAGATGTGCACAAAACAGTAAATTCTTAATGAGGGGAGCTTTCAATACATGAGGCCACAAAAGAGTGTTAAAAACTACAGAAATGGGTGTTGGCTTCACTTCTAGGCATTAAGAAATATTGCAACATTAAAAATGAGTGACAGACTAGTTCGAAAAATGTAACAAATTAAATTGGGACTTCTCAAGAGGGATTTCTTCCCAAAAAGGTCAGTTATAAAAAGGAGAAGAAAGAAGATTTCTCACTCACAGGATCACTAAAATAACATCTTTTCCTTGTCTTCATGCCTATGTGTGAAGTTTTAGGGTATTCATGACTAAATGGAACAAATGAAGTTAGAGGGTAATAAACTTTGAAAAGAAGCAGTACCAATGGTGCTAGCAATAATAACATAGAAAATTGAATTTCTTTTTTTGCTCTTCTTTTAGATAAGTATTCCTCTTCCAGTTCCTTTCAGAGTAAAAAATGGAATAGAAAAGAATATTTTGTTGTATCTGTATAATGCAAGAAGTTAAAAAAAAATTTTTCAGAAAATGAAGAATCAGCTATCAAAAAAATACAGAGAAGCACCTTTGAGTGTGTATAATTACCTACTTCCCATAGGATACCTAATTTTACTTCTCACAGTGGAACCCATTTATGATAAAGCTATCCTTTCAGACAGTAGATTTGCTATTAATTTGGGCAATTTGGTTACTGTTCAGGAGATAGCCAAGACTCAGTCTCCTTTTTTGGAACAAGGATCCCAAGGCATCACAAGATAATTGTAGGCATTCATGCTCGCAGGTTGGTAATGGGAATGCAAAAAAGGATCTGGTACCTTTCAGTGGTCTATATCAGGAACCCACTAGTGATGTTTTTGTTAAGCCATAGATAACAGCCAGTAGCCCAAATTGGCACCTATTTAGGAGTATTTTTCAGAGTTTTGAGTTTGAGAGAAAGCCTGATTGAATCAACAGATTTTAACCAATTAGGTTCTCTCAAAACTTAGGCTTCTCCCCCAAATTCCATGGTTTCCTGAAGTCATTTAGAAGGAGAATAAGGACAGATATCCATTTACCACTTTAGAATAAAGTATCTTATGATACCTGGACCTAGGATTAGGCTATATGAAGCTATACCTGCCTCTTACCTTACTAAATTTGCCTAAGGAGAGAGAGTGAGGTAACAGTACAGATGGTACAGTTGTACTTATGTTATAAAATCAGCAGGAGCCAGCAAAACTCTCACCTCCTTTGCCTAGATTTTCCACAGCTGAAGCTCTTGTTCTTACATCTTCTGTCCCTGACCTGGTCACTGAACCTGAAGCACCTATAAGAACTCTGCAGGGATACCTTAGGTATTCCTCAGAAGCAAGTGATTCCCTGGGAACAGAATTTTTATTGGCTAGAAGTCTCAGAGACTCATTTTATATTCAATGGAGTTCATAGTCAGCAACTTCAGAATCATGTTTAAGGATGATATCTTGCTGACTAAGCACAATTACAGTGAAGTATGAGCCAAACAACTTCTATAGCATTAGGGCAGCATTGGTTACTCTAAATATAAAAGAACATTAACCTTTCAGTTACTAGGCCAAAACAAGAAAAGTTTTTCATCAATATTTCTAATTTTCAGAACAAGGTATTGGCATGGATCCATCTAATGGTCATTTGCTACATAACATGAATTATGAAGAATGGAAAGAGAATTAATTTGGTCTTCTTTATGTCTATCAAAGTAAATAAGTCAAGTGAATTATCAGTGGACTTCGAATGCTTCCATATGGCAAGTAAATTATTACAGACTTTGAATAGTTCCACAAGTCTAACAAAATTAATCTATTCATTGTGCCCTCAAGACTCCATTGAAATTTTTGCCTCATTGCCTTTGTTCAAATAAGCTTCTTCTATTTACCATGCCCTTTCTCCTCTTATACACTTCTATAAAAATTACCTTTTTTCAAATTTGAATAGATCCTATGAATTTATTCATGTATCCATAATTTTTCCGTTCCTTCCTTCTTTCCTTCTTTCCTTCATCCAGCACAAGTAATTGCAATAATGGCAAAACCCTTTGCAAACACCCAGGGCCACTGTGATCATTCCTTCTCCAGAATCACTGGAGGATTATTAAGGATATGAGTCTAAGCAAGAAGTAGAGTGACATCCCCAACCCGTTTCCAGCTTGGTTGTGTCATTTCATGCTAACATTGGATATGGGCCATGTTTCAGAGTTGCTAGAAGGCTAACACTTCATTCTCTCTGCCACTATCCCCAAGCCATGCTGGATTCTGTGAATCCCAGTTTCCATTCCAGAAAGGAATGCCTTTCTGGAATCCATTCAGTGCCTTTATTTTATTCCCTTTTGATTTTATATTTTTGCTGCCATGTCATCTTACTGAGCTACATTGATTTTTTTCAATGTGCCCAACCTCTCAGGTCCTTTCCCTGTATACTGTTTTCTAAATAGCTTTGCTATCCCACAATTGAGCAACTGATTTCTTTAAACTTTGTATGCTCATCTCTATACATTTTAACTTGATAAATTCAACCCATTGTTCCAGCTCATCAAATATTATTTGGCTATTATCAGTTCTATAACAGAGCAGATTAATGATCTCTCCCAGCTTTTCTGCCATACTCAAATTTAACAAGCATATTACCTATTCTTTCCTCAAAGCCATTGGAAAAAAAATGTTAAATGGGCAAGCTGGATTGGTCTCAGCAGAAGAGTGTTCCAGGCCCTTGAGAACTGAGGATTGTTTTCTGAAAGGCCAAGGTATAGAAATGAAATCTATTCTAGGTTTTGGGGTCAGGATTACTAAGAACCATAGCCTAGCATGTCTTCCAAAATCAGGGGAGGAAACTGCTCCTGTTTGTATAGAGAACTGATAAAACCAAGGGTAACTGTTCATTTTATCCCCATTCTTTTAGATAAGGAAACTCAGGGTCTCTAAGAGGTTAAATGGCCCACTAAGGGTTACACAGCTAATTTATTTTTAATAGATAAAGGAACAGAGGCTCAAAGAGGTTAAGTAGCCAATCTAAATCTTCCCGAGATCTCAAGCATTCAATCAAGCACACCATCCCACGCTGCCTCTACATGTGAAGTGAGTGGAACAAGGAGAGGAAACAAAAGAGAGATACAAAAGCACGGCATGCTCCTGTGAGAACAGGTATGGCCTCATTTTAGTGATGAAATAAAAAAGGGGCAAGTATATTTTTGTCTTGTTTGTCATATTCTTTTCTGGTTCACTTCAAAAAGGACAGTTAATAGAATTAAAGAAGAGGCAGGACTGCTGGTTGGGGATGGATTAAGAGATGATCCTAGAGGAGAGGGGGAAAGCCAAGGACAGTAATCTTTGTACTAGAAAGGACAGACAAAAAAAATTTCTGTGGAAAGACTGGAATCCAAGCTAAGAGGGGAATCTTTAAGAGAATATCTCTCTGTTCCTGACTAATTCTTTCCAGGCTTAGATGAACCACATTTTCAGGCTCTGAAAGGCCTGATAGGTATGATTGTTGAATTAGAATTAGTGGTATTTTAAAGATTGTGGAGGCCAGGAGAGATACCCATAGACCTAGAAAAGAACAAATGCCCTGATATTCAAAAGAAAAAGAAAAGCAAGAGAAGAGTCTAGAAAATGTAGGCCAGGGGGCGGAGCCAAGATGGCAGCGTAGCAGCAGGAACATATCGCAGCTCTCACATAGCCACTCCAAAATACCCATAAAATAGGACTCTAAACCAATCCTAGAACTCCAAAATGCACACAAAGATACTTCCCACTA
>CM053580.1:397786021-397814950 GCA_028627135.1 Pseudochirops cupreus | reverse complement strand
GGGTGGGGGAAAGACGGGGAGAAAATATGTAACTCAAAATCTTGTGGAAATGAATGATGCAAAGTATAATAAAATTTAAAAAAATAAAAATAAAAATAAAATAAAAAAAAGAAAATGTAGGCCAGTGAGTTTTTCTTGGACTCTCGGAAAATTTCTAGACTATGTTGGGTTCTTTTTTTGTTTGTTTGTTTTCCTTTTTTTGGAGGGGGGAAGGCAGGGCAATTGGGGTTAAGTGACTTCCCCAAGGTCACACAGCTAGTAAGTGTTAAGTGTCTGAGGCCAGATTTGAACTCAGGTCTTCCTGACTCCAGGGCCCATGCTCTATTCACTGTACCACCCAGCTGCCCTAGACTGTATTGTTAAAGGAATGGTGACTGAGTTTCCAGAAAAGAAAGCAATAATTATAAAAATCCAACATGACTGCATCAAGAAAAAGACATTCCCTGAAATGTATAAGGAAAAGAAATGTTCCCTTGTAGATAAATTGTTAAAAGTTAAGAAAAAATAGTTTTAAAAGTATAAATGTAAACAATCAGCGATCACATGAACAAATGCTATAGTTCCCTGATTACAAGAGAATTGTACATTAATTCTGAGGCATCATCCATTAACTTAATAAAGATAATAAAAGATGGAAATAGATGATGTTTAAGTAGATGGGGAAATACAAACCTCATGGGCATTAGTTGGGGCTATGAATTAGAGCATAAGTCCTGGAAATCAATATGGAATTTGGTAGAAGAGTTCCTAAATTGACGTTAATCTTTTACCTAGCAATCCCATTTCTATACATCCCAAGGGGGTCAAAGAGAGACAGGAAGCAAGCAAGTAGGGATAGAGAGAGGGAAAAAGGAACAGAGGAAAGAAAATACTTTTTTTGTCATATCAAAGAACTAGAAATGAAGTAAATATCCATAGATTGAAGAATAGTTGAACAATGTGGTATATAAATATTACGGATTACTGTGCAGAAGAAACAACAAATAAGAGATGAGACATGATATGTGCCTCAAAGGGAAAAGAATAGTACTTAATAAGCGCTATGAATCAAACAGTGTGTCAGTAGTGGAAAGAGCAAAGTCAGGAAGTTTTGACAAATATGATAAATTCAGAGAAAAATAGAAAAATTTATATGAACTGATGAAGAAAAAAAGAAAAACACATGCACAGTGACTATAGTAATATAAAAAGGAAAGTACTAGAAGACATCTAACTCATATTATTTGCAATGAGTGATCCTGATCCCAAAGAATAGATAAAACACATGCCCTTATTTTTGGTAGAGTCAGGGGAGGCCATAGGACAGAATCTTGCATTTGCTGTCAAACAAGGTCACCTTCTTCATCTTCGTCTGCCCTTCTTCCTACCTACTATCTGCTACCACTTATAAGTACCTAGGTTCAAGGGGAAGGGGCAGTCAGAACTTTAGCTGATAACTCCAAGGGCTGTGTCTAGCTTTTTATTAATACAAATATCCCGATCAGCTAGTCAGAGAAATCTTTAAGCCAGTTCCCTTTTGTAATCTCTCAATCTAACTCATATGATCTCAGTCAAAAAAATTCTCTTTAATTCCTCTTATGCCCAAAGCCCAAGCACATCATTTTCCAGCCCTCAGTTAATCTACTCCAAGAAAGCTAGGTAAAATTGGAGTGGGAGATTTCTCTCAGCCCACCCTCATGACCCTCATGTTCCATGGAAATCAAAGGGGCTCAGCTAGGTGGTGGAAACTAACCAATTTTTCCAAGAATGAATGTCTAGTGCTCACAGCAAACATCTCAGATAACATATATCTAGCTCTTTGCAAACCAAAACCAAGACCCCTCCTGGGTCTTGAACTTATGTTCCCCTCAGCTCTTAAACTCCTTTGCAAACCAGAAGGAGCTCTAGTAAGGTATTATAGTTATTCTTACTCTTATTACTTTACTAGGAGCCTTCCAATGTTGGATCTTGTAAGATTCTTCCGCATGCTGCCTTGAAGGAAGGCTGGTCTACCACGACTAAGCTAATAGGATTTTTGTGCTGTAGCTATCTGGATAGGGTTTTAGCCTACCCCATGCTGCAACCTAAGGGGCGATGTGTACTTTAGAGATAAATTGGTTAGGGATATATTACGGGACTCTGTTCCTGGGGAACAAAGACCATAACTTCATTTTTTAAAATTCAAAACTCTCTAGTTATTTGCTACAAAAATGTTCTTATTCACTTAACTGGCCTATATTGGCTACCCCCTGCCATTCTTTGGAACTCTAAATCTCCTTAGCGAAGGAAAAGTTGTGCTTTTACATTTGCAACCATGGGGTCCATCTGAGCATTTTTCCCGATTGTAAAAATAACTTAAGTGCTCTAAGGTACAACTTAATTGCCCCCCCCCCAAGTCCCCACCAACACCCTCTCCCAAATCATGTGCAGCCTTTGAAGCCTAACGTGATGGACAAAAGCTTGAGGGGAGTGACGGACAGGCCCTTCATTTGTTCTCCTTCAAATGGCTGCTGATCATAATCAGTTTCACGGTTTGACTGCAGCAAAAAGGATTATTTCTTTTGTAGTGGAATCTAAGGATGAGCATATTTGTTCAGAGGATGAAGGGGACCAAATTAGAACCAGCTACGAGGGCATAATAAATTCACAGCAATCAGAAGCCAGTGTTCTTTAATTCTTAAGACACCTTCAACTTTAAATATTCTGATCCTCTCATAGTTAGCTCGCTTATCCTTTTGTCCTTATTGAATTAACTGTCTTTTCTTTTACATTGTCTCCCAAGGGAACCCCATTTTAAATCTTTTCAGTTTAATTCCATTAATTGGTATATTGTCTGGTCTTATGTTTCCCTCCTGGGTCTTGAACTTATGTTCCCCATGGCTCTTAAACTCCTTAGCTATAGTTTGCGGTTTTGAATGACAACTTGCTTGATCTGTAGACAAAGCATGTACTTTCTTATCTTTCACTCCCAGGCTAATGTTGAACAATGTATTCACAATCCAGCAGTTTATCAACCCATTAGGTAAAGCAGAGCATAGAGTTCTTCCATTTTAAAGGCCTCATCTTGAAAACCAGAAATATTTGCTTGACTAATTTCTCAGACTGTATAAAAAGCTACTAATTCTAACTAGTAATAATTAATCAAAAGTTGTAATGCCCCTTCCTTGAATTGTAAACTCCCATATTTATTTAGTTCTTTTTAACTTACAAAGTGCTTTTCTTAATGTTACCTTGTAAGGTAGGCCCTGCAAATATTATTTCCATTTTACTTAGAGCAAAAATAAGACAGAGAGAGCTTAGGTGACTACTTATCATCACATGGTAAGTCTCAGATCTGAGCCTTGAAAGCAGGGGGTTTTTCATGCTTGTCCTGACTTTCTAAGACTTTCAGGAGGAGCAAGGTAAAGAGATCAAAGAGAATTGTATTCAATCATGAATTTCTGTGGAATTATCTTTCCCAGAATTTTGGTTTTTCATTGCTTTTACCTTTGGAGAACCTGCACTCAGAGTCTGTAGCAATTTAGACAGGGATGGAGAAGGGGTGAAATCTCTCCCCTCCTCCCAGACTCTATGCTTTTAAGGTCATATGGCAGACAACAGGGAAGGAAATCCCCCTAATGGCCATGAACTGGTAAAAAAGAAAGCAAGAACTGAGATTTATTTGCAAAGCCTGGGGGAGACCTAGAATGAACTGGTTTGTAGCAGGCTTGAGGCACTGAAGAAGAGAGAGGCCTAGGGGAGATGGGGCACATGAATGGGAGCAAGTTTGGCAGATGACTGTGACCCAACAAGTAGCACTGCTGACTCAGTGATATCAAGTGAATTCCAGTCCACCCCTCTTTCTCCTTTGCTTCATCAGAGTTCTTACTGGGGAAGTATTGAGGCCTCTTACAATTCAATGATGTGCTGCCTATCCAAGCTACATGTAAAAATTTAGAAATTATGCTTTCTTCGTCTATTGGGTGTTTCCTTTGTAGATTTTGGAGGCTGATCTTTTTTTTTTAAATTAATGAATATATAATCTTACTCAGTTAGTTAAATACTTAGAAAAGCTTCAGAATTTATAGTATTCAGAACTCTTAGTAAAAGGAGGCATAGCAGAGAAGAGGTTAGCTTCTAGTCTCAGAAGTCTCAGATACTGTCTTGTAATTATTGAATGCCAGAGTATTTAAAAGTATTCCAAGTCCTTGAGATATATGATTCTATGTGAACATCAGTCTTCAGGAGGTTACAAGTAGATTTTTTTCCCTCAAAGTACCAACATAGTTGCATTAAGTCATTCAACTTTGCAGAAAATCTGATCTAGACATGATCTGGAACTACAAAGGATGCTCAGGAAGTGGCTTATAAGCATGCTTAGGAACATGCTTAGGAACTTTAGAGTTATCAGTTACAAAAAAGTAATGGATTTAGTATTTCAAAAGATCTATGTCTTCATTGATGTAAATACTCCCTGTGTACCTGGCACATAGTAATTAAGTGCTAAAGGAATGCTTGCTAAATGGAATTGAAGACCACACCTTTGTAGACAGTTTTGTGAATTGCTGGGGCAAGGCACACTCATCATCTAGAGGCCAACATCTGATGCTGAGCTCTCTAAACTCAACTAGGAAGCCACAGGAAAACAATCTTCCTTCTAGGGTTATGTCAGGATCTCTGCTTTGGTATCAAGGGTGATGGTGATGGTTAGTGACTCTATTTCCTCAAGAACAAATTTAGTCTTTATCTGGCTCCAGTACAGAAGGCTATACTCCAAAAAAGTGGCAAAAATGAATTATTGAATGGTATAAACAGTGTTTGGAAAAAAAAAAGGTTCTTCAGTGGTTTTCTCTCCTTAAAGACATATCTGTAGGAAAGATATTCAGAGAAATCAAAATTGGCTCATATTATAAGCTAGATGATGAAGCAGGCATTTCAATGGTGCAAGGCAACATTGCCTTGAGGAAGTTACCTTCTCATATAATTGAATATGCATTTTTTTTAAGCATTGACTGTGGGCTAGGTGCTGGAGACACAAATACAAAATCAAACTCTTAGTCTGCATTCCATTCAGGGAGAAATAAATGTACAGACAATCATCACTATGCATATGTATAATGTATGTATATATTTCTATGCACATATATACATATATGTGTACATATTATAAATATATAGTAATTGCAAATTCATATTGGAGAAGATGGGAGAAGACTAACAAGAGGGGGTAAGAAATGAGATTGTATAGGAGGAGGAAAATGAGTTGAATTTTAAAGAATCTAGAGCTTCTAAGATGCCAAGGTGAGGAGGGAGAATACTGAAAGGATAATATGTGCAAAGACAAAGAGGTGGGAGATCAAATGTTATTATAAAGGAATAGCATGTTGAAGATTTGGATGGATCACAGTAGCAGAGAGTGTATGTGGGGTGGGGAAGGAAGCAGGAGGGTGATAGTATAAACCGAACCTAGAAATATTTGTGGAAGCCAGGTTTTGAAGGTTTTAAATGCCAAAGAAGTTTGTCTTTTATCCCAGAGGCAATATGGAGCCCAATAATGCCATATTGGTAATAAACTCAACCTGGAAAACTAAGCCTATTCTCTATCCAAGATGCTTTCACTTTTTAAGCACTACTAAAAATATTTTCCAAAATATGATCATGGAAAATCTTTGCAAGGGGTGCCTCATGACAGAGTTTTTCTGTCTACAAAATATTCCCCAAGAGCAACTCTGCATTTGGTTTAGAAAATCAAGGACTAAGTGTGACCTTGTAGAGAAGGGTACATTTCAGACCATCTAATAAATAAAATGTACTGGTATTCAAACTTTTCTTCCACAAAAATGTTAAAAGGAAATGTTTCAGGACATAAATCCAGGGCCCAAGTGAAATGGGCACAGTTTTATGGTCAATAGTAAAAGCTGTCATCTGGTTTGTCAATTATACTCCAGCTGAAAGGTCTTCGAGTAAGTCCCCATACAAAGACTATAATGGCTCACAAAGAGTCCACCTCACTGCCTGGTGTCAAGGAGCCCCTAATTAATAAGTACCTGAGTAAGGCAGTTCTGACATTAATGTATACTAATGACATTAAGGAGCACAGTAAAAATCCCTAACAGGATTTACATAATAATTTATAATAGTACCCTATTGTCTCTCAGGTCAATAACCTGCAATTTCAAAAGATGCTAATACATATTTACACGTTAGACTTCAATGGCTTCTAAGAGAGAATTATGGACTCTGGTGAGTCAGTGCAATCCTACATTTCAATAGCAGATAAAAGAGAGGAAGACCAGAAATAAACCATGGCAGGACAGAGCGGGCTGTTTAAATACACTTTTGGTTTCTGGTTTTGTTTTTTAAATTTCTAAAAACACATGAAGGTTTCCTAGGCTTATAGCATCAAAGGGACCAAGCTTAGGGGAGGTAGGAATGCAAAGCCCTGTTCATTTTAGATACACAGAAAATAGAACTGGAAAGTCTACCTTACATAAGCATTGAGGAATTGGATCAGGGAGAGGGATGGTGGAAGACAGCATTGATCTGGTTCCTTCTTTCCCCAAGTCATAAAATTCCTACATGAGAATATTCAGAGCCTCAAAGCAAAATTCCAAAAGAAGCAACAACAAATTATTCTAGCGCACTGGGGATTTTGTATGACTCTTAAAAGTGAAAAAAATCACTAAATGATAATTACATCTGACATTTGGAGGTAACTTGTCTAATTTTTTGAGCAAATTACCATACTCTATCACAAAACAGAATATAAAATAGCCTGATTACTTTGAGGCAGTACATTTTCCTGACCAATTTGTGGACATAAACAAAATCCTCCAAATTCAATAAGTCTCACTATAGTCTCAGCCCTATTTCTGCCACTTACAAATTTTGCCTTGCATACTGAGTACCTTTCCTAAAGTTTTGGGGAGATCAGAGGGAGTAACCTCATAAAACTGATGCTTACCCATCTCAGGCTGACAGAGGAAAATATGTGCAGTTGACCACATCTATGATAATTAGAGGGGAAAATAATTTCTCATGCTCAAGAACTAGGCACTGAAAAATAAAAAAACAGTAGCTTTTCACCTCTATAGACTGGGGTTTGGGGTCTGTTTAAGCTTCAAGTTATATGCACAGGTCATGTCACAGAACCTAAGGGCCATGTATCCAGATATGTTTCAGGATGAATGGCATTCTTTGCTTAAGTAAAATCCAGCATCAGGGTATTATTCAGGGTACCCTCAGATCATGACTTGGACATATTGGTCAGACTGCAAGGCAGCCCCATGGAGTATTTGATCACATTTCAGCTTCATTTAGCCGTCAGCATTCATCCCTTGTTTTCAGGCACACCAGTTTGACTCCCAAAATGACATTAAAATTCCTTGTCAAAATGCTTTTTACTTGATAGCCCTTTGCGAAGGATAAAATAACATCTGAGGAAAGAACAATATGGAAATTGTTTCAGATAGCTAGCAGAGGCAAGTAATCGTCATAGATTCCACAATCAAAATTTCATCCTTCCAAAGCAGTAATTAAAGGAAAGAAACTTGTGTGCAAAGAAAGGAAGATCAAACACATAAAAAGGAGCATAATAAAATAAGAAAAATAGGTAACATTGAATGGCACTGGAAGATTTGAAAAACTCTCTACATATATTATTTTGTTTGATTTCCACAAGATTGTTAGGAAGGTGCTTATTACCCCATTTTGTAGATGAGAAGCCTGAGGCTGAGAAATGGAATGACCTCTCCAGAGTAATACAGCTAGGAAATTTCTGAGGAAGTATTTAACCTCAGGTCTCCCTGAATCTAAGTCCAGCCCTCTATCCTCTATCTACGCCACCATAAAATATCTTGTACATGGAATTCTGGAAGCATAAACCTGATTCTCCAGCAAAATGTCTGAGGATCCCAAAGATCTAAAAGAGAAGTAGGGGAAAAAAGAATTTGGTTATGTCTGTAGTGCCTGGCATATAATAGGCACTTAATAAATGCTTATTCTCTTTCCTCATATAATTGTGATTGGAACACAGAAAAAAAATGGGAGTTAACAGTCAGGAAATGATTCTTATAAGTGAGATTTCTTACATTTTGGAATTTTGTCCCCAAGAAAAATTATGGAAATCCCACTAGTTCAGTCCTCCTAAATTGGCCTACAATAATCATTAGTGGTTAAATCTTTCATGGATGAGAAGGACCCCAAGCTGTTTCTCATGTCTAATTCTTCTGACTTTATCTCTGAAAGATTTATTAGAAGAACTAGGAATGAACCTGGGAAGCAAGAATAAGCTGTGTTTGAGTGAGTTGGGAATGAACCACAATGGCCAACCCCAATATTGAAGAAAAGATAGGTGCGGTCTCCAAAATACTAGGCATCAAGCTATAATATCTTTCTGCCACTGTTCTCTGGCAGTTCTCCCAGTCTTAAGCCAATCATTGTAGCAATAGCACCTAAAATAGAAACACCACGAGCTGGGGTTGTTCATGTAAGAATGGCATTAGACCTGAACCACCTGCCAGTAGGGGCTCTATTTTGAGTCCAGTGGTTGAAAATAAAACCACTGACCCCTGGTAGCTGCCAGAGGCTGAGGATGCTGAAAGTTCCCTCAATTACCATTCACTGCTACACCTGAAGAGATATGTGATAATGCCTATGAATGCATTTTCAAGCAATCCATCAAACAATTGGCAAGCACTATTTTTGTGTGCTAAGCAAACAAAAGAAGCTCAGAGGAAGTGGTCTTTGGTCCAAAGGGGTTTATAATCCAGTTAGAGAAACAAGACAAGACAGCACACAGTTAAATCTTAAATTATGGGATATGGACTATAAGTGTTATGGGAATTCAGAGAAAGAGAAGATCAATGAGGGCTGGGGAAAAGGTTGAAGCATATTTCCTGAAGGAGATGGGACTCAAAATAATACCATAAATTTGTCCATTGCTTTAACTTTTACAATTTAAGTTCCTCACATTAGCTCTGTGAGGACAATCTTAAAGAATAGTTTGGGTTTGGCTTGTAAAAGGGAAGGGTGTTTCCAAGTGAAGTGGGGGAAAAAGGCAAAGGCATGGTGGCAGGAATTAGAGTAGGTTCAGAACAATGAAAAGGCCAACATGACTGGAGTGAAGCATTTGTCTTGGGAAGAGGTGAGTTATTAAGGGAGACAGGCAGGGAGATGAAAGGTGAGGTGGGGATGAAGAAGAGGATGGAGAACTCTGAGAACAGGCAGGATAATTAAAACTTGATGTGGTAGGATAATAAAAATAATAGTAGTAGACATTTATGTAACACTTTCAGATTTATGAAGTGTTGCACATTATTTCCTTTGATCTTCAAGATACTCTGAGATAGTTACTATACAAAGTGTCCTGAAAGTTTTAGTGTAATCTCTTTGTGTGTATACATATACACACATATATATACATATTACATACATGTGCATCTCTCTGTCTCTCTCTCCCCCTCCTCTTTCCCTCCCTCTCCTCTCCTCTCCTCCTTCTTCCTCTCTCTCTCTCTGTCTGTCTCTGTCTGTCTTTCTATCTCCCCCCTCCCCCCTCTCCCTCTCCATCTCCCTCTCCCTCTCTCTCTCCTTTTCCCTCTCTTCTCTCTCTCTCTCTCTCCCCCTCATATTCCCTTTTTGCTAATGATGAAACTGACACTCAGGAAGACTAGGGTGACTTACCCATGATCACACAAGCAGTAACTGAAAAACAGAGACACTGCTGGATATATCAGAGGAAAACTTGGTTTATATTCTATTCCTGGTACTATCTCCTCTATGATCCTAGCAAGACATATAACACTTCTTATCCTCAGTTTCTTCATCTGTAAAGTAGATATAATAGTATTTGTAGTACCTCCTTCCTAACGTTGTTGGGAGGGTCAGATGAGAAAATATATAAATATATGTAAAGCACTTTGCAAACCTTAAAGTACTATAGAAACATAAATTGATACATCCATCAATAAGCATTTATTTAGATCTACTCTGCATCAGTCCCTGTGCCAATTGTTGAATATACTGAGACAAAAAAAAAAGGAAAAGACCTTGTCCTTGAGGGGCTTAAATTCGATGGGGGGAAGCAACTCATTCACTGCTTTCTGTGTGTTGATCATAGCAATATTCCTTGTATCACTTGGGAAAAAAATGTCATTTTCAAATTCTAATATATATGCACATGGGAAGAAATAAGATACAGTGTATTTGGGATATCTACCTTCCATCAATGTTAGTGCATTATCTGCCAGTATTTAGAGACTTGCCTCCTCTCAAGAGCTCTACCTTCTATAAGATGACATCCATGGTAATTTCAACCTCAACCCATGCAGAATGTCACAATTTCAGATGTAACGTGGTTTAATGTTCTGAGACAGAAAGAAAAAAAGGTTATCACTTCTCTGACAGAGAAAAGGACATGTTACCTGGCCATCATTTGCTCTCTGGTGTACAACCATTGTTCCTTAGAAGAGAAAAGATTTTTTAAAAGTCTTCTTGAATCACAATATGTGATGTATCCTGGGTCATCCTGATGAATAACTGGCCACTGGACCCTGATGGCTCTGGAGGAGAAAGTGAAGCTGGTGACCTTGACTCCCTCACTCAAATCAAAGTCACCTGCAAGTCATGTCATCATTTTGCTAATGCAACGGTCCTCTCCAAGAACGAAGGACAAGCACAACAACATTTGAACTACACTGTCTTTTATATTAGAGAGTGATACTAAATTGAGCACTTGCTGGGTGCAAAGCTTCTTCCTCAACTTAGCTTGGGACAGGAAAGGTACAACTTAGTGAGACTTCATTTGACAAGGGGAAACATCCTGAGAAATTCATCCTTATACCAGGAGACTAAGAGAATGAAAAAGCAGATGGGGGTGAAATGCTCTAACACAATCGGGGGAAGGGTCAAACTCAAGGGGAACCTGGAACATTTTTTGGTAATCAGAAAGCAGTATTTTGATAAGTGATATACAATGAATGATAATAAAGTGACATGAATTAATTGGCTACTTTTTTCATGATCTCTTAACTTTGTTCAAACTGAGTGACTGATTAATTAAGTCCCTCTAGTGCTCACTGGTGCTTTGGTGCTCCTTAGGGGATGCTCTGCTCAAATTCACTGGGCCCCATAACACAAAACTTGCCTCCAGGCTGTAGGGAACATTTGTTGTGGAATGAGACTATAGCAAGAACAGCAAGTGAAGTATACTGAACGTAAGTCAACATCTTCAAGTTTAAATGAAAGACTCCCTCCCTCCAATCATCTGCAAGGCATTAGTACCTTAACCTTTCAGACTTGCTAATTCCTGCAAGAGAGTACTTTTCCTTTTTAGAATTCAAGGTAGTTAGAAAGAAATTTAAAGGCCTCCTCTGGATATTGACTTATCCTTGGAAACCTTTTAGAAGCTTTTCTTTTTTTCTTTTTCAAGAAGCTACTTGCAGATAGGCATTATTACATAATAAGCATTTTCTTTGGGAAAACTAGTAATAAACTAAAGCAACAGTAATGAATTAGAGCTGGCTTCCTTGAGATATGCTCAGTAATTGTGCTCCAAAGTAGATTTATTGCTATTTACCTCACTGATGTAGTAAACAGGAGTCTTGCACTCAAATGGGAAAGGGGAAAAAAAGAACTCATTTAATATCTGCCACTTGTAATTCAGAGGATATTGATTTTCAGTTTTAAAAGCATTTCGCAAAACCAGGAAGTTGCAATAATATTTAAATCAATGTCGTTCAGATGTCTTTGCAAGGCAAACAAAGCCCTGTCAATTGAACAACCAAACCGCTGTTCAAATTAATCAGTGGGAACTTGATAAATTCCACTGATGTAGAAAATTAGCACTTTGCATGTTTCCCAGATTTTGATTTCATTTGGACGTCTGGTCATGAATTATAACCACTCTTCTCTGGCTCAAGCTATTTCACTTGAAATCCATTACTTCTAGCAGAATTATGAGTCTTGTTAGGGAAATGCTAGCTATTTCCATTTCGAGCATCTGCACTGCAGTTCTATTATTAACACTGAGCTCATTAAAAAAGGGGGAAGAATTAGATTTGTGTCTTGGAGTTGGGAGAGGGGAGGGATTGGAGCCTCAGTGAAACAAATAAGCTCACAATGCTGCTTCCAATTGACACAGCTGTCATGTAAGCATTTGCTGCTGCTGTGTAGCTTAGGGATGCTGGGCTAGGAGACCTTGTAGCCATATGTAAACAATACAGCACTGATGACAGGTTTACAGCACCGGAGACAACTATGTGCAGCTGTTCACTCCTCAATCCTATATGGGTTACAAATGTTCCGGCTGCATATTTACAGATGCCCTGAACTGAGTCCTTAAAGACCTCAGTGAGAGCCAGTGGCTCGAGTTTTAAGATCCTCTCTGCACCACTGTCTTGTGAGTCATGGTGTATAACCATAGGTAGAAAACACTCATCTTTTGATTTTTTCCCTCTCTCAGTCTCTCTCACTGTATTGTGGATCTCTGTGTCTCTATTTCTTCATTCCCTCCTGTGCTTCTCTCCCTCTTTCCATCCCTCATTTCCTCTTTTCTCTTCCTTATTCCTCCAACTATTTGCTGCAAGTAGCATTTAGGCAAAATATCTCTCTGCCACTGGAGGACTGAATGTAGAGGCAATGCTTGATCAACCCTCTCTGCATGCCACATTGATCAAAAGGGCTCCCCAGATCACAAAATCCCAGAATAATGGTGGAACATGGCATTAGGTCATTTACTCTATTCCCAAGTTAATGCCATTCTTCCCTTTACAAAATTTTTTCCCAGTATTTAGTCCAGGGTGATTTCAAAAGAATCAAAATAGAGACCAATTATAGTATCAACTGGGCTTATGTTGATAAATATATTCACAAGTCAGGCATTCACAAATGGGGACTGTTTGTACTATGCTAACAGGAAATCATACATACACACATATATCTATGTGTGTGTATACACATACATATATACACACATATAAATAAATAAATTATATACATACACACACACATACACACAGAGTTCTATTATGACTCATGGAAAGTTGGATTTGGGAAGCAATGGCAACTTGAGAAGTGGCTCAAAAAGAGAAAAGCAGAATATTTTGACTTAAAGTCAGCTATGTGACATCAAATCTCTTCCTAAAAGTCCTGTCCTTTAAGGAATAATATTCTATCATTAGTACTGTATGGCAGCAAATCATGTAATATGACTATTTCTGAAGAATTTAAACTAAGAGGAACCCAGAGGGCAATAGAGGAGACAGTGTGAATAAGCAGGCTGGGACACATTACCAACAGCAAAACAAAACAAAACACAATTACTAAGATGTAGCAGAATAAAAGAGACCATCAAAAAATGAAATAGTGAAAAAGAAGTAGATGGGTTTGTTATGTAGCAAGAGCAAGTAATAACTAATACAGAGGTCATATGTTCTGCTGATCTTTCCATGATATTGAGAGAAACTAAGGAAGACACTCACCATAGTGGGTAGATTCCCTATAGTGACTTATGGGAGGATATAGACAAAGCTTGCATAGATTAGTGAGAATTACAGCTATATCCTTAGAAAGAAAAACCATATTAGTGAAATCACAGTTCCATTTGAGTATATTTATAAATATACCAGGCAAACAAGAGAACTAAGAGAATGCCAGAATTTGGTTATTTCTTCAGATCCCCAAATCTGTGGTTAATTGAAAGAATCTCTATAAAAATCAAGGCAAAAATTTCCTGTCCTGATTAACTTGGATAGTCATAACAGGTTTTTCATTTTTGAGAACAAAAAAGAAAGGCAACAATTTGTATTTATTTCCTCAGAAGCTGAACCGACTACTTTAGAGTTTGTCTAGTGAACACCCAAAAAGGAAAAACAGCTTCTAACAGAGCCCTTCTCCTCCCATGTTCAACCTAAGTCTTACACAGGACACATTACTTTGTAGTTGCTACTGCAGCTAAGAAGAAATGACTTTAGTTCAGCGGAAGACACTTCTACCAATCCATTCCCAACCAACAAGCATTCTTTACATACCTTGTATATTTACTATACTTGGCACTTTATATACAAAGACAAGAGAATTTTTAAAAGGCAGGTATGTCCTCAAAGAACTCACAATCGATTCCCCCAACATAGGAAATCGTTGTTACCCCACCAGGTGTACTCTTTCCCTGCTACTCCCTCATCCTCCCACTATCTCAGAGCCTCCAATGGAAGCAAGAGAGGGAGATATGCTACTTCCATCTTTGTTTTAAATTTTTGACACATTTTCCTATAAAAACAATGGCAAGAATGCAAGTGATATACCTAGTCCTATTGGATCTATAGTTAAGGCATGTTTAGGATTACAAATGAACTTTCATAACATAACCTATTTATGAGTTAGGGTTTGCATGGCATAATGTGAGTTCTTTAAACTTGGGTCTATTTTAGAAAGCATAACCCACTGCCTCCTAAATATTTTGGCTCCATGAGGCAGTTTTAAAAATAAAGGGAGGGAGTAGGAAGGGAACAAGACCTTGAAATCTGTACCACCTGGATTCAGAATGTGCTGAGTAATGTGTGGAGGTGGCTTGTCCCTAAGTTCTGGTGAGTCCACTGGGCTCTCTGGAACTCTTGTCAAGCCTGTAGAGCATGCACAGGCAACGTATACAATATATATTTAAAGTTGCTTGGAAAAATTAGTTTTCAGTCAAACAGTGTGGTTGCTAATCTCCAGGATTTGGGGCTCTGTAATGGGAATGGGAATTTGCAGATCTTCCCTGCCCCTTAATAGACCTGGGGGAAGTTTGAAGACCTCCCTTGCTTTGAAAGTAAACTCTGCCCCCTGATAGGCTGAATGTGGTCACATGGAGCCTGTGGTGGGAGGAGATTGCTGAAGGGAAGCAGAGCCCACAGGAAGCTGGTGGTGAGAGCTAGCCAGGCTCTGGGGGGAGAGGATGCTCGTTAAAGGAGATAGAGAGGTTTGTGAGTGAATATTGATCTTGTATTGGTTTGTGGGAAGGCTAAAGGACGGCATGGCTCTCAGTGTTATTACGGCTTCTGAATATCTTTGGTTCTATGATGGAATCAGCTTACTGGTTTGGGGATTGGGTTTTCTGGTGTCTAAATAAATCCTTCAGTTCTATCCTCTACCTGGAGAACCTGATATATTTTGTGATCAAACATCATGTGATACTTATAATCATGGACTTTATCATGATTGTGGGCACTGTAAATATTGCATTGGCACTACAGGCTTGGGGAAAAATTATAAATGCTTGATAATTTTTCTTTGCTTGCTTCCTATCTTCTTTCTGAAGTCTTCTCTTCAAATCAGCAACCTCTCTTTCTTCCATACCAATCAGCCAATAAGCTTTTATTAAATACCTATGGTGTGCCAGGCATTGTGTTAAGCACTGAACATATAAAGAGAGGCAAAAGATATTGCCTGCCTTCAAGGAGTTCACAATCTAATGGACACAACAACCAAAAAAGTGGACACATACACGCAAGCTACATGCCAGATAATTTACAGAGGAAAGACATTAAAATTAAGAGGGGTTGGGAAAGGCTTCCTATAGAAGGTAGGATTTTTGCTGAGAACTAAAAAGAAGCTAGGAAAGCAAGGAAGCAGAAATGAAGAGAGCATTCTAGACATGAGGGACAGCTAGAGAAGTGACCCCAAACTGAGATGTGGAGTGTCTTGCTTATGGAACATCAAGGAGACCAATGTCACTGGTTGGAGGAGTACATGGTAGGGAGTAAGGTATAAGAAGACTGGAAAAGTGGTGGTGGGGGCTAGGTTATAAAGGACTTTGAAGGCTAAATGGGATTTTAAAATTTTGATCCTGGAGATGATATGGAGCTTATTTAATAGAGAGGTGATGTGGTCAGTTCTGCACCTGAGGAACATTCCTGTGTCTGCTGAATGGAGGATGGATTCGGGTGGGGAGACATGAGGCAGGGAGACTCACCAGCAGGATATTGCAGTAGTTCAGGCATAAAGTGACAAGAGGTTACCAGAAAGAATAGTGGCAGTATCATAAGAGAGAAATGGACACGTTCTTTACCCTTTACCCTTCATGCCCCCATGTGCTGTCTGCCCAGACCTTCTCCCCACTGAACATCTGCCCTTCCTTATCTGCCTCATGCTACAGAATTACCTTTTTCTCACCTTCCTCAGTTAGCACTTGATTGCTTAGGGACTGATATTAAGAGGAACGATTTCCATCCATTGAAGTAATTCCCAGTAAGCTATTAAAAAAACAAAACATAATGGAATTAACCTCCCCATGGTGCAGTTGCATTCTAGAAGAGTTTCTTAATAGAGCATGATCTCCTAAGGTGTCTTTCAAGGGCCTCTTGCCTATCATATGCTGCCAATCCCTGGCAAAAAGATCAAAAGAACAGGAGGGAATTGCTCAACTGCCAACCTCTGAAAGTCTGCCAACTCCTTTTCTATCTACATAGTCGTTCATCTGACAGTGAATCTTAGAGCTATCCAGAGAAGTGTTTGGGTTTTTGTTTGAGGGTATCATGTCAGTGATAGTTCAAAACCATATTGCTGAGCTTCTTGTGTGCCCCTGCTTAGGCTCTGGGAGGGAGGATCACATAATCTGAGTTGGGAGGGACCTCAGTGTCCATCAGAATTCTCCATGCACAAAAGGGATGCTCACTTTAACATACCTGACAAGTGATCATCCAGACTCTGCTTAAATACCTGTAAAGTGGGGTGGGGGTTGGGGAGGATATGCCACCTCTCAAAGCATCCCATTCCACTTCTGTACAGTTCTTAATAACACCATCATTAACAGTAATAGTAATAATAATAGCATTCATATAGTGCTTACTATGTGTCAGGTACAGGCTAAGTGCTTTACTAATATCATTTCACTTGAACCTTACAACAATCTTGGGAGTTAGCTGCTATGGTTAACCCTGTTTTACAGTTGAGGAAAATAAGGAGAGGCTAAGTGATTTGGCCAAGGTCATACAGCTAGGAATGTTTGAGGCCATATTTGACTCATGTACTCCAAACTCCAGGCCCAGGGCTCTATTCACTGAACCATCTAGTTTCCTTTGGACATCTTATTGGGCTCTGAGTCTGGGCACCATTATTTTAGAGTAACTGGACCCAAGTCTCAAGCCATGAATATGCTTACAGAAATTTTAAATTCACAGGTTCTGTAATACATTCATGTGATGCAGATAGCGATCTCTCCATCTCCTTTTCTCTAAGACCATGCTTAAGGAGAAAAAATTGGGGAAAAATAGAAGTACATTGTTAATCCCTATACCCATAGGGAACATATTTTTGGGCAAGGAATAACCATCCCCTTATACCTGGAGTAGGAAAAACATCAGAGCTGTAACCCTTGTTGTTACTCTATGTGAATCTCCTGCCAGTTCCCTCACTCCACAACTGAATGAAGAGATTTTCTGGAATACAGCTTCAGTACAGACAAGGTTTAGTGAATAGAATTTCCTGTTATGGCATCTCTTCTCAAAAATCCATAATCAATCCATAAACAAATATAGATTGAATACCTACTATATATCAAGCTCTGTGTCAAAAGGAAATAGCCTCTACCCTCAAAGATTTCACATTGTATTGGAGATGATTTGTAAAAATATAAGTAGGAGATGTAATGTTGGTCAGGTGAGGGGAAGGACCTCTGAGAGTAGCAGGATACCACTACTATGGTCATCTGAGAGACAGGAGCAACTGTCTACCCATGTATTGGAATTGGAATTGGTACCAGAGAGAAACTAATGGGGGCTTTGTGGGAATTTGAGCTACAATCATTTATTGTCAGGAAGAAATAATTTGACTTTTAATGTTGTGGGTTCATGCATCTTCAAAATAATGGCAGGGTTGCTCCTTTCTCATATTGAGTATTTAAAAAAAAAAGTCCTGTTGGAGAAGAGTGACCTTCCCTCTCCCATCCCCAACTGTGTTTCTAGCATTATTCTGAGTATTAAAGAAGGTTCAGTATGATGGTCATGACCTGACCCAGCTCTGTTAGAAGAAAATGGGAGCTGAAAAGGCTAAATAAAAAGATGTGCAAACACCATTCTGAATCCTCCAAAAACTCAATGGACAGAGATGACTGATGGGCAACACATGGTAAGGAAGAGATCTATGAGAGAGGGCAGCTTATGGCATCAGGTCTTGGTAGCTTTTGTTAGAAGAGGAAACAGGGACTTTGGGTTGTATGGGGCAAGTAGGCAGGTTTCCTTAGCTGCCTAAAGTGGCCCACTGTGTGCTGAGCAAGGCTGTTGGGCCCAGTAAAAGAAGAGAAAGTTGTAAACAGCATGAAGAGATAGTGGCATGTGTTATACTTCCAGGAATCCTTTTACTCAGATTTTGTGCACCAGCGAGCACCATCTCCTGGTGAATACTATTAGCTAATAGCAGGAAGGAAAGGTAGTAAGAACCACCACCACAACCACAATAATAAATAGCTCATGTTTATATAGTACTGTAAGGTTTGCAAAGTGTTTTGCATACCTTACCTTATTTGACCCAACCCTGTGAAATAGTTTCTGTTATTCTATTTGACAGATGAGGAGTCTGAGGCTTACAGAGATTAAATAGTTCACCCAGCTTTATATATCTCATAAGGGATTGAGGCAAGATTTGAACACAAGTTTTCTTGTCTTCCAACTCAAGATTCTTTCCACTATATCATGCCTCACCGATGGAATATGGAAACACTGGAAGAATGGAGGACTGGAGAACACTGTACCAACAATGGCAAAGATAAGCTGATAGATTCAGGGCAGGCAGTTGAACTAAGTACGATGGTCTCTGAATGATTAATGCAAGGAACATTGTCACAGAATCGGAGAGACAGACTGAGACAGAGATGGAGGCAGAAAGAGAGAGATGGCAATGGAGGGAGAGAGAAAGTGAGAGAAAAAGAGAGAGAGAGAGACAGAGAGATTGAGATTGTGACTGATATGGTAGCAATCAGAAGAGAAAGGGGGAAGGTTCAATAAGGCAGATGGTCCTTGGGGAGGTCAGGAGGGTAGTCGAATGGATAGAAAGAAACCTTATGAATACCTAGAGCAATGGTTCTCAACCTTCCTAATGCCACGACCCTTTAATACTCATATGTGGGCATATCTGCATGTGGGTGGAACCACCTGGAGACGGGTAGAGGAGCGGTGTCTCAGTTCCTAAGACCATTGGAAATACGTGTTTTCCAATGGTCTTTGGTCACCCCTGTGACTCCTGTGAAAGGGTCGTTCGACCCCCAAAGGGGTCGTGACCCACAGGTTGAGAACCACTGACCTAGAGACATGCCTAGTTTTTGTTTTTGTTTTTTCTCTTGTAGCATTATTACAGTCAGGGTCAAACTGTAAGTGTGGAAGAAGACTGTACAGATAGATGTCTATGTGAATGCAGAAGAGCAACAAAGTATAAGAAACCAGTACGAAAATGAATGAACCCATAACTTGTTTTGCCAAGTGGAGAGATTTCCTTGGTTTCTGGAAAATAGCTAACAAAAGGAAGTCCTCTCCAAAAATAACCCACATCCTTCATGCCCCAGGTACCTCTCCACGAAGGTTTCAATTAAGCAGTAGAGAAAATGATCAAAAAAACAAATTCCAGAAAACTAAAAGCAATATTCAAGACATAAATGATAACCAGGAAGCTTCACAAACATCTGGACAGGTAAATCCAAAATAAAGAATAAACCTGAGCATCTGGAAAAATTGAAGTGACATCTATAAAACTTCAAATCACATCAGGTTATTAGTGAAATGAAACATGAGACATTTACTTTTGCTAGAGTTGTAGATAACATTGGAGAAATGGAAGAAGCTAAAAATCTCTTCCACCTTGGGAGTTAAGGGGAAAAAGGGAGGAATGTTCACCTTCAGCTTTGGAACTCTCTGTCAAAACCAATGAACAGCTTCAGAGGATTTTAACTCCAAAAGCAAGAACATCCAAATAATTTTAATTACCATAAGGTCTAGGAAAAGTCATAAGTAATAACATGTACTGCAGAGAAAATTCTTCCTTTGTCTTATATTATGCTTCACAGGATATATAGCTGTTCAGATTTAACATTTGATGGAGTCTTAGCAACATTCATTTTGAAAAAGAATTATTTACTGTGTCTTATACTCTGAGTTTAATTTGAAGGTTTTTCTATCCTTGTTGATACTGGTAATTTTCAGGATGCTAGAAATAATGATTGTGTTCATGGCACATCAGATTTCTTTATACTGTGCTCTCCCTCTAATGGGGTCACAGAGTATTTAAGCAGAAAAAAATCTGGAGACACTTCACTCTCCACAAACAAAACTAAACACATACCATTTTCAGGAATAAATTCCAGTGAATAGATGATTCTCTGCTCTTGATCTGAGTCCAGATAGGGTTCAAAAGAATAAGCGGTCAGAATGGTTTGAGTCTTTCATAGCAGATTATGGTATGGGATTTTAAAAGGAAACAAACAAACAAAGGTTTCAGACATATTAACCAATTAACCATATTAGCCAACTTTTTAGAATGGATGAGACCCCAGCCTAGACTTATGGGAGGAAAGATAGAAATCCAAAGCTGCTCCAACTTGGTCATTGGAGTAGTTATCACTTTCCCCTAATGCATACAGGCACTGGCACATGTGCACATGCGTACAACACACACACACACACACACACACGTACACTTTTATAGACTTACCGTTATTGAAACACTCCTGCTCATGAGCATTGTTTTGGGAGTTGTTTGTTTCCTGATATTCGATGATAGCAGAGATAAAATATAAAGGGCACTGAAGTTTCAAGACCTTCCATCTCCAACACCATGATAACAACAGTAACACCCTGCATTTACACAGTGTTTTGGGATTTGCAAAGTGGCCTTTTTGCCATTCTACAGACCAGTCAAGTCATGTTTAAGAAAGGGCCACAAATATAGGAACAATTTTATGATCATGGAATAAGGCTAACTAGAAGTAAGTAATTTCTGATTCCTTCATTGCTAGTAACAGAAAATTAGGCCCTCTCTTAATTGGATTGAGGTTTTAATTGGACAGATGGTGAGGGCTGTGAGCTGGTAAACTGGTTCACAGAAAAGAGATCATTTTTTTTGTAAGCTCTTCCATCTATAGCCTAACATCCCCTCCAACTCCCCAGTCTGCACCATCTGACCACATTCATTTTTTATGTCCTCTTTGGGGCTCAAAAACCTTTGGTTCAGGCCCTTCTCCTTCGTTTTGTTTTGTTTTTCACGTGAGTGTATGCTGATTGTCAGAAAATCACATTTATAACTACATACATGACAGTGACTTATGGGGAAGAAGGACCTTTATAGTTTTTAAAGTTGTTTTACTTTACATTATCTCATTTACTATAACAACCTATAAGGAGAATACCATTAGACAAAGTGTAAAAGAAGATTCCTTGTGTCTAAGCATAGTCCCCAGACTCCATATTTAGGTGCCATGATCTGAAAAAAAGGATATTCCTTTGGCAACACCTCATTAAAATAAGTTTATTTTCTTGAATTCAGGATTGTTCTGAAAAAACTGGTTCATAATACTGCTAAACAGAAAAAACCAATACGGAAGAAAGGATGACTTTGGAAGAATGGATGTCTAGGAGTATTTTTCCTTCTCTAGCCTCAGTTTAAATTATGAGAAGTTAACAGAGAGCATGATCCAACCCCCTCAATTTATAGATGATGAAACTGAGGCCTAGGGAGGTTAAATGATTTGTCCAGGGTCACAGTGGTGATAAATATCCGTTTCTGGTAGATCAGGGTCCAAGAATTGGGTGGGGGATGGAAATGGTTCTATAAACACCAAATATCAAAGTAGAATAGAGGTTAAAGGACATTCCATGATAAAACAGGAGACTATGAACCTTTGACTAATAATATTGGAGATATCATTGAAGTCTCCTATCTTCCAGAATTTTTTTCATTTGGTCATTCATTTTGTACCTATTATATGCAAAACTCCATGCAAAGTATAAAAAAAATATTTTTTTTTTGGTAGTCTGAGGCATAGAAATCTCTGTGGGGAGATTCTAGTGGATTACTAGTTTTTTGCCTTAACTATTAATCCCCATTAAAACTGGGCAAAATGACTTGCTTCTTAATGTAATATATTAATTGTCTTTAATGTAATATCTTGATGTAAATACTTTTTCTTTACTTTAATTTTTGAGCATTGTATTAATGATTGAGGTTTGGTGGTATGTTATCTTAAATATATTCCAATATAAACAGTACAAAGAAAATTGAAATCTCTTTACAATCAGCATATAAATATTTCTATGGTAACAATAGGCTTTAATAATTCCATCTATTATACATTTTCTGTATTGTCTAATTGACTACAGCATCTATTTTCCTGATTTTTGTAGTTTTCTTAGAAAACTAAGACCAGAATCTTAGAGTTATAGTCCTATAAAAAATTATAAAGCAAAACCTTATTTTATACTAAATAGTCTGCAAAGCATTTCCACACATATTATTTCCTCTGATCCTCACAATAATCCTTCAAGTTTAGTAGACCATGTTATTGATTGTGAAACTGACTTGCCCATGGTTGAAAAACTCATGAGGGGAACAGTTGGTGCTTGATCCCTGGTCTTCTCACAAGTCCAGTGCTTTTCCCACTATACCGTGCTGCCTGTCAATTACAAATAAATAATTGTGCTTAATTAACCCTTACTGAGGTTAACAAGAACAGATCTGCTTTATACTTAAATGTCAGTTCTCAAATGTAATGGTAGACACAAATTCATAAGCATGGAATCTGTGTGTATTTATATTTAATTTGACTAAATTCCGGCAGAGAGATGGGGTTATTTCAAAGATGCCCAAGGATGTCCTTAAATGTTCTTAAGACTTTAATACTAGAATAATAAGAAAAAGCCCCCTTTCCCTAGTGCACATGCATGATAGGGTCAAAAGTGCCCTCACAAGAAGTAGATCTGAGAAAGATTCGGTCACAGCAAGTTAACTGTACTATAGAAAGTGCTCATCAATTGTCTTGCAGATATAACTACTAATCACAAGGTGGGGGTGGGGTGGGGGTGGTTCTGGGAGTCTGAAAACAAGTCTGTAGAGATCATGGTGCAATTTATCATTTATTGCTTCAATGAATCTGTGACTTCATCTGTGAGAACACTCCCTCCATTAGTGCAAATGGCCACTCCATCTGTTCTTTATCATCTGTATTATTCATATCTGTATTTCTATAAATCCTCCATAGAGGAGCAAGCTAATGTCAATAAAGGCCTTCCTTTGGAGCTAAGATTTGTTTACACTAAAATGTATATTTTGCTTTGGGGGGGAAGGGGTGGGATTTTTTTTTTCTTTTTGAGCAAAGCAATGTTGTGTGGTAGATAGAAGGTCGGCCTGGGAGACCTGGGTTCAAGTCCTTCCTCAGTCAGTGTTTCTGTGACCTGGGAAAATCACAATCTTTCAGGGTGATTTTAAGGTTAGAGGTTGCAGAGAAGGTGATAACCTACATTGGTGTAAAGCCACACACGAGCAGCTTTCCAGAGTACAGCTACTATGAACAGCTTTCAAGGTTCTGATTACACAGTATAGTGAACACTCTCTTTAGTAACAAATCAGAGCAAAACATTCACAGAAAATCAAGGTACAGCATTCACAATGTTACAACTTACCACAGAAAATCAAAATACAGCATTCACCATCTCACAACTCAACAACTTATCACTAAAATGGCCCCATAGTTTTCACCAGAGTGGTCACACAGTTTTGAACAAAGTACAATCATTTAGTCAATCAATCAGTTAGTAACTCAATCATTCAATCATAAAGTACAAAAGGTCAAAGTCTTCCACCCATGGGGCACACTAAGTTATAAATCAGTCACTATTCAGTCATCAGTCACTATTCAATCATCAGTCACTATTCAGTACCCTCTTAAGCAGTAGTGGGAAATACACAGGCCATCCACCCCTTAGTCACAAGTAGATCACAATTTCATCACTACTCAGCACCCACAGAGAGGTCTTTTCATCTTGACTCAGGGCAGGCTTTCAGCTTCCCTATATCCCCTTCTATGGTCCCAGATCCTACCTGAATTCACTAAACTATAACATGGGTTCAAAGGCAGACAGCTCCCAGTTCCTTGTCCAGCTCTCTGTGCAGTTCCTGTTCCACACTGAAGCTCACAGTATCGAGTCCACCTTAAATCCTTCACAGTCTCTGTTCCTGGGAAGTCAAGGCTTAACAAAGCCACAAATAGGTTCACGCAAAGTACCTGCATCACAGTCATGCTTCCTCAGTCTTCTGCAGCACTGGCTGACCCTCAGAAATCCTCAGCAGCTCCAGCTGGCCCTCAGAAGTCTTCAGCAGCTTCTTTCTCAAAATCAAAATCACTTTGTCCCATTCTCAAAATCAAAATCACTTTCACCATGGAAGTTCCAGTCCAGCAGCAGCTCAGACTTCAGGAGTTCATCCCAAGAAGTTCCAACTTTCCCAGCTGGGTTTTTTTTTCCCCCTCATATACAGTATTTCTCCTCCCTGTCCAGCCCCTTCCTGTTACATCAGCAACAGGGGTTCATATCTTCTGTTTCTTTAACAGAGGTGTAATTTGAAACTAGGTGCTAAGTACCTGTCAGCTTAGCAATACAAAGGGATCTTGAAATTTCATCACTATTACAATTGGTCAAAGGAAATTCTCATCTAGGAGTTTCCTATTCTAATGAAATCACAAGTCTGGTCCCTATCCCTTTTAATAAGCTTTATCTCTGTAATATAGTAAAATGCATACTCACAAGTTGGGAGGCATTCTCAGTATACCCTTAGTGCTGTGCATACGTTTCCTCAGGTATAATGCCAATATGACACCATAGCATCTGCTATGAATATGCATATGTATTTCCAGGGTCAATTCACAAAATATAACAAACTTTCTTCCTCAAAGGCAAAACCAAAATATTTATTTGGAACATCACTATTAGGATACTAAGAAGTAAGATTTAGCAAGGTACTTATCACCAATCTGGAGAGCACCAGCATCTTAAGCATTCCTTTTGTTAGGCCTCCCCACAAACAAGTTCCCTTAGGCAAGTTCCTCCCTCCACTCTCTTCTCTGTTTCTCCTGCTCTGTTTCAGCCTCACTCTCTACTCTATTGGGCAAGCTCCTCCCACACACCATGCTCAATGTAACTCAAGAGAGGGAAAAAATATCCCAGAATCCACCTAATCCCTCTGGGCTAGGGAAGAACCTCTTATGTAAGGGTGATAAAAGTTTGTGCTTTAGGGAGGGAGCCAAGATGGTGGAGTAGAAACTGGACTTCTGTGTAGCTCCAGCTTCCACCTTCTCTAATACATGTAAAAACTGACTCTAAACAAACTTTAGAGCTACAGAACACACAAAGTGACAGAGAGAAACAAATATCCCACTGAAAGAAGCCCAGCAGGCCAGCAGGAAGGGTCCATCACAGCACACCAAGTACATTCTCAACTGAGATGTGGTTTTAGCCCAAGGGTGGCCCCTGCCAGTGTCTGGGCTGGAGCAGACTTCATGAGACTAAATCACCAGCAGCTGTAGTGGTTTCCAGACTTCTCAATCCACAAATGCCAAAGACAAAGTAAAAGGTCAATGTGGAACTTTGTTTGAACAGGGGGAGCACAGTCTGGCTGCTAACCCCAGAGCAAGAAGCAGAGAAGGTGTCATGGCTATAGCTGCTGCCATGTGCTTCCAGAGCTCCTGGTCTACAGATTTTAGGGGGAATAAGTGACCATTCAGAGAGTAATTGCTCTTGCTTTGACCTGCTTGAATCCAGATTGTGGTCCTGGGTGATGGTCCTGGAGTATTTGACCAGTGAGTGAGTACATGGGGGGAAGCTATAAAGAGGGCACCCATCTAATAGCTCTGGCAGCTGGAAAAACCCCAGTAATTTGGGACATAGCTCTCTCCATTTTCGAAGCAGAGTTCTACTGTGGCAAAGAGCTCAAATGTCAAGTAATTAGCTGCCTACATGAGCAAGCAATAGAAGCACAAACAGATGATAGAATCCTTTTTTGGGACAAAAAGGATCAAGGTATGGAGTGGGAGGAAGATAGCACAGTCAGAACTCCTGCATCAAAAACCTCCAAGAAAAATATGAACTGATTACAGGCCATGGAGGAGCTCAAGAAGGATTTTGAAAATCAAGTAAGAGAAGTGGAAGAAAAATTGGGAAGAGAAATGAGAATAATGCAAGAAAATCATGAAAAGAAAGTCAACAGCCTGCTACAGGAGACCCCTAAAAATACTGAAGAAAATAATACCTTAAAAAAATAGACTAAATGGCAAAAGAGGCCCAAAGAGCCAATGAGGAGAAGAATGCTTTAAAAAGCTAAATTTGCCAGATGGAAAAGGAATTTCAAAAACTCACTGAAGAAAATAACCCCTTCAAAATTAGGTTAGAGCAATTGGAAACTAATGACTTTATGAGAAATCAAGATACTATAAAGCAGATCCAAACAAACGAATAAAATAGGAGGAAAAACCACTGGCCAGGAAAATATATCCAGGAGAGATCATTTAAAAACCATTGGTCTACCTGAAAGCCATGATTAAAAAAAGAATCTAGATACCCCCTTTCAAGAAATTATCAAGCAAAATTGCCCTGATATTCTAGAACCAGAAGGCAAAGCAGAAATTGAAAGAAATCACGATTGCCTCTTGAAAAAAACCTCAAAAAGAAAACTCCTAGGAATATTATAGCCAAATTCCAGAGTTCCCAAGTTAAGGAGAAAATACTACAAAAAGTCACGAAGAAACAATTGGAGTATTGTGGAAACACAATCAGGATAACACAAGACCTGGCAGCTTCCACGTGAAGGGATCAAATGGCTTAGAATATGATATTCTAGAGGTCAGAGGAGCTAGGACTAAAACCAAGAATCACCTACGCAGCAAAACCGAGTATAATTCTACAGGGAAAAATATGGTCATTAAATGAAATGGAGGACTTTCAAGCATTCTTGATGAAAAACCTGAGCTGAACAGAAAATTTGACTTTCAAATACAAGAAGCAAGAGAAGCATGAGACGATAAACAGGAAAAAGAAATCATAAGGATCACATGGGGGCAGAGCCAAGATGGCAGCATAGAAGAAGGAAAACTCCACAGCTCCCACATAGCCACCTCAAATACCCATAAAATATGACTCTAAACAAATTTTAGGGCTCCAGAACTCACAAAAGTACAGACAAAACACATTTCCCATCAAAGACAGCTCGGCAGGCAGTACAGCAAGGGCTTGTCGCAACACACTGGGAGCCAAAACCAGCCCGGCCTGAAACCAGGGGTGGCCAGGACAAGCTGCAGCTGGAGCCTTCAGGAGAGAGGATTAGCAGCAGCCGTGGCAATTTCCAGAATTATCAAGGCATAAGAAATAAAAACTAAGTGAAAGGTTAGTGGAACTGCTAAATTTGGGGGAGAAAAGCAGTCCAGCCAAACTGCCCCCAGGGCAAGGAAATAGCAGAAGTGGCACAGCCGTCTCCACATGGCTGCTTCAGAGCTCCCGGCCTGCAATTTGCAGGGGGTGCCAAGTGATCATTCAGGGGCTAAGTGCTCTTGCCTTGAACAGCCTGCATAAGGATCATTGTCTTGGGTGGTTGTTCTGAGGTGCATTTTCAGTGAGCCAAAGCTGGTGGGGGCTGCAGCAGTCTCCTAATAGCTCTGGCAGCTGTGAAAACTCCAGCAATTTGGGACAGAGTTTTCCCCTCTGGAAGCAGAGTTCCACAGAAAGAGTTCCACTAAAAAGTCAAGTTATTGACTGGCAACATGAGCAGGCAAAGGAAACAAAATAAGAACAGCAATCAAACTTTAGATTTCTTCTTTAAGGATAAAAACAGTCAAAGCATGGAACGGGAGAAAGACAACACAGTCAGAACTCCCACACCAAAAGCTTCCAAGAAAAATGTAGACTTGTTACAAGCCATAGACCAGCTTAGGAAGGATTTTGAGCTCTCTGTCTGCTCTGCTCTGCTGGCAGCTCTTCAGCTTTGCCCCTCACCCCCTGAGAATGTATGCCTGTGCCAAGCTCATCTCTACCCCTGCCCTTGTAATGAGCAGCTCTCAGCTGCTGAGTAGACCGTTATCTGCAGTGGTGCTAAAATGGCCAGAGGTTCAGACAGATAAGAACCTCAGCATTTTGGCAGCATCAGGTCCCTTGACCTCTCTTGTCCCCAGATGTGGACTCCAAACTAGTGCAGTCTCAAGGGACGTTGACACAGCAGCCAAGTTTATTGGGGCTGGAGCTGCCACTGTTGGGGTGGCCGGCTCCGGAGGGGGGATTGGGACTGTGTTTGGAAGTCTCATCATCGGTTATGCCAGGAACCTCTCCCTGAAGCAGCAGCTTTTTTCCTACACCATCCTGGGCTTTGCTTTGTCTGAGGACATGGGGCTCTTTTGCCTGATGGTGGCCTTCCTCATCCTCTTCACCATGTGATGGAGCCATTTCTATCCCCCCACATTTCTGAATGTTCCTCCTCTTCCTCCTGGTCCTTCCATGTCTCTTCCAGCCTGTGTATACCTCCACCTCCATCTTACCAGGCAGTGCTGGGGAAAGCCATGGGCTCAGGGTTTGACAGAGGGAAGACAAATAAATACTGTATTAATAAGCTGTTAAAAAAAAGGATTTTAAAAACCAAATAAGAGAAATGGAGGAAAAATTGGGAAGAGAAATAAGAATGATGCAAAAAAATCATGAAAAGAGAGTTAACAACCTGACTGAAGAAAATAACACCTTAAAAAATAGATTAACTCAAATGGCAAAAGAGGCCCAAGAAGCCAATGAGGAGAACACCTTAAAAAGTTGAATTTGTCAGATGGAAAAAGAATCTCAAAAGCTTGCTGAAGAGAATAATTCCTTCAGAATTAGAGTGGAGCAAATGGAAGCAAATGACTTTATGAGAAATCAAGATACTGTTAAACAGATCCAAACAAATAAAAAAATAGAAGGCAATGTGAAATATCTCCTTGAAAAAAACCAC
>CM053580.1:397763504-397776209 GCA_028627135.1 Pseudochirops cupreus | reverse complement strand
GACAGATGTAATAGGCACTTGGCAAATATTTGATGGAATGAATAACATCAATGAGTGAATGAATGCAATACTTTTTTCTCTTACTCTTGCACATTTGACTCATCAGGAAGCTAGTTATAGGAAACTACAACTATATAGATCCTTGGTTTGACCCGTGAGAGAAAACTAAGGACCTTGGGAAATAAGTTCAATTTTTTCATCTTAAAGTTCATTGGGATAAATCTAATACCTGTTAGCTTCACTCAGTGGCAATGGCATTCTTGCCAACTGCAAATGGTGGAGGAGTTTGAGAGGTCAAGGTAAGGTGACATTGGTACAAGCTGGCTGGCCACTGGATCCAGGTGGCTCTGGAGGAGAAAGTGAGGCTGGTGACCTTGCACAGTCCTCCCTTACACAAATAAAAGTCAACTGCAGGTCACGTCATCATTTCCCTGATACCACGGTCCTCATCAAAAACAAAGGACAAACGCAATCTGAGTAGACCGAGGTCCCTGAACGGGGACCCAGCTAGTTGAGTAACTCAGCTCATCCTCTCTCTCTCCTTCTCCTTCTCCTCTCTAAAGGAAGGTAAATTTTGATGTCCAGATGCCCACTTAACTTAGGGTTTACTGGCTAGAATTCTTTCTTCCTTTCTTTCCTTCCTTCCTTCCTTCCTTCCTTTTCTCTCTCCCTCTCTTTTTCTTCCTTCCTATCTTTTTTTTTCTTTCTTTCACAAAACCTTAAACTGAGTTCACTCTGAAGCTCATGAATTGGACCACAATAGGTGACTGCCAAAGCTCCACTTAATAACTGTATTTTGGGCCATCCTGGCCCAGAGTGAATGTCAGTAGTAACTACTTCTCTTTGGAACAGTAACGCAGAGGGTCTTCCCCTCCCAGCTTGATTTTTTTTTTCTAATTAAAGGGGCTATCCCTTGACTCACTTCTTAGAGGCTTATTCACTGAATGGGCTTTACCTCACCCTAAGTGAGTACCTGAAATGGTCTTGGCCTAAAAGGGTCAGAGTCTCCTATTGATTGCATCCTTGGTCATCTCCAGTCATCCTGATGAATGGATCACTGGAATGGTCACTGAATCTAGATGGCTCTGGAAGAGAAAGTGAGAAGGTGATCTTGCACAGCCCTCCCTCACTCAAATTAAAGTCAACTGCAAGTCATGTCATCATTTCCCTGATGCCATGGTCCTCTTCAAAAACAGAGGACAAGCACAACAACAAGCTGGCTGAAGTAACAGAAATCTGACTTGCCTTGACTCTATCTCCCTGCCCTTTCTAGCACTGAGATCATCTCACCAATCTGAAAGGAAGAAAACATCTTGTGGATCCTTTCTCCAAAATGTTCAACTGCAAAATTCAGTTCAGGGGATTATAGATTTATAGGGGGAAGAGGTCCTAGTACCCATTTGGTCTGCCAACTCTCATCTTTTAGAGGAATAAATTGAGGTTAAGTGATTTCCAAGGTCACACAGGTATAAAGTGGCAGATCCAGGATTTGAAATTATATCCTCTGCCTCAGTGAAGATCTTTTTTTACCATGTCAGTTCTGCCTGTGACATTTTCAGTGCTAGTCATACATGCCAGAACTGCCGCCTTCCCCTTTCTTGCCATTCTTAAAACTTTCTGTTACACTTCCAGAAATAACAAAAGAGCATATACACCTGCCTTTAACAGATTTGTTAAAAGTTTGAGTGTAGATCATTAAAAATACCATCAAAAAATACAATAGAGCTTCAAGGTATAGAAACTTCATTTTCTCATTAGCCTCCTTCTTCACGGGGTTTCTTTTTCAATTCAACTCAACAAACATTTATTAAGCAACACATGTTGGATCACATGGTTTCTTTGGGAGGCTAAGCATGTACATGAATGCTTAAATCTGTCATTGGGGGAAGATGATAACTTGTATTTTTGTTTTTTTTTCCCCCTAGGATTGGTTATTACTGAACTACTGTCTGTAGCTGGCAGTTGGAGGCTGAAAGAGTTACTAGAAATCATAAAAATGATAGTGATCTGAAACTGGAAGGGACCTCAGAGGTCCTGCAGCTAAATCCTTGCTCTAAGCCTTCTGAAGTCCTGCTAAAATATCCCAAGAAAGTAGGTATCTTCCAGTGATAGGAAACATACTTCCCCAAAAGATCTCTATTTCAATTCTAGACAATTTTTTCTCATTAGTCATCCCTTTTATTGACATAATTTAGATGCACCATCACATTAACTGAATGAGAGCCACAAAGGGAGAATCCTAGAACATAACTTTTGTTACTAGGCATTCTAGCTCTTAATTATTTTTGTTATCTAGTGTTGTTCATGCATTCAAGACTCCTAGTCCAATCTAAGGAGGAAGGGAGAAGTGAGCCTAGGGAAAGGGGACAAAGAGAGATGACGCTGGGGTTGATTCTTTCTTTTGAGAAAGGGATTATCATATGTTACTCTAAATTGAGCAGTAAATACCCTGGTCTTTGCAAGCAACATTTAGTGTCACTTTTCTTTAGAGTTCTTATGGTCTTTATGGTTTATTTCCATCAACAATAATGGGAGCATTGGAAAGCATTAGATTATGTTTCAGGACCTTGGTACCTCAATATATTTATTCTCTAAATATACTATCATATCACCAGTAACAAATCCTCAAAACCTGCAACTCCTAAGTAACCAAATGCACCTTTCTTATTAAACATCTAAGGACCAGCATCCTTGCAAAAGCTATCTATGCTCACTGCTTCTGCTTGCTCGTTCTCTACTTGGTCCTTTTTAATTTGGCTTACAACTTTATCACACAACTTAAACAGCACCTTCCTAAGTCACCAAGGATTTTTCAATTTCCAAATCTGCTGGATTTTTAATAGTCATCATCCTTTTTGACCTCTCTGCTGCATTTGACACTCAGTCTGGAGACTCTCCCTTTTCTGTGTTTTCATGAGAAAAACTCTCTTGGTTATCCTTTCTGTCTGATATTTCTTTCTCAGTCTTGTGTTTGCTAGCTCATCTGCTACCACACTACCCTAAATATCAGTGTTGGTCAAGCTTCTAGGCTCTCTTCTCATTTCCCTCTTGGTAACTTTGCCAGTTCCCCATGGTTTTAATTTTCATCTCTATGCAAATGATTTACTAATATATATGCATATTATACATATGTACACAATATATGCACATGATTTACTTTTAATATAATATATTGTGTGTATACTGTGACATAACACTGTATACATGTGTGCACACATATGCATGTGTGATAAGATGTGAAAATATAGGCATATGCATGTGTGCACATATATGTATAGGTAGGTATACATTCATGTGTATATGTGCATTGTGTGTGTCTGTGTGTACACACATACACTTTTAAAGTTCTTCACAACCTGGCTATAACCTATCTTCTCAGCCTCATCAGATATTTGTCCTTCCACAAGCTACAATCCAGCCAAACTAACTTCCCCTGTAGTCTATTCCTCCCATACAGCAACACTCCGTCTCCAGTTTCCATGTCTTTGAACTGGCCGTACCCAAGGACTGGAATCTGCTCCCTATGCATATCAGAGAGTCCCTTTTTTTCTCTAAGGATGGAGCTCCTTTAAATAGCGTTTTGGGCACAAAGCCTTTTCTGACCCTCCCAACAGTGAGTGTCCTCCCTTGCAAACTACTAGTAGCAGAGGTGGCGATGGTGCTATGGTGGTGTTGTAGTAGCAGCAGCAGCCGCAGCAGCCGCAGTAGCCGCAGCCGCAGTAGCCGCAGTAATAGCACTACAAGTGGTACTAGTGACACCGAGAAGTAGCTAGCTTTCTATATTGCTTTAAGGCCAGCACAATGCTTTCTGTTTGTTGACTCATTTGGTCCTTATAAGAACTCTTATGACACAGCTGCTGTTCATATCCTTATTTTAGTCATGAGGACACTGAGGTTGAATGTCGTGATATTTCCAGAATTACACAGTTAATACATGGCTGATACAGGATTTGAACTAAGATTTTCCTGACTCCAAGACATATATTCTGTCTCTGTGATACCTAGCTGCTTCATATGTACACTTGTATTTATCTTTATTCACTTTATATTTTTCTATATATTATATATGTATATGTATAAATATTTACAGTATATATACATATACAAATATACATATGTTATAAATACACATGCATACACACACATATATTTGTCTCGCCTGTTTGAATGTAAACTTCTTGCCAGTAAGGATTGTTTTATTCCTTATATTTACATTCCCCAGACCTAGCATGGTCCCTGGTACATAATAAATTCTTAATAAATGTTTGCTGATTGAGAAATGCATAAATGCAGTGATCAAAGTCAGGGAAGTCAGAAAACCACTCACTCCTCATTGACTCTTATAATCTTTCCTCTCTACCACCATCACTTAGCAACTTCTGCTTCTTTGATATTCAAATTATTAAAATTTATCACCCAGTCCAGATCCAGGTGATCCTTAGAAACCAACTCTCTTGAGTATTCTCTCTCCTTGCTCTGTGAGTTTGGTGTCTAGTTGACAGACTATTTTTCCACCCTAACTCTTGCCCTGATGCTAGGGAAACTTCAACATACACATTGCTATTTCATTAAATACACTAAATTTCCAATTTCTAAATCTATGTACCTTCTAAGACCCATTCCTCCATTCTACCTTCCAGGTAATACCCTTGATATTGCCATTACCCACAAATGTTCACTCAGATTTTGGCTGTCATTCCTTCTTGCCTGGACTCTTGCAATTAGTCTCCCTGATGTAAGCTTCTCTCCATTCCAATCTATCCTCCACATTAGTTTCCAAAGTGATCTTGCTAATGGGTGAGTCTGTGACTATGATCGCCCCCCTACTCAAAATGCTCCAGTCATTCTCAATTACCTCCAGAAACAAATATAAAATCCTTTACTTGATGTTTTTAAGTCTCTACAATACGGTCCCTTCCTTATTTTCCAGTATTTTCACACTTTAGCCCCCACTCCATACACTCTATGATGTTGCTATATTGACCCATTTGCTGTTCCTTAATCATTATGCTCCATCTTATATCTCACTAACCTTACACTGACTCCCACATTGGGAATGTTCCTGCACATCTAACTCATAGAATCTCTAGCTCCCTTCAAGATGCAGCTCAAAGGCTATTTCCTACAGAAAGCCTTTCCTGCTCCCTTCTGTCCCCACTGCCTGCCTTTCCCTTTAGGGTTACCTTCCATCTCCTCCTAATCTATCTTGAATGGGCTAAATTATTTACATGGTCTCTTTCCCATTGGAAAGGTATCCCCTGCTTCTTTCTTCATATCTTTGCATCCAGTGTGCTTAGCATAGTGCCTGGAACATAGTAATAGCCTGATGAATGTTTCCTGATGGGGTGTGACATGCTCAGACTCCTGTTTCAGGAGGATGACTTTGGCAGCTGTATGGAGGATGCATTGAAGCAAGGAGATAGCAGAAGCAGGGAGACCAATTAGCACAGCAATAGTTCAGGTAAGAGGTGATAAGGACTGAACAAAAAAGTTATCTTATAAGTAGAGAGGAGATGAAATTCAAGAGATATTATAGATGGAGAATTGAAAAATCACACAACTGATTTGGTATGAATGTGAGGAAAGGTAGAAAGTCAAGAATAAAACTGAGCTAGGGAACCTGGGCACCAGGAAATTTAGTAGCACCCTCAATAGAAATAGGGAAATTGGGTAGGGGAGTGGGTTGGGGGTGGGGGAGAGGAGACTGGAGATTAACACAAACATATTCTTCCAGATATCAGCAATGAAAACCTAGTTATTTTGTTGTTGTTGTTTTGGAGGGTGGGTGGGTTGCTATTTCAACAACAGAAACAAGAATTATAGCTATTCAGTCTTAGATTGTTGTACCAAAGGGCTTTTTTTTTAATTTTAAATAAAATTTTTAATCAACAGCAACCTACATGATGCATAATGTCTTTTGTTCTTCAAGGTTTCCTGTTGGTACTTTGTTTGGATACTTTTGGTGGAAGAGACAGAATTAATATTATTTTTGAAAGTCATTGCTCATTATAAGACAAGTCCAGAACTACTAAACACCAGGGCTGACTCTCTAACATTTCTATGCTAGTGCGCTAGTGTGAATTTATTCTTCTCATTACCCATCCAGTCAGTTAGATGGACAATCCATTTCTTCTCCATTATCTTTACTTAAGGCAATCCAATCATCATTCTCCAACCAGAAAAATAGATAGGCTAGGCCACACATTGCTTCAGGCCTTCTGCCTCAAGTATCTCCCCACTCAGATCTTGCTAACTCCAGGCTTCACATTCTATCCACTGTCACTTCATTGGCAATATTCACTTTTCAACAGGGATAATTGTACAAAGATATAATACATACAAAGCACTTTGCAAACATTAAAGTGCTATATAAAGGCTAGCTATTATCATAATTCCCCCTTTACACACTCTAAGGTCTGACTACATTAGCTATTCCATTTTTCCTCATGTGGAGGTACAAGCTTCGCTTCCTATCTCCTTACTTCTGTCAGCTCTCCATGCCTTGAATACAATCACTCCTCATATCTGCTTCTGTGATTCCCTAGATTCCTTATTGTACAGTTCAGAGACCAACTTCTACATGCGGCCTTTTCTGATCCCACCAGCTATTAGAAAATTCCCCCCAAAATCTTCAACTTGTATGTATTTTGCGCATTTGTATGTGTATTATATATAGCTATAATATGCATATGAATGTAACTTCTGTAAGGGCAGAGATCGTTTTATTTTTATCTGTATCTCCAAAACCTAGAGCTGTCCATGGCACCTAGGGTGCATTTAACAAATGCTTGTTGGTGGTTTAGCATATAATCATGTAGAGAAATTTCACATATAGAATGAGAGATCTCCATCTGGGAATGGCCTGAGAGGCCATGGAATGCAATCTCCTCATTTTACAGATATGGAAATCAAGTTTCAGGGAAGGGAAGTGATTTGCCCAAGGTCACACAGGGAGTAAGAGTTAGAGGTAGGATTTGAGTCTGTTTCACTTGCCATTGCATGATAGGAGCCTTTGCTAACTTCTGGGCTTTTACTGTTGTTATTATTGTGACTAATGTGATGGACAGGGACTTGATATGGCTGGATTGGAATCAGAAAAACCTATCTTCATGAGTTCAGTTTCAGGCTCAGAAGCATACTAGTTTTATGACCCTGAGTAAGTCATTTAACCCTATTTGCCTCAGTTCTTCATCTGTAGTGAGCTGGAGAAGGAAATGGCAAACCGCTCCAGCATCTTTGCCAAGAAAACCCCACAATGGGTTCATGAAGAGTCAGACAAGTGAACAACAACAATATGGCTAGCTTAGCAGTGCACACTGACAGGAATTTAATAAGTGCATTTTCCTAATGGTGAACTATGCATAGGTTCATAGAAAGTAAAAGAGTAAGCAATACAAATCTTCAGGTAGGATGGATATGTTGGTGCTAAACAAGGATTTCCTTCTAATAGATGCCCAAAAGAGGAAAAGAAAGCAGGAATTCTCAATTTTCTTTCAGATTTGAGGCGCGGCTTCAGGAAAACTGGCAACCTTTCCCTCAGACTAGTATTCCTCTGTAGGGAAAATGTATCTTCTCGGGATGATCACACAGGATTGGGAGAAATAAACATCAAAGCCCTGAGAAGTGAAGAGGACTGACTCTTAAGAGCTAATCAGATGAGCCATTCACACTGATAATCATAGGAAAGACAGGTCAACCTGCAAATGGTTATCATATTTAAATCAAATCTATCTTTGTGTTTGTTTCCTTTAGCAGCAGGTAATTATTTAGCTTTCTTCTTCCTCCAGTTTTGCCCCCTGTTAAAAATCTTAATTAAAATGTTTTCATAGCAATTCAATTTCCTCAGAGAAAAGTAGAGTGGAAATGTGTGATGCCTGTAGCAGAAGGGATGTCTAGGTTGTTTTCTGGCTCAATATTAAGCGTTGTATAAATCCCATGCCATATGAAACTGAAGACAACAATAATAACAAACAAACTCAAGTGACACTGAAATGTTACACCTATTTCCATTGGGCGTTCATGGAAGATGTTTTGAGGAGACAGCTTACATGAGGTCTTAGGGACTGACTTATGTTTTTAGATTCCTTATGTGCTCTCTCTAATTTCTTTTGCTAATAATGTAAAACCAAAGGTGTAGACTGATTCTTATTTCACATAGAGCAAAGAATGTCAGACTTTTAGATTGAATTCAGTGGATAGTCAATCCAAGATTGGCATGTGAAAAAACAAAGCAAACCTAAACAAGACATTTGGTCTCAAGACTCATGGGCAGAGGTGTTTATCCTGAGGGTTCATGAACATGTTTCTCATTTGATAACTTTATCTTAATATAATTGTTTTTCTTTGTATTATATATATGTATATATTCCTTATATATTTGTGTATACATGTTTATATGTAACTATGATTTAACAATTTTATTTTATGCATTTAAAAACATTATTCTGAGGAGTCCATGGGCTTCACCCAACTGACAACAGGGCTCTTTACACACACACACACACACACACACACACACACACACACACACACACACACACGTCCATTTGATTTTACTATTGGTACCACTCATCTATTATTTATTCTATGATGCCTTTTCCTGTTACAGAGTCAGTGAGAAGCCAGACGTAGTGAGATTGGGGCATGGAACAGCAGGAGACAAGTCTGAGCCCACTCAGAATTCTGTGGCCAGGTTGGGAGTTGCTATTCAGCCTTCCAGAATTCTGTGGCCAGTGTGGCAGTTGATAGCCTGCATCGAGCAGAGGGGATTCTGGGAGTGAGGTTACAACAGCTTCTTACCCTTAGAGCCATTTGAATTCTCTTTCAATTTGAAGAAGCTTAGTCCTGAGGAGATTTACCTTGAGGGGTGGTGGGTATGCAAAATCTTCAAAATCAGCTTCTGAACAGAAATGAAGTGAGGGTTGAATTGAGAGTACAAGAGAGAGGGGCAGCATAGCTTTGGTCAAATGAAGAACCTGGAGATGGCAGAAATCAGAGTAAAGCAAAGCTGAGCAGAATTTTAGAGTGAGAGACGCAGTTAACTGAAAAATTCCGAGATGTCAACAGTCAGAACTGATCTCAGTTTAGGTTTGAGGCAGCCAGGTTGAGAACTGAACTTTATAAAAAGCCATTAATAGAGAGAAGGCTAAACATTAAAATACAACAGAAAGCTTTGCATCTGTTGGCTGAGAATGATGCCTAAGGAGACCTATGCCCCTCTCTGCCAAGGAGAAGATTATCAACCCAAGATGCTCTAACAGATAAGGACTGAGGGACTGACAGCTCTCAAGACAGCACCTCTGGACCTAGCCAAAAGCACAGGAATTTGGATGAGAAATCGGACAGCTTAGATCTCTGCCCTTTAAGGAAAAGGCTTATTGACTACAATACCCCCAGTGCCCACCACCACCAATAGTGCAAGGTGAATTTAGCTAAGAGAACTGGTGAAAGCTGGTACTGCAGCATCCAAAATGGATGTTGCACAGTATATTAGGGAATGCTGAAAATATCTGGGGTTGACCACCAGCTGGAGCAGAAGAGAACAACGCCCAGTCAAATACAACAGAGAGTAACACCTGGCTGAGAACCAGAGAGAACAACATCTGTCTAGGCATAGCTCTAACTCTGGTGCAATGACATTAGTAGAAGACGTCAGCAAATTTGCAGCAAGAAAGGTATGAACGACCTTTCAATCTGCCCATCTTGGTCACAAGTATTGCCTGCACGAGCGTCTCTTCACACAGGCCCTCTGGCCGCGGATGGTCTCTGTCCTTATGAAGGCTCATTCTTCTCAGGAATATACAGGTATGTCTGACTGAGCTTAAGGTTATCATATCATGTTATTTTTTACACTGCTATTTAATTAAAATGTCTTTGTTATGTACGTTATGTATGTCATATAGATGGATAGTTAAACCAAACTATATTAGTGAGAACTCATGAGATTTAAGTGAGAAGATTCTGACCAGAGGTATGCTGATAAATGTTGAATAACCAGCTCTCTGGGAGGAAGGAAAAAAAAGAGAAAGTATGACCTGTGACACACTTTTAAATTTAATCTGCATTGTTAACATTTTCTCCATCATTTTCTTAAATCTTAGACAATCAATGGAACATTACATCAAGTCCTGATTTGCTTGGGAGCTGGTTTGTGCTGCCTTGAGCGCTCCTGATTCCACCATACAAAATAATTTAACCCCAGGGATAGTTAACTGGGGAGACCAGAGTAAGGGTGTCCCATCTACTAGTTAGCTACCCTAGGTTCTAGATATTTTGTTGGTCAATGTCTTTTCTAAATCATAACTCATAAATTCCCACTGAAGCTTTTTCAGTGAGCTATATGGTTTTGCCCCTTCTATATTTTTATCCCTAAAATTGCCTTCTGGAAATAGTAAATCTTCCTAGATCTCTCTGTGGCAATTAACAATATGGACGACTTCTGTTCTTAACACTCTGGGCCAGGAGATAATGGATTAGGACTGGCATATGCATATTTCTGGATACCATACTTCCCTTAATGTAGCCGCAGAACACATCAGCTTTTTGGTTACCATAAAAGACTGATCCAAAGAGACTTCTCCCATTGAATCATGTCTTGGTTTTCTTGCCACCCTCTCCTGGTATCTTTGCCAGTCAGAATACCAGAGCAATACTGGCAACCTACACACACTGCTAACTCCCCCCCTTAACAGAGCCAGCTAGAGAACCAAGAGCACAGCAGTATACCTACACAAAGCATGGCTTCTGTGTTTTTAAGGCCTTGAGGTACAGGATGTCTTGCAGAATTCTCTCTTTTATTCTTCCTGTTACAATGAGGCTGTTCAGTCTCACACTTCCTGCTTTTGCCTGGAGCCTATAGTCATGATCTCCCTAACTTTTTGATCATACGCTCCTATCAATAAAAAATAAATAAATAAATGATTAACCCATCCCTTGCATGTTATATATTTACTTACAAATTACAGCCATGCACCACTGAAATAAAAAAAAAAACAAGATAAACAGGTAATAATATGTGATCCTAGAGTCAATAGGGAACCACTGGAATTTGTTAAATGGAAAATTAAGTGGGCAGACTGGCACTTTAGGAATATCAGTTGGCAGCCATGTGGAAGAGAATAAATAACATTTATAGAGCACCTGCTATGTGCCAGGCACTGTGCTCAGTGCTTTACAAATACTATTTCAAGTGGATGAAGAAACTGTGGCAAAAAGGTTAAGTGACTTGACCAGGGTGACACAGCTAGTGTCTGAGGTCCATTTTGAACTCAGGTCTTTCCTAATTCCAGTCCCAGTTGCTATTTACCATACCACCTAGCCACCCCCATAGAGGAATTGTAATGGAGAGAGACTCGAGATAGAAATACCAGGCATGAGGTCTAGTACTTGAACAAGGGTAATGAAAGGAGGGCATGGATTTGAGGGATGTTGTGGAGGCAGAAGCAATAAGATTTGGCAACTGACTGGATATGTGGGGTGAAGAATGGAAAATAAAATAGTTTTGAGTGAGAGTATTAGAAAGATGGTAGAGGCCTTGACAGAAATGGGGAAGTTCAGAAGTGGGGTAGAGGGAGGATGTTGTAATGGTATCTGAATGCAAGTTACAACCCATCCATACCTGCTCACCCACTGCAACTTAACTCTGTCCCAGAAACTTGAAAAAGAAAAGACAAGACTCTTACAGAACCTGGAAGAGGGCAGCTATGCAGGGTCGGAGAACTGGCACAGATGTATCCAATCACCCTCCAATAAGTTCTCCTTAGGGTCACATCGTTGGCTCTTGTGTGTGCTGGGAGCTGGTGGGGGGTGGCGGGGGGAAGATACACACTTTGAAAATGACATAATCCCTGAAAATCCATAAAGTCCAGTAGCCCATTGCAGGTTGAAGTACACATGTTTTCAGCAAGAAGTTATATTTATGGAGCTAGCATTATAGGATTTGCAAGGTACTTTCCCTACAATGTCCCATATGAAAGAGCTAATGAAAGTATATTATTCCAATTTTAAAGATGAAAAACCAGTCTCAGAAAGTTTAACTGACTAAGCTAGTGTCAAAGCTGGGGCTCAAAGGCAGGTCTTGGGATCCCAAGAAGTTCTACCCTGAAGTTAGAGAGTTCTACCTTCCGGGCAGACCTACCAAGATGACAGGTACACGAAGAAAAATGTATCCCAGGGCCAAGACCAGTCTTATAGGTCCCAGGGAAACAAAGAAAATTTACACAAAAGTACAACAGGTAAAGCCACATCTCAAACCCCAGAATAACTCTCAATTCTCAACTGTCCTGCTGAGATATAACACCTCTAGCAGCTGGCAAGATTAGCATAGCACATTTATTCCACAAAAATCATGCTTGAGTTCCACAACCTTATAGTCAGTCTCTGGTTCTCTTTCTCTGTCTCTCTCTCTGTCTCTCTCTCTCTCTCTCCCTCTCTCTCTCTCTCTCTCTTTCCCCCTCCCATCCTCCGCTCTCTGCCCTGTTCAGGGGCGGTGAGACAAAATGATTAAGGCTTCATTGCATGGCACTGCCAGTCACATACACTATCTGTTTTCTCTGCCTTCATTAGTTACTTAGAGGGCAGAGGAATTCTTGTTCTTTGGTCTTTTCATCTTTCCTTGCTTGCCCAGTGGCAGGATTTCTGCAGCTTTCTCCCCTAAAAGTTCTGCCATTGCTAAGTAACTACACAGTGGGTAGGGGTTTCATAGAG
>CM053580.1:397743409-397754313 GCA_028627135.1 Pseudochirops cupreus | reverse complement strand
TTGATTGACTCTTGTTGCATCATAGAGTCCTTGGCTTCAATTTGACTAATTCTAATTTTTAGTGAATTATTTTCCTCAATTACTTTTTGGTGCTCCATTTTTATGGAGGTATTTTCTCTGGTTAGATTTTGGACCTCCTGTCCTAGTTCTCCAATTTTACTTTTTAAAGCTTTGTTTTCTTCTGTGAAATTTTTTACCAGTTTGGTCACTGTAGATTTAAATTTATCTTCTACCTCTGTAATTTCATTTTTAAAATCCCTCTTGAGATTCTCCAAGAAATTCTCCAAGAATGCTTTTTGGGCTGGAGACCAATTCACATTTCCTTCTGTGGTCTCCAGTGTGTGTGTAGAGTCCATGTTGCCTTCTGAGTTTGGTGGTTCTTGCTCACTATAGAATGATTTGATAGTTCTAGTCTTTGCAGTTTCCTTCTTCCCCATTGTGGTTGCCTATATCCTGTATTTTTAGAGTGGATATCTGCTTCCAGGGTGGGTTTCTCAGGCTGGGAAGTAGGGGTTTAGTTGTTGACTTCGTGAGCTGTGGCCTCTGAGTATATGGACTGAGGCCAGGGCCAGGATTCTCTGTGTTTCCCCTGAGTTACCTGAGGCTGGGGTAGTCTGTTTCCACTTTCCAGCTGTTTCTCTGGGCTGTTTCTCAGGCAGGCTCACTGTAGTAGAAGGGTGGGGTTGTGGTTTGCTGATTGGCCAGGTGGTTCTAAAGCACACCTGAGCTTTTGTTGTTAGAGCTTGCTGGCTCCACCCACCTGGGCTTAGGCTCACCTTCCCCCTTCCTCAGTGATTTCCAAGCCTGGGGCTGTTTAGACATATGCAAGAATGTACTCTAGGTGGGGCTTTTACCTCTTGATTTGATTTTTGTGTGTGTGTGTCAGGGAGGGGGACAAGAGTCCCTAGATTTCATTCCTCCATCCCAGCTTCTGAAAGTCTGGGCGTGTAGCTCCAAAAATCCAGGCAGCGGGCTGCTAGCCCCAGGAAAAACCGCTGACCCTGCTATGCGCCCCGCGTTCCCTCCTACCTGTTCTGTTGGTCCTCACCTCCACTGTGAATGGGCTGCAGAAGCCTCCCAGTGGGTGAGTCTGCTGGGTGAGGCTTCTCAGTCTGCAGCACTGTGCTCTCAGGTCCGTGCTGGTGCCACTCCTGTGTGCTCTGCATTCTCCCTGCCTGGACCTGAGCAGGCACTTTTCTGGGCTGGGAATCTGTCACTCTCCATCTCCCAATGGGTTCTGTCACTCTTAAATCCACTCAAATTTACTTTTTAGCTTTTAAGGACAAAATTCTTGGGGAGCTTGGAGAAGTTACTGCTTACTTTCTGCCATCTTAGCTCCACCCCACATAATTTTTTTTAACATTTATTGTTTTTAAAGTTTTCAGTTCCAAATTCTATTCCTCCCTCCCTTCCCTCCTCCCTCCCTGAGACAGTAAGAAGTCTGATATATGCTATACATGTGCAATAAGGTAAAATATTTCTATGTTAGTCATTTTGTGCAGGAAGGAAGGAAGGAAGCAAGGAGGGAAGAAGAAGAGAGAGAGAGAAATACAGTTTAGTATGCTTCAGTTTGTATTCTGAAAATATCAATTCATTCTCTGGAGGCAGAGAGCATTTTTTATCATGAATTCTGTCAGATTGTCTTAGATCATTGTATTGTTGAGAATAGCTAAGTTATTCAAAGTTCTCCTTAATGCAATTTTGCTGTTACTGTATACAGTGTTCTCCCAGTTCTGCTCACTTCCCTTTGTATCCATTCATGTAAGTATTTGCAGATTTTTCGGAAATTATCCTGCTTGTCACTTCTTATAGCACAATAATATTTCATTACAATCATATACCACTACTTGTTCAACCATCCCCAATTGATGGGCATCCTCTCAATTTCTAATTCTTAGCTTTTAACTGCACCCCCCCCCCCAAAGAGCTATTATAAAAATCTTTTGAGAGATAGGTTCCTATCCTTTTTTCTCTTTTTATTTTTTTAAAATCTCTTTTAAAAAAATTTAAAAATCTCTTTTTTAAAATCTCTTAATTAAAAAAATTAAAATCTCTTAAAATATCTTTGGGATAAAGACCTAGCAGAGATATTGCTGGATCACAGCACAGTTTCATTGCCCTTTGGGCATAGTTTCAAATTGCTCTCAGAATGGTTGAATCACTTCACCACTCAACCAACAGTGCATTAGTCTCCCACTATCCCCAAATCTCCAACATTTGTCATTTTCCTTTTTTGTCACATTAGACAATCAGATAGATGTGAGGTGATATCTCAGAATTGTTTTAATTTATATTTCTCTAATATTGATTTAGAATATTTCATATGACTATAGATAGCTTTGATTTCTTTGTCTGAAAACTTCTTATTCATATACTTCGACCTTTTATCAATTGGGAAATAACATATATTCTTATAAATTTGATGTAATTGTCTATATTTGAGAAATGTGATCTTTATTAGAGATATTTGCTATAATTTTCCCCATTTTCTGTTTTCTTTTAAAATTTTGGCTGCATTAGTTGTGTTTGTGCAAAACCTTTTTTAATTCTCTACAGCCAAAATTACCTACTTCACATTTTACAATGCTCTCTATATCTTGTTTGTACCTAAATTCGTACCTCATCTACATATCTGACAGATAAACCATTCCATATCCTCCTAATTTGCTGATGGTATCACCCTTTATGTATATAAATCATGTACACATTTTGATCTTATATTGGCATACAGGGTGAAATGTTGGTTTATACCTAATTTCTACCATACTGTTTTCCAGTTTTCCCAGCAATTTTTGTCAAATAATGAGTTTTTGTTCTAAAAGCTTGGATCTTTGGGTTTATCATACACTAGATTACTATCATCATTTACCACAATGTATTGTGTACCTAATCTATCCCACTGATCCACTACTCTATTTTTTAGCCAGTAACAGATTTATCTTGATAATTACTGCTTTATAACACAGTTTGAGATCTGTTCTGGCAGGGTCACAATCTTTCGCTTTTTTTTTTTCATTAATTCCCTTTATATCCTTGAGCTTTTGTTCTTCTGAATGAATTTTGTTATTATTTTTTTCTAGCTCTATAAAATAAATTTTGATAGTTTGATATGACACTGAATAAGTGGATTAATTCAGGTAGAATCATCATTTTTATTATATTGACTCGGCCTACCCATGAGCAATTAGTATTTTTCCAATTGTTTAAATCTGATTTTATCTGTGTGAAAAGTGTTTTATAATTGTGTTCATATAGTTCCTAGGTTTGTCTCAGCAGGTAGATCCCCAAATATTTTAAATTGTCTACAATTATTTTAAGTGGAATTTCTCTTTCCATTTCTTGCTGCTGGACTTTGTTGGCAATATATAGAAATAATGATGACTTATTTGGGTTTATTTTGTATCTTGCAACTTTGCTAAAATTGTTAATTATTTTTACTAGTTGTTTAGTTGATTCTCTAGAATTCTCTAAGTATATCATTGTATCACCTATAAAGAGTGATAGTTTTGTTTCTTCACTGCTTATTCTAATTTCTTTTTCTCCCTTCTTATTACTATAGTTACCATTTATAGCACAACATTGAATAATGGTGGTGATAATGAACATCCAAGAGGGGTTTCTGGAGAGACATTAACCTCACTGCTCCTACATAAAAGAATAGGAACAAGTAAATAGGAGATCAGGGAAAAGGACGACAGAATCTCCAGGAAAGGGAAGGAATTGATAAATAATACAAACGGATCTCAGTCAGCAGAGCAGTGAGATTGTCTTCACTGTGTCTCAGGGGCCATGCTTTTTAGCAGGATAGTGGGAAGAAAGGGGTTAATAATTGTCCTGAAAGTGGCTGCCCCCAAATTTAACACCCTCGGATTACACAAAACTCTCATCTTCTCACCTCATTGCACCTACACAGAGTTAATGATTTACAATGAGAAGGGACCTAAGAGATCTTCTAATTTGACCCCTCTGATCATAAGGTAAAATGACCTTCCCAGCTTCATGGATTGTAAACCAGGTTGTCAGATTCCAAATCTAGCCAAGACCCTTTCCATGATACCACATTTACACATATTCTCATTTATAAGGGATTTCTCTAACAGAGCTTTGATCTGGCACGGGGATCTGTTTGCCTGTATTTACTGTTAAGTTACTTTTAAGCCTCTACAGTGATGTGGGAAAATTTTTAAAACCCTCAGATAGCTATTTCACTGACCATACCTGCTTTGCCTCCCCCTCCCTATCACTGATCCACTGGTATGCAGGGTTTGGCATGTACTATGACTGACTTTGACCATTACTAGTTAGGTTTGTCATTGTCTACCCAGGAAGAGTATGAATTCCTGATCTGTGATAAAGAGTATTTGTGAGAATTCTTGCTATCATATCATGCTCTCCCCTCACCTCCCTTGCTCTTCTCTAATGTTCTATTCTTTGGTGTCTTCTCTGTTTATAGGCCAAACTACTTCCTTCTGAATTCCGTATTTTTTAATATCCGTGATTAACATAAGTATATCTAATTAGAAAGGTGTTGTGGTATATGGGAAAAAATGATAGAATTAGAGGCAGAATGCCTAGGTTCCAATCCCGGATTTATCTCTACCTATGTGACCTTGGGCAAATTGCTTACTCTCTTAGAGTCAAATCAATAGTTATTTATTAATTGCCTAGAATGTGCCTGGCACTGTGTTAAGTGCTAGGAATTAAAAGAAAGACAAAAACAATCCCATCCTTCAAGAAGCTTCCCATCTAATGGGGGAGACACACACATACAACTGTGTAAAAATAGCCAGGATAATATTAGGAATAATTTGAAAGGGAGGGTGCTGGCATTAAGGGGGACAAGGAAAAGTTTTTGCAGAAGGTGGAATTTTAGCTGAGATTTGAAACCAGAGAAGCCAGAACAGTGTTATTGGACAAGTGCCTCTTGAGATATCTCCCTCTCACATATGAGATTTTTCTCATGGCTCCGACTGGTAGATTATATATAGTTTGGAAATCACAAATCCTAGATAGATCATGTTCTTATAGTTCTCCAGCATCACATATCTATACAAATTCTGAAAAAGATGCAGCTACCCTCACTTCTCTTGAAGTCCACTGTTACCTATATAATAAGTGGGTTAGGCTAGACACACAAGCCTTCTCTTGCTCAGCTCTGTGATTCTATGATCTCTTGACCTCCTCTGTGCTTTGAATTAATAAGATAAGAAATTTAGACAGAAGAATATGGTACTTCTAGAACAGAATAAACTTTTGGCCTTCTCCTGAGACTAGCAAGGAATTCCAAGAATCCTTGGGATTCTGTTAATATTCCATAGGTCTTATTTCAGTACCAGACAGGAAAAGTGACCCTAGAAACAAAATATGAGGTAAACCATTCTTTAGAAAAACTGTACTGGCAAAAAAAAAAAGCCTCAACTAGCCAGGAAGGCTTATATGCACCATTTTTATCATCTATATGTATAGCAGTCAAGGTTCAAAGGATAGGAATTGGGTCTCTCCTTATATAAATCATAAACATTGCTCTGACCTTTTTCTGACTTAAAAAGCCTTAATTTCAAGATTTCTAATTTCTAGATCTATAGAGTCTAACTAAAGGGTTTTATAATTCATATTTTCTTTATTAATACTTAAGAGAAATAGTTTCTTGAAAGGTTTGTATGTACAAAGATTCATGTCCAGTTGGTTGTAGGAGGATTTAAAATGTAATTTATTGGAAAAATGTGCTCCAAATCACTAATAATTTTTAAAAGAAAGATACTGAGGGTCTACTTCATATCATCAGTTTGGCAAAGAAGAGAAAAAAAAGTGAAAATAACAAGTGTTGGAGTGACTGTGGGAAAACAGGCACTAATATGCTGTTTATAGTGTTGTTGGAGCTGTGAATTTATCCAGCCATTCTTGAAGGCAATTTGGTACTATGTTCCAAAAAACTTAGTATGCTGACCCCACTACTAGGCTTAAATCTCAAAGAGATCAAAGAAAGAAGAAAAGGACCCATGTGTACAAAAATATTTTAGCAGGTTTTTTTTTTATGACGAAGAACTAGGAACTGGGGACAGATGGAAAGCTAAACAAATTATGGTATATGAATATAATGAAATACTATTGTGCCATAAAACATTATATTGGGACAGTTTCAGAGAAATTTAAAAGAACTTGTAGGAACTAATGCAAGATAAAGTGAGCCAAAGCAGGAGAATGGTTTATACAATAATAAAAAATACTGGGAAGACAAACTACTTTAGTAACTTAACAAATCTAATTATTGTAATGGCCAAGCATTATTCCAAGAGACCAATGATGATGTACACTGCCCATCTCCTGACAGAGAGGTGGTGGACTCAAGATGCAGATTGAAACAAATTTTTAAACATTGATGATGCTGGAATTTGTTTTGCTTGGCCTGTTGCATTATTCCAGGGTTCTGTTTTTGGTTTTTTGGTTTTTGTTTGTTTATTTCTTTGTTTTTTGGGGGGATGAGGTGGGAAGTAGAGAAAATAAATACTTGTTAATTAAACAAAAAATATCATAATTTATAATATTAAGTTAAAAATAAAATTCTATTTAATCGTAAAGTGTTATCCCAATGTTTCTTGCAATTGAAATAAGTATTTCTAGTCATACCAAGATATGGCAAATAAAGAGCTTTGCTTCAAAATGATAGCTTTTGATCACAAAGAACTGCCACTGAAGTCCTCCTCTAATCTTCCATCATGACAGGAGGATGACACTGTGTTCTTAAAGGCTACACCAGAAGAGTAGAAGCTCATGCATGTATTAGAAAACTGGAAAGAAGACGTCATAAAGAAATATGATGCTGGGCCACTAAAGGATTATTTGTCTATTGTCTGAAGAATGTAGATGGTTATAGGTCTGTTTGTTTGTTTTTCCCACCACAATAGCTCACAAACCGTCTACTCAGACATAAGGGTTATAATCTGCATTAATAAAGGATGTCTTGAGATCCTTTAGGAACTTAGATATTATAAAGAAATATGAAAATCCCCATAGATGTGATATATTCAGTAATTTAAGAACTTCCCAAATATTTGTCTATAACCTAAATCACAGAAATATGACACATGAATTTAATTACCTATTTGGCATCCGGAGTAGATTGCATCTGAACCACTTCACAAATATTGTTTTCTATCCTGCTTTTTAAAATGCCCAGAAACCAATTCTTCAGCCTTCCTTTGGACTTTTTGCCTCTCCTTTTCAGTCTTTGGGAAGATTTCCTTAATAATAGCTCTAACCTAAATCGCTCTTGCTAGTATTAAAGACTTATTGTCTTTTGGCCTACACTCAATTGCAAGGCTTACTGCTATCTGTATAGAATCACATCTTTGAAAATTATTATCAAATTCTCCATTATTCCTTAGACTTTACTCTGTCCTGAACTTTGTCACTTCAGGCCTTCACTACTTTACAATGGAGTCTGGTTATTGGGAAATAGTGTCTATCAGAGCAGCTGGAGTATGCTTCTAGAGTACAGTCATATGCTTCAGGTCCATCAGGGATTAATGTGACTTTTATAGGGTCACCTGAAACCAAACCACCGTGTTCCTATGGGAAAATCCATTTTGAATTCATGGGGTAGTGTTTTTTCATACAAGAGGTATAAGAAGAAGAACAGCTATTAGGCATGGCTCCCAGAAGGGTATTTTCAGTTTCCTTAGCTATAAAAATAGGGGACTGGCCCAGATACTCTCTAAGACCCTTTCTAGCTCTAAAATTCTATGTGTTTTTTTCTATGATTCTGAGATGTCTATTTTGCAATAGTAGAACCCTCTGAGAATTCAGCACTTGAAGTCTATCTGTCCCATAAAGCTTCAAACCACTTTTTAAAACCAAAACATTTCTTTCTTTCTTTTTTTACTACAAGAGATGCGGGTACATGCAAACCATATATTTTTAGGATTAAAGTGCAATGAATACTTCAACTGAAAAGAATCCTCATGCAGAAGATTACTTCTAAGTACTAGTACAAAGTAAATTCAATTCACCCAGCATTTCTTAAGTTTTTCCTATGTCCAAAACACTGAAGCTAGACATTGGGATACAAAGAACTGCAAACCCCTCTACCCCCCCCCCCACAAAAAAAAAGCAGTTCTTGCCCTCAAGGAATTTGTATTCTATTGAAATGATATTGAATTCAATAAAAGCTTCCCCCTCCCCGTCTGAAAATTAAAAAAGCATTACCTGTGTCTTAGAATAACCTTGTTGAGAGATAATACAGAAAGAAAAGCAAGAATTTGCTATGTCCCTTTCTCCTTCTACTTTTCTACCCTCATTTTTACACAGTTAATTGTTGTTATTCCCCCATTAAAAACTCCCTCTGATGATTCATTGTAGTACACAGGTGCATTGCAATCTGTTTCCTTTTTAAATTAAAAAAAAATTAAGCATTTATTTTCATTCTCTCTCAATACACTGCCTCCAAAGAAAGAATGAAAGAAGAATTTTTGAAGAACCTCTTAAGCGCCCAGCACTGTGCTAAATTTTTTTTTCCTAAGCAAAAGTTAAGTAATTTGATCCTTACCACAATTCTGCTAGGTAAGTGCTATTGTGATGCCCATTTTATAGATGAAGAAACTAAAGCAGACAGATATTAAATGCCTTGTTCAGGGTCCTAGCTCATTTTACAGATGAGGAAACTGAGGCAAAAAGGGTTAAGTGACTTGCCCAGGGTTAAAAAGCTAGGAAGTTTCTGTGATAGGATTTGAACTCAAGTCTCTGGTCCACTAGGTAGCACAGTGGATGGAGTGGCAGACCTAGAGTCAAAAAAGATCTGACCTTTATCTGGACTCAGACACTTATTAACTGTATACATTCTTCATTTTCCTTCATTTTCCCATTCCTAAGGGACCAGTAATTAGCTCTTGAAGAGAAATTACTATTAATAACCTATATCTCAGGGAGATTCAGAGTTCTCCCCTTCTTCCAAAATTCTGAAAGTTCAGTCTCTAGAAGGACATCACTGATAATGAGATTGAATTAACTCTTCCCATCTTGGTCAGACCCCACCCAACCTACAAGGAATTTAATCTAAAGTGGGGAAGCCCATTGTGTTCTCCTCAAACTTGGATGGAGACAGATCCTTTTGTGCTGACAGCCCAAGGCTAGGAGAGGTCTGAGTATGGAGATAATTTCTGTGTCCAAGACTGACTGATTTTCAACCCTTCACTGAACATTTACTATATAAACCATAAGCCCCACTGTCATGACTGTCTTTGGTGAAAGAGAGAAACCAAATGACCATTCTTTTATTAACAACCTTCTGGCCTTATGAATAAAATGGTTAAATTACCCAGAAACCATGTCTCCTGAACCTTTTTAATCATCACACTCCCAAGTTCCATTTAACCACTTAACATTGGGTTAACTTTTTACAAAGGGTATTTAACTCAAAGATATAACAAGGACATAAAAACACTTCTTCAGATGCCTCAAAGACACAATCTCTCCTTTACCATTTCCTTTCTGCAGAGGTGACATAGGAGTAGGGTTATAGTCCAGCTTAATCCCAATTTAGCATTCCTCCCACCAAGTTCAATACATAGCCAGCAGAGCTAGCTTCTGCTAGGCTGGCATCCTGGATCTCTGCTATTCAGATAATTACTGTTGGCCTGGTAGCAGCATTCAGCCTGTGTTGCTGGGCTTTTAGATTCCCATGGCTCATGGTCCCAGACTAGATCAGAGGCTTCTCTCCTTGCACTTAGAATATGAAAGAATAAATGAAAAAGTCAAAGAACCAGGACGTTTTCTTGGGATCACATGGCATAAGGACACAGAGGAAAAAGGCAAGCCTCCAGGTTGTTCCTCTTTGCTACAGAGACCCACTGAGTATACACTAAGGAGTCACTTTCACCACTAGATGCAAATACATCAAAAGCCCCAACCCATGCTGAATCAGACCATTTTAAAGACACTGACCAGACTGGTTCTAGAAACATTTGTGCTCTCAGTTAAGTAGAAAACAACTGCCTCTAGCCAAGTGATAGGTCAACCCGGACAGCCCCATATGGTCTTGTTCTCTAGTCTGTCAAAGAGATCCCCTAACATCTTCCATATGAGTAATGGCATCTTAGCTGGTCTAAACACGCATCAAACCTCCATTACACATGTGATCATTTTAGTGGAATTGAAGTTCAGAATAAGTAAACAATATATTGGGCAACTAGGTTGTTCAGTGGCCACAGCGCTGGATCTAGAAGTTAGGAAGACCTGAGTTCAAATCCAGGCTTAGATAGTTACCTGCTGTATGACCTAGGGCAATTCACTTAGCTTCTGTTTACCTCAGTTTCCTCCACTATAAAATGAAGATAATTATAGTATCTATCTCCCAAAGTTGTTGGGATATTTGTAAAGTATTTAGCACAGTGCCTGGCATTCGGAAGGCATGCTAGAAATTCTAACTATCATTATAATAATAATAATTATGAATTGTTATTATCATGATGCAAAAAGCTAACACAAATTTGCATTGCATTGAGAAAGGCAAAGGTTTTTGGAACAAGGTGAACATCTTATTATGCTTTGCCTGGCTAGGTCAGGTACCATTTGGAGTGTTGTATTCAGTTCTGGGTATCACATTTTTGGGAAAAATAAGCTGGAGAATATCCAGAGGAGAGAAATGAGTATGGGGAAAGCCTTGAGTCTATGCCATATGGGTTGAAGGATGTCTAACCTAAAAAAGAGAATTGAAAACCAAAATAAGTAAAGAGACAAAAAAAAGAATATAATTGCCCTCAAGAGTTCACATACTTAGACTGAAAATACAGTACTTCCAGGTGCCAGAAGAATTTCCAGGTGTTATTGTTGAACTACTCTCCATGAGCTTTAAGAAACTAGGTTGAATAGGAAAAATGTTCTTTACAGTGATAAAGAAATGTCCCAGT
>CM053580.1:397720147-397742909 GCA_028627135.1 Pseudochirops cupreus | reverse complement strand
CTGGAACTTGAGATACACAGGCACTGCAGTTGGGAGATCCATCCTGCCCTACCAAAAAGTGACATAGGAGAGAATAGACTGGGGGAGGGGGGAAATACTGGGATGGCTGTTTTGGGGTGGTGGGCGGGGGAAAGACGGGGAGAAAAGATGTAACTCAAAAAAATTTAATAAAGAATTTAATAAAAAAAAAAAAAAAGAAAGCAAGAACTTATTCTTTTTCTTAGCTGTAACCTCCAGAGCTTAGCACAGTGCTTGGCATAAAGTAGGTGTTTAATAAGTATCTTTTTTATTGAATTAAGATGACTCCAGTCAGTATACTTATATATTATATTTCTATGTATTCTCACATATACATATGTGTATGTATATACATTTTATATCCTATCTTTCACTACCTCTACAACAGATCTCTTAAGTGAGAAAGAATTAGTGAATCTTCATTAGACCTCATAACTGAGGCAAAGAAATTATCCAAGTATGAAAGAAACAGATCCGGAAATAAAACTGAGGCTTCTAACTCTGCCTTTAGTTGACTATATACCTTTGTACAAGTCATTTCCCTGGGCTAAGGGCTCTACAGCTTTAAAATGTGGCAGTTAGACTCAATCTTTCATATACCACCAGTTCTAAAAATTTTTGCACTTATGATTCTTTAATTCTTTAGGACAGAGAAATGATATTGTACCAAATATGTGTACAGAGAAAACACTGATTTTATAGGCATACTTTTTTGAATAAAATTCACTTAATTCAGTTAGGGAAAGGAAAACACAGATTTGTGTTTGCATTTCTCATATAACTCGTTGCAATTACTTCATGACATTTGAGTGTTTGTTTTCCTACTTTCTAGGAGAAATAAATGTGAAACAAAAATTTTTACCCACCCTAAAAGGTAATTTCTTCTATTCTCCATTTGGAACCTTTTTTTTATTCTAATGATTTTTTAAAGTATTGTAATTATTAATTGTATTTGGTGACAATTTCTGTTCCACAGCTTTGTGTGTATACTACATTCTGAGCACTGCTAGTCTAATTAGTGGAATAAATACAAAATTAACTTATAATTTGATTATTATATAACTTCACTTTCATTTTAAATATATCCCAGATGCATTGAACATCTTATGCTCCTTTTCCATGCTCCTTAGTCTTGTTTATTAGGGCATTGCACCTAGATTCATCAAGACATGGGTTCAAATCTCCGCTCAGGTTCAGACTAGTCATGTGACTTTGGCCTAGTCACTTAATTTTGGGGGGCCTGAGTTTCTTTGTCTTTAAAATAAGACGGGCCCTTTCAGCTCTATATCTAACTGATCATTATCCAGAGGGAATGAAGACATTTTGATCTTCCTCATCTTCACTATGTCATTCCTTTCTCTATACTTACCTTCTTCTCTCAGAGGAAAATTGCCCCTCCCACTTTTTTCTCTAAAACTCATCATGTCTTCGATACCACAGCCTCTGACCCTTTCCCATCTCTACACCTTATCTTCCACCTGTAGCATTCTGAATATCTCCCTCTCCAGGTCCTTCTTTCACTTTATCTACAAACATGCAGATTTCTCCACCCTACTACCTTTGTTTCCTAATACTTAATAGACTCTGTCTACCACCCAAAGTCATTTATACAGTTAATGAACATTTACTAAACACAGGACTGAGAGAAGCTTCTTGCAGAAAATAGGACTTGAGCTGAGACTTGAAGAAACGCTATGGAGCCTGGAGTTGGAGATGAGTAAAGTTAATTTCCTTACCACCCCACAAATATGCCAGGCATGCTCCTCATTTTGTGTCCTTACTCCTTCATATTATCCCCCTTGCCTGGAATGCCTTTCTGTATCCCTTTTACCTTGTTGTTGTTGATTCCCTTCATGCATGTCTGATTCTCCATGACTCCATTTTGAGGTTTTCATAGCAAAGATGCTGGGGTTGTTTACCATTTTCGCTTCCCGCTCTTTTTATAGATGATGAAACTGAGGCAAATGGGGTTAAGTGACTTGCCTGGGGTCACACAGCTAATAAGGGTCTGAGGTCATATTTGAACTCAGGATGGTAAATCTTCCTGACTCCAGACCCAGTACCCAGTACTCTAATCCACTGTGCCACCTAGCTGCCCCATTCCCTCCACCTACTGTACCTGAATTCTATCCATCCTTCAACACAGATTAGTTTGTGCATACTCCTGAAAGCCTTTTCCAATTACTCTACCCTTCAATGGATCTACCTCTTATCTGAACTCTTAGTACATACATCTAGTCTGGAAGCACAATTTAGCATTTAATTATATGCTGTCTTTTCAAATTATATATTGTTTGTTACTTTTTCATATGGTTTATCTCATCTCTAGAGCAAAAAGTTAAGCTATAAATGTTCTCTTCAGTACCAGAAGTAGGAGCATAGTAAAGACTACTTAATCCAGAATTAGAAAACCTGAGTATAATTCCTAGCTCAGGAAGGGGTAGAAGTACCCTCACTGTGGGTTTCCAAGCAAAAAGTGAAATGACCATGAGTGGGGTACACTCTCTCTCTGTACCCTCTGTGAAGACTCCTCAAAATGAGGAAAAGGGAGAGAGACTATCTCAAAACCAGAGATAGACTTTTGTAAGACTGGACAGATCTGAGTTCTGGGTTTCCTAATAAATTACACAACCTAGGACCCTTTCCCCCTTCCCTTGCTGTCAATCAGCCTTAAGCCCTTCAGGAATTTTAGAAATCTCTTAGAGCTCTCCCCCCTTCTTCACTTTGGCATTTGCCAAATAAGGATAGGTACATCTGGATTGGCTATCCCCTATTTTCTTGTTCTTTGTAAGCCCGCCTCTGAGCCACGGAGAGATAGTGGCAGGCTGCTTTGTTCCTTATCATTGGAAGAGATTTTGCGCTCAGGTTGTAAGCCCACTTCCCAGCCAATAGGAGAAGGGATGGGGGTGGGGGGGTGGGGGAGTTAGGCAGGATTGACTGCATTGGGGTATAAATTCTTGTTCCGTTTTCTGTAACATGCCTCCTCTCCCTGACCTGTCATGGAGAGGACTGCCCTCTTCCTGTGGAGGAAGAGAATAAAAAATTCCTGTTTTTATCCTGTGAAACCTCTCTTGATTAAATTTTGAATTGGACTTTTCACCCAACAGAACCATTAGGCATGCTTGAGAGGGAATTTTTTGTTCAGGTATGCAGTAGACTAGGTTACCTGTGAGATCCCTTCTAAATCTGAAGTTCTGTTATTTTCTGTCTGTATAACCTTAGGCCTTATTTGTAATGGAATAAAACTCAGCTCATACTTCTTTTGAATCTTCTATATGACACTAACTATATGTGTAGGTTCTCAATATATTTGCTACTATGATTTACATTTTTTCACAATGATATAAACTTTATTCTACATTTCACATTTTGTGTTCTAGAATAGGTGCAGCTCTTGGTAATGAGAGGGTGGGCTGTGGAATGGAAAAAGCATTAATCACCTACAATGTTCCATGCATTTGCTGAGCACTCAATAGATATTATTTAATGTAAGTAATAACAATAATAACTTTGTAGATACTTCCTTAGGAATGCCTAGAAGAAGATCTTTTCCTATTGGCCATGGGGACTTATTTAATTGGCTGATGGGCTAGAACCCTGGGGATACACTAAAGGAACAGTTCCCTCTACTCCCTGCCCCAAACCTTTTACCACAGGCTGTCTGTAAGTCAATAGGTATATGGATTCTCTAAGCTCCAGAGGACTAGTGGAATGGAATCTTTTTTCCCACTTGGTTGGCTCTTGAATATATGGTCTCCTAAACAAATCTAAGTCTGGAATGGAGCTACTTCTTGTTTATATCTTCTTTCCTTCCCTATTAGGCTTTGGGAGATCTTGAAAGGCAGCTGATGCATTTCTCTTCCTGGGTACTCAATCATCAGAGAATTGACCATAGGAAAAATTGTGATGGTAACAATGACATTGGCAGAGACCATGATTTACTCTATAAGAGATGAAGAGTTGCCCACAGAGAGAAACCACTGGGAAGAAAAAAGCCCACATGCCTTTGATAAGGTTGTACCTAGTACAGGTAATTGCTAATGAACAGCTGTTACAAATGTTCCGACAAAGCTAGTTTCTCAATTGCTTGTAGTCATTTTATGATTTAAAAAAAAATAAATAGCATCCCTTTTCCTGTCTAGGATTAGGTCTGTTTCATATTTGATTCACATTTGTGTTCTGGGTACCTTTTTCTTTTCTCTCTCATGCCTTTCTTCCTCCTTCCTTTTCTCCCTTTCCCATTCCCTCATTGAGGAGGACCTCTTAGACTAAAGCCAAAAGGATTGTTGCTAAGGAATCTGAGGTAGAGGCAGGACTGAAGCCCCAGGAACAAGGTTCCCTTCTTGAGGAGACTGGTAACCCCAAGGCAGACTGTGAGGGCAGCTGAAGGATGGTGATTGGCCTTGGAAAGTAGGGTCCTGAAAAATGATAGCACATTTGTAGTGACTATGTATGTATTACTTTCTTCACAGTAACACTGTTAGGTTGGTAGAATAAATATCCTTATCCCCATTTCACATATGATCAAATGTTCTTTCAAAAGTCTGAACTGAGGGAGGCAAGGTGTTTTCTAACTTGTAAATATCTTGTCATGACTTGTAAATGACAGAGCTGGCATTTGAACTTGGGTATTTTATCACCAAGCCCTCTCCACAATACTAAGAAGCTACCATTTGTCCTCAGTACTTCCACCTCCACCCTTGGGGTATACCTCTTCCCTTCAGCCCCCTCTACATACTAGCTATTTGAAGTGTCCTATTACAATGTTTTACCCAGTCCTTCCCCGTCTAGGAAGCACCTTGTACTCATGATGGGGTACAGGCTCTGGGAACTCTCTTTGAATCTCCCCACTGGATCTGGTGTTTGCCTGAGATCATAAATAAGCCTTCCATTATCACTATGACTGAATCTCTGTTACCCTTAACCTAGCCTAGCCTTTCATGGTCTACTATCTCCAGGTAGCCTTCAGCTACCTCCTGCACTAGATCTTATCAAAATATCTTTGACCAAATCTGTTACCCTTAAACTAGCTTTGACCTCCATCATCTGTTACCTGAGGCTGTTTCCCACCCTTGATCCCATCAAAATCCCATTCTCTTGGTTCCTGGAGTCTGACCTCAGTCACATCAAGATCCTCCTTAGACTCTTCCTCAAGACTCTCCCTTAACCCCTCCTCCCAGACTACTAGACCACCCCTAGATCACTCCCACAATCTTTTTCTATATAAGATCTATCTAGGCCAGCAGTTCTCAACCTGTGGGTCATGAACTCTTTGGGGGTTGAACTACCCTTTCACAGGGGTCGCCTAATACCACCGGAAAACATGTATTTCCGATGGTCGTAGAAACCTAGACACTGCTTCTCTCTCTGTTTTCAGGTGGGTCCGCCCACATGCAGATAGCCCAGATACACCCACATACGAGTATTAAAGGATCTAGGCATTAGGAAGGTTGAGAACCACTGATCTAGGCTCTATGAAGTACTCGCATTCTATCTAGCCTGCTTACAAAGGCTCAGGATTCAATCTGGCTTGCTCACATTAGCAATACAAATACTTAGGCTCCTTAAGAGTCTACCCTTCATGGGGAATCTTTAATAAACTTTGCTTTACTTTGTCTGAGAGAAGACTTGAGTCGAATTCATTCAGCAGGACCCAGCATGTCGGTATTCTGAAGCCCCGAGTAGTCCTAAACCTCAAACCTCAACACTTATAACCCTGCCAGATCCTTTCTCCCAATTCAGATGTATTTATCCAGTTTTACCTTATTTTCCATAGGCTGGGGATTCTCACATGTCCTATGAAATTGATAAATCAATCTAGACTTAGGGGTTAATGTGTTATAAGAAAAATTATTATTTATAACCAATGATTTGGGGAGATAAGAGTTCTCCCTCTTTTTCTGAAGTTGTCATTTCAAGGCTCAGCCTCTGAAGGACAAGACTGATGATAACAGATAGGATTAACATTCTCCTCCATCTAAATATTGCTGCTCCACCCAGCCTGAGCAGGAATTTAATCTAAGATGAAATTCCCAGCCCACTGTCTTCTATTCAGGCTAGAGTGGGAGATATAGACCCTTTGTCTAGATTTCCCTGAGCAGGGTGGGTGGGTGGGTAGCGCTGATTTGGAAATAAATGACATGATCAAAGTTATAGTCCCATAACTCCTAATTAGCATAGGTCTACCTCTTATGGTAATATTCATTCTCTTTCATTAACTGTTAACCAATCAGAATTGATTCACTCTTAGGAACACCCACTCTTTCAAGGGCATATAAATTGTGAGCCCACTGTCATGACTTGTCAGTGTCACTAACTCATTTTATTGGTAATATGCTATTATTATTAATAGAATGATTAGTTACCTAGAAATTATGTCTCTTGAACTTATTAAACATCCCAGTTGGTGTGCTAAATCTCCCAAGGAATCTATTCAAATCTGAACATTATATTCTTCGGCAGTGTGTATCTTTGGAGGCATGACTCAGCTATTAGAAATTTCAAAAATGATATGGTAGATGGTTTTAAAAACATGCTATTTAAGTGACATGAGAGGCAAAATGCAATAATGGCCAGAAAGTGAATCTCAGAGTCAAAAGATCTGAATTTTAAGTCTCATTTCTGTAACATACTTGACTGTGTGACCCTGAGCAAATCACCTAACATAGTTCTCAAAGGCCACAAATTTGTGAAGCAGATAGTCATCTGCATAGGCAGAAGACATTTTCTCATTGACAATTCCCATCCTGTTTTCCAGAGCTAAGCTTTCCAGAGGACTGCTGCTGTGAACAGCTTTCAAGGTTCTGATTACACAGTATAGTTAACTCTCTATTTATCCAGTAACAAACTAAGACAAAAACATTCACAGAAATTAAAATACAGCATTCACAATGTTATAGCTTAACAACTCATCACTAAAGCGGCCACATAGTTTTCACCAAAGTAGTCACATAGTTTTAAGCAAAAGATAACATTCATTTAGTAACACAATCATTTAGTAAGTCCTTAATTCAATCATCCTTAAGGAGGCAAGCCTCCTTAATTGACACAAAGTACAAAAGTCAAAGTCCTCCACCCCTAGGTCACATTGTCTTAATTTCTTCAATCAAAATGTCTTCTTTCTTTTTAATTGGAGATTAGTTTCCAATCATCCTTAATTAGTAAGTCCTTACCTCAATCATCTAAATATAAAGGTCAAAATTCTCCACCCCTAATAAATCATGATTTTCTCCGTTTGCATTAAATACCCAAGGAGAGGTCTTTTCATCTTAACTGGAGGCTGGCTTTCTGCTTCCATGGTTCCCCCTTCCATGGTCCCAGCTCCTGCCAGCTCCCTGTTGTCCATCTCCTTATCCAGTTCTTGTTCCATACTGAAGCTCACAGTGTCTAGTCCAGTGGTTCTCAACCTTCCTAATGCCTTGACCCTTTAATACAGTTCCTCATGTTGTGGTGACCCCCAACCATAGAATTATTTTCATTGCTACTTCATAACTGTAATTTTGCTACTGTTATGAATTGTAATGTAAATATCTGATATGCAGGATGTATTTTCATTGTTACAAATTGAACATAACCCACAGGTTGAGAACCACTGATCTAGTCCTCCTCAAGTCCTTCACAGTTTCTGTTCCTGAGAAGACAAAGCTTATTCACATTGCCTACATCCTCATCAATTCACTTTCTGTCTATGAAATCAACATGGACCCAACAACAAGGTCCAAGGAATCAACACAAATCATCAGTATAGTCCCTGGACCTCTGAAATCATCAGCAAGATCCTCCTCCAGGATTTCTGTAAACATACAACAAGAAAGTCCTCTTTCAGGGCTTCTGAACCAGCAGCAAGGTCCCAGGGCTTCTGTAAAAATAGCACTGTCCTCTGCCAGAAGATGAATCTGACAAAGTAACATCAAAACAGACAGACAAAGTACTGGCACCACAGCCATGCTTCTTCCCAGTTGCCCTCTCTCCTTAATTCTCAGAAGTTCTCAATTTGGTTCTGAGAAGAAGTTCTCAGGAGAAGTTTTGGCACCACAAGTTCTGTTCTTCATTCTGTTCTCAATTTGTAACAGTTCTCAGAAGTTCTCAGGATCCTAGCAGTTCTCTCTCTTACTCTCCAGCAGTAACTGCTCTGCTTCCACTATGCCCACTCCCAGAAGTTCCGGCATCTCTCAGCTTGGGCTTTTCATTATATACAGCATTAGTTCCTCCCTGTTCTGCCCCTTCTGTTATGTCAAACAAGTCCATCCCACTGTGGGATTCACAAGTTCTGGGTCTTAATACTTGACCCAATTATGAACTTGAAGCCAAGTGCTAAGTACCTGTTAGCTTGCCAATACAAGGGGCAGGGTAGATCTTCAAATTACCATTACCATTATACCTTCTCAAAAAAAAATAGGTGACATAAACTGGTCCTTAAACCCTAGAATATTAAATTGTTTTTGTGTATTAATCAGGAAAGATAATTTAGATAGATCGTTTAAGAGATCATTAGTAACTTTGTGGAGAGAAATTCTAACTTAAGATATGTATGTATGTTGAAGATATTTATGTATGTAGATATAATTCAATTTATTCTAATATATTAAATTAGAATTTCTTAAATTAGAACTTCTGTAGATATATGATATTATATATGTGTGTGTATATACACATAAACACAGGCATGTGTATATATGTATGTGTATGCACACATACATACTTATGTATATGTGTATATAGTCAAGATATTAGGAGGCATCCTGTTTCCCAGAGCTAAGACCTGGCAGGCTGTGCCCTCAGGCATAACAACAGTCCTTTGCACTCACCCTCTTGCTAATCTCAGCCACAGAATTAGAATTTATGATTTCCCTATTATGTGTAATGATTATCCTAACAATTTAGAATTGTGGGAGCTTCCCTGTTTCCCGGGGGATTTGGACCTGAAAGCTGGGCCTGCACCTGCCAAACTGTGTCAGAAAGTGATCAATCATATCTCTTGAATTGCTAATGATCCTTGTACTTCTACCTGCAAAGTGACCTGAACCAGGGGCTGCATTTTGTGTTCCCATCGTGCTAACTCTGGTTGTGTACCCAGCTGAATGATCACAAGACTCAATAATCCTAATGACTTGAGACAGTCACTAGGCTCAATAGTTCTAATAACTTTGAAGACTATTCCCATGGGATCTAAGAATGCCTGTATTAACCCCAAATGTCAAAGACTCAGCCCCTGCTCTCAAGGAGCAAAGTAAAAAAATAGGCAAGTAAGCCCTTCTTCTCTGGAAGGTAGACTTCTGCTTGCTAGCATTTTCATCACTCTGAAATTAAACTGCTGTTTGATTCCTGACTCACCTGTCTCTGGTCTGCTTTATTTGGCCCTGGCCATCCACAGGTTATAGATATTCCAGTCCAAATTATATTGCAAATCCTTTTGTGTGTATACACACACACACACACACACACACACACATACACAGTATTTTAAATTAGAACCTCTCCACAAAGTTTCTGATGATTTCTTAATTGCCAGATCTAATGGCTTTTTCTTAGGTCTGCTCCTTTTGATCTCTCTGCAACCTGTGACACTGTCTACCTTTCCTGGATTTTCTGTCTGCCTTGATTTTCCTCCTACTTACATTATACCTTTCCTTAGTATCCTTTGCTAGATATTCAAAAATGTCATGGCCACTAACCATATGTTCTGCCCAAGGCTCTCTCTTGGGAATTCTCTTTTTCTTCTGTATTATCTCACTTGGTGATTTTATTAGTTCCTATGGGTTCATCTGTTTTCTCTAAGCAGACAATTTCTAGTTTTATATGTCCAATCCTAATCTCTCTCTCCTAAGCACCACATCCACATCAGCAACTACCTTTTGGACATCTCAGTTTAGTTGACATGGATAGCCATCTGAACCCATTTTATTCACCCTCCAAGCATTCCAAGCCTCTTCCCAGTGTTCCTATTTACTGCCAAGGGCACCACCATGCTCTCAAGATCTCTGTGTCAGAATCATTGTCAGAGCCAATGTGTTGTCAGATGTTATCATTTTTACCTTTGTAACAATTAACTCTCATATATGTCCCCTTATCTCATTTTGCACAATTGCTACCCTTGTATAGACCCTCATTATGCTGCATAGCATAGACTACTACAATATCCTTATGACAGGTCTCCTGCTTTCCTGTCATCTCCAGGACCAAATATTAAATCTTCTATTTGACATTTAAAGCCCTTCACAACCTGTATTTTGTTCCCCACCATGTACCCTTCAATTTAGCTACACTGGCCTATTTGCTATTCCTCACACACAACACACCTGGAATGCCTGGCATGTTATCCCTCCTCACCTTCCACTCCAGACTTTCCTGGCTTCCTTCAAGTCTCCATTCAAATACCATTTTTTGCAGGATACCTTTCAGGGTTTCCCCTGCTTCTAGTCCCTTCCCTGTGATATGACCTTCTACTAACCCTGTATATTTCTTTTTATGTACAGAGTTCTTTGCATCCTGTGTGTCCACCCCCCGTACCCTAATTAGGTCTGAGCTCCTTGAGAGTAGGGACTGAGTCTTTGCCCTTCTTTCTAGCACCAGTGCTGAGCAAAGTGCCAGACACATAGTAGGTGCTTACTGAATAAGTAGAACAAGAAATAAAAAGGTCAGTGTTGACTTACTATTGAAAATAAATTCACAATGCCATATTTTTTTTAAGTAGACTTTATGTTATTGTAAAGTAGATGGAGTAGAAGCATCAGAAAAGATTTTTTTTCTGTCCTCTGGGAAATGAATTTAGGAAATAGAATTGAAAATCTATCATTTGAGATAAGATTTTTTCCAATTGCATACTTCAGAGTACATTTAGATTAGTCCAACTCTCTAAATTTCTGTTAGCTATCTAACACCGTACAGTGTAAATTCCTTATCTTGCCTAGTGGAACTTTGAGCATGTCTGAGGAGCAGACTTCTTGAATTGTGGTAAGATAATCAATTTCTTTCTACAGCCTCCTCAGCTTACCATTTTACCACAGACTGATCTGTATCAGAGAAAGCCTACATTTAGGTTCAAACTATTTCCAAATAGCCAGATGTTGGGCCTTGCGTAGTCAAACTGTCTGACCTGTTAGCTCAGTTTCTCATGTTTTATCTGGTTATTTTCACTGTAGATATAATGCAAAGGCTGGTGTGCATACTGTAGCATCATTGGTTTCTTTGCTGGAATAAGATTGTACAAAGACCACGGCATGTCCTATAGTCATAATAGCAATCCAGTGTTGGGGGGTTAAAGGGTAGGGGAAATGAAGTTTTTAAGAACTTTCCCCATATGCTGTAATGGAACCATGCCATAGCTCTTGTACACTTTGATAGAGATTCATATTCTCCATTTAGATTTTAAGGTGTTGTCAGTTTTTATTAATCTGAGCTCTTAACTGCATCTGAAAAATGAATTCACATTTCAGATTTGCAACAAGTAAATAGTCTTTGAGACATTTCTTTGACAGCATTGGAGCATACACTTTTAATAAGGAAACATATGGAAGTCACCTTTGAGCTGTCTCCTTCCGTCCATCTGACTGACTGAAGTTCTTTCAGGAGTCCCACATCTCGGTAGCGCAGGAAGCAAAGTCATATACAATATTCAAGTTTGTGGTAGTGATGAGGGCAGAAGCATATGTAAGTGGAGTCTTAGGTTAGAAGCCAGCTGCAAATGAATAATTCAAAATTTGGATATGAAGTCAATTTACAAGGTCATAAATTAAAAAAGAAATACATTTGTTTTTGTTGTTTAGTTGTTTTTCAGTTATGTCTGACTCTTTGTGACCCCATTTAGAGTTTTCTTGGCAAAGATATTGGAGTGGTTTGCCATTACCTTCTCCAGCTCATTTTACAGATGACTAAACTAAGGCAAACAAAGTTAAGTTATTTGCTCAGGGTCACATAGCTAGTAAGTGTCTGAGATTGGATTTGAGCTCAGGAAGATGAGTCTTTCTGACTCCCTGCCTAGCATTCTATCCATTGTGCCCTTGTTAAGCACATATTATTTGCGAAGCACTGTGCTATGCTTTAGTGATATCAACACAGAAGGTAAAATAGTTCCTGTCCTCAAGGAACATGTATTTTATAAGGTAGAAGATAATACTTGTAGGATACTGATAACCAGGGAAGGATATTTTGGTCTGGAAAGTTATATGTGGGAGAACATTGATATATTCTTTTTAGGGGCAATGGCAGTTAATTTAATTAGGAATTTTAATGATTTGATGAGCTCTAACTGTATGTATTACTCATTGATATTTTTGTTTTGCTTCACTTTGTTTTTGAGAGGGAATATGGTATAGTGGATAGGGAGTTGACTATGGAGTCAGGAAAACCTGCATTCAAGTGTGAGCTGTGTAAATATTCCCTGATCTCTCGTTGCCTCATTCCTCTTTTTACTTTTCTTTCTTTCTTTTTCTTTTTGGCAGGAAAACTAGGGTTAAGTGACTTGCCCAAGGTTGCATGGCTAGTAAGTATTAAGTGTCTGAGGTCACATTTGAACTCAGGTCCTCCTGACTCCAGGGCCAGTGCTCTGTTCACTGTGCCACCTAGCTGCCCCTGCCTCATTTCTTTATTAAGATTTACCTATACTTCTGAAATCAAAAAGAAGAAATCTTTACTGATGTAGATTAGAAATTGCTCTACAGCCTTTAGTATCAAATAATTCCCTGGGGGCAATGAGAGATGAAGTAATATGCCCAGGTTGGCACAGCAGGCATGTATCAGAGTAGACAGGAATCCAGGTGTTCTAATCTCAGTTTAGGCATTACATTGCTTCTCAGCTTAGATATAACAGATTTAAATGTCTATAGTTGCTGATGTTAAGGACCATTAAGAGGTCCCCTGAACTTGTCTTTTTGAGTTGCCATATTTTCTGAAAACACTGGACCCAGAACATGTCAAGCTGAGAAGTTTGCTTGTGCAACTGGGACCATCCTATCTTCATAGTCTAGCAGTTCCTAAGGGAAAAGAAGCAGCTTTTTCCAGTGCCTTGGTCCTCCCCTTGGAGGAGGGGTTGTTTTTTTCCAACATTTACTATACTTTTCTTCCTCCCATGCCACACCCCTTTAGGGTGGAGTTTTGTTTCCTCCTCCTTCTTTTGTCCTGCTGTCATAAACATGCAAACTTTGCTGTGAATTGTGAACTCTGGGTTCCATATGCATGCTCATTTCTCTTTAATAAACCTAGTTGTCACGTAAATTTTTGAAATTGTGATTGCCTGTTAACAGCGACTTACTGAAGTGAATAAGATGAACAAGGCATGAATAAATCCTCATCTTTATCCACAGTAGTCACTAAATATATGCCTTTTGAGTTGAATTGACCATTTCCCCCTCTTAAAGTTGTTCACAGTGCACTAGAGAAGATGACAGTACACAAATAATTACAATAATCAGTGGGTCAATATACAAGTATTCATTAAGCATCTACTATTTGTCAGACACTGCATTAGATGCTGAAGGTAGAATTATGATGAGTGAAATAATTCCCATTTGTAAGAAGCTTGCATTCTGATGAAAAACAAAGACAGATATAAGATTAAATATGAAAAGAATAGTTACAAATGCAAATTAGCTGAATACTGAGGAATCAACTGAGGAAGTTGAATACTGAGGTGGAGGGAGTTAGTTATTGGTTAATATCAGGAGAGGTCAGTTTGAAGGCTTTACTTGGGATATGTTTTTGTAAGAAGAAAGGGACTAGGACTAGGGAAAAGTGAAGAGAGAGTAATTCCAGGCATGGGAGAGGCAGTGTAAAGGTGCTGATTTGTCAGATGGAAAGTCCTACATGAGGAACAGAGAGACAGCTAGTTTGGTTAAATTGTGGAGTGCCAAAGGGGGTTAGGTGTAGGCAATGAAGCTAGACAGATAAGTTGGGCTCAGGTTATAATGGCCTTTCACAGTTAAACAGAGGAGTTTTTATTTTACTCTAGAGGAAAATAGGAGTCACTGAACTTTAATGAGTAGAGAAGTGACATGGTTAAATGTACACTTAAGGAAAATAACTTTGGTAGCAATGAGTATAGGCTGGAGCAAGGAAGAGACTTGATATAGGGAGAATAATTAGAAGGGCAATGTAATCCAGGGAAATGGGAATGAATGTCTATTCATGGTGAATATGTGAGTGGAGGGAAGAAGTTGGTTGGAAGATATATTGTGAAGTTAGAAATTAAACAAGATTAGGCAACTGATTACATGTGGTGTGGAAAAAAAATTAAGAGTTGAGGATAGTACCACAATTATAAACCTGAGAGTCTGGATGGATGGTGAGACCTTGGGACAAAAATTGGGAAATTTCAAAGAGAGATCATCTTTTGGGGGAAGATAATAAGTTCTGTTTTTGATATATTGAGTTCAAAATGTCTCTGGGAAATCCCATTGGATATGTTCAGTAGGCAAATAGTGACATGTGAATGAAGCTCAGAGGAGAGATTGGGGGTCGATATAGCAATCTGTGAATCATCTTCATAGACAATAATGAAACCCATGGGAGCTGATGAAGTTAGCAAGAGTGATTTTATAGAGACAAGAGTAGGAGGCCAAGGACACAGACTGGGGAACACTCAGTTAGGAAGTGTGGTACAGATGGTGAGCCAGCAAATGAGTCTGAGTAAGGAATAGCTAGAAGGAGAACCAGGGGAAGAGGAGCAAAAACTAAATTGAACCTACTCTTCCCAGACACTCAAGTGATATAAGAGGATATAAGAGATTGTGCTCCTGAAGTAGGAGATCTATTTATTTTATTCATGCTATATCTTCAAAATAAATATCTCTGTAAAATCCACAAATGTTTAATGGTTAAGAACAGAGGTCCTAGTTACCGGCCCCTAACAGTGGAGGGAACATAGCCAGCCAGTGGTTAGTTGGAGTTGTTGGCAGTGAAGACAAACAGCTGAACCCATCAGAGGTACCCTGTTGGACCATCAGAGAACAGATGTAGCCTGCCTGATTTGGGGATAGTAAGCTAGAATGTATATGCTACTGCAATAGGTCTCATTCCCTGCTTCTGACACATCAGTTCTCTGTCAGGAGATGGATACTATTTTTCAACATCAATCCTTAGGAGTCATGGTCATTCAAAGATTTGATATTATTTCTTAAGTCTTTCAAAACTTTTTTTTCTTTAAAATGTTGTCATTTTATAAATTGTCCCCCTGATTATATTAACTTCACTCTAGATTAACTTCAAAAAATTTTCCTAAATTTTCTGAATCCATTTATTTCATTATTTTTATAGTGTAATAATATCCCATTGCATTGATATACCATGATCTGTTCAGACATTGCCTAAATGATAGTCAGCCCCTTAGTTTCTAGTTCTTTGCTACAACCAAAAACATTGCCAAGAATATTTTTGTATATGCAGTTGCTTTCTGTCTTTTAAAAAATAATCTCTTTAGGATATTTGCCCAGAAGTGTTATTGTTAAGTTAGAGACCATGTATAGTTATGGGGTTTTTCTTTGTTTGTTTGTTTTGTTTTTGCCTTTTTTTGGAGGTCCTACAGTTAGTAAGTATTAAGTGCCTAAAGCTGTATTTGAACTCAGGTTCTCCTGACTCCAGGGCCAGTGCTCTATTGACTGCTCCACCTAATGTCCCCTGTTTTGTGTGTGTGTGTGTGTGTGTGTGTGTGTGTGTGTGTGTGTGTGTTTTAATGTGTAACTTCAAATTGCTGTCTAGAAAGCGTTCAAGTTCAGCTTCTGACACATACTAGCTGAGTGACCCAGCAAGTCATTCAATTTCTCAGTGCTCCAGGCAACTCTCTAAAAGTATACATTGCAAATTATGTGTCAATCTATAACAATAGAGGGGATTTTCTCTGTTGTTATTGTTGTTCAGTCTTCCTTCTGGAAGAAGACCAATGATATTATGAAGGTGAGATCTTGACTTGCTTGTGAATTGGACATAAATGAGACAGAGCTGTGCAAAGTCCTCAGCTTCACTCTCTCCTCCAGAGTAATCAAAGTCCAGTAGCAAGACAAAGGTCAAGACTGCTGGTGACAGCCCAAGATGGAGTGGGTGACCCGGGCCTTTCCAAATTAAGGTCTTTTCCAGGTCTTGGTCTGTTTGAGGTCACATCCCTCTAATGACTAAGGACTAGGTAAGAGCTGAGACAAAAGATGGCTCAATTTAACATCACAAAGAGAGGGGAGGACCCTCAGAGTTCCCTCAGAACAGAAAACCATTGTAATTTACACTCAATCTAAGCCATGAAAATCTAAACAATGAGCCACGGGAGCTTGGTTTGGGCTCTTATTGACCATTCAAAGAAAGAGTGATTTGAGTTTAAAAGCTTGTCAAATAGCTTCATTTAAAACATAATAGGATTTTTGAAAGTCTGACTTTTCAGGTCTATATTTCAAGAAATTAGAACTGAAAACCTAACAGGACAAAAAGTAAATTGTTCCAGCTTTTGAAAATAAATAAATAAATAATCAGGAAAGGAGGAGCAAGAGGAGAATAAGGAGAAAGAAGAGGAGGAGGAGAAAGAGAAGGAAAATAAGAAATAGCAGCATTTCTCAACTTCTGCTCAAATTGACAGTTTGGGTCCTGGGGGAAAATTACTATTACTCTCAGATAACATAGTAAAGACAGTTAATACAAAATGTTCTCCAAAGAACTCAGTTCACTCCTTCCCACAAATATATAAAGAAGCCATAGGAGTGTTGAAGTTTGGGAGCTTAGGGGTGCTTGAAACCCCAAAATACCAGCAGGCAGGGTCCTGCTAAATGAATTCGACTCAAGCCTTCTCTCAGCCAAAGTAAAACAAAGTTTATTTAAGATTCACCATTAAAGACACTTAAAGAGTCTAAGTATTTGTGACACTTGTATTGACAAGAAGAATCTGACACAGAGTGAGTCTGCTCTAGATTCATCTCAGCACCTTCATGGAGGCACAATGGATCTTACATACAGAAAGACTGTGGGAGGGATCTAGGAGGGGTTTGGGGAAGGTCTTGAGGAGGAGTCTAAGCAGGAGCTTGACCAGGACTGAGGTCAGACTCCAGGAATGTGATTAAGGGTGGGAAATAGCTGAAGGCTACCTGGAAATGACAAACAATGAAGGGCTAGGTTAGGTTAAGGGTAACAGATTTGGGTATAGATATTTTGATAGGATCAAGGTGGGAAGTAGCTGGACAATGGAGGGCTAGGCTAGGTTAAAAGTAACAGAGATTTGGGCCTAGTTATAATAAAAGGCTTATGGCCTCTGGCAAATGCCTCATCCAAGAGAGTTTCAGTGCCTAAACCCAATTAGGAGGAGTAAATGTAAACTTAGACCATAATAGTAGTGAGGCACACATGTAAAAAACATGTGTGACAAGGTTTAGCTCACAATATCTACTCTGGAAATCCTCTCTGTATAGATAGATACTTCATGAAAAACCCTTGTTGTTGTTGATCCTGAGTTCTCAAAGAGGACCAGTGATATCATGAGAGTAATGTCTTGACTTGTTCATGAAATGGACATAAAGGGGACAGAGCTGTGCAAAGTTGTCAACCTTACTCTCTCTTTGGGGATTTTCTCTAACAATTAAATAAAATATCTGATCCAAAAAAAAGAAGAGTTTTTGTATTTGAATAGTTGAATAGAAGAATCCATCATTTTGTCATTATGAGAACTTACTTAATTGGAATGAACTCTTAACCCTTCTATGGCTTAGGGGGCAGTCAATCAGTGTAGCTCTGGCAGAAAACCTTATCTTTCTACAACCAACTTAGGTGGCGTTTGCAAAGTGAGATAGGCCCATCCCCAGGGCATAAACAAACATTCCACTTTTGTGCCATACTCAAAACCTTTACAGTTTGGTGGGACCTGTCAGGGTTCATGTTCCATTAATATATTCTTGGACAACTTAGACTCTTCTCTGTGCTATAACAAGGCACTGGAGTAAGATTTTAGTGAATAAGTAAATAATCAATGAAAACTAAGAATTGATGGACAAATAGCTAATTATATTGATATCTTTGAGTAGGAACTCACAATTGTAGAGCTAAAGGAAGCATTCCAAAGCCCTTTCTGGTGATGAGCCTGAGATTTGTATTATAAATTGGTTCATATAACCAAGTTGCTTTAATGTGATTTTGACAATAGCAATTATATCTATCTATCTATCTATCTATCTATCTATCTATCTATCTATCTATATAATACTTAGAATATATTGATTAACTTATAATGTATAATATGATTTCTATTATGTAATAATATATAACATAACAATAATATATAGCATATAAGATGATATATAACATTATTTAATAATAAATATATAACCATATAATAATATATACTGCCTATAATATTATATGATGTACATAGAGGTAATAGTGCAGAATGATGTCCAAATTTTATGTAGCCACACTCTCCTTTTGTAAAAAATCAAGATATTACTTTTTGTAAAATTATCTATACAAATTTTATTTAAAGTTAAGAATTCATTATTATTAGATAGCAATATTTTAAAAAATCTTAAATGATAAGAATGATGTTAACAATCACTACAACATCAAAATCACAGATTTATCACTAGAAAGGCCCTTCCATATCATCTTGTCTAACTCCATCTAGCCAACCAATGAAAGAGAAGCTGAGAGCAATTGACTGAGATCATCCCAAACTCCCTCAGAGAGGGGCAGTACCAGGATTTGGAACTAGGTTTTCAGACTCTTTCTACCTCCCCACATTCCCTATATAAAGGGGAAAACAAGTGGTTGGAAGTACCCTGAATTTCTAAATTGCTAAGGACTTGGGACCAGGGGTATAGGAAAGCTGTTGGGTTTTCATCCTACCCCTATGGAGGATACAAGCAAGTGCTCTACTGTCAGAAGTATCCCTGATCTTCCCACCCTGGGAAAGTATGTTCACCCACAAAAGAATGGCAACCCCAAGAACAGACAAGACAAACAAGCACTAAGATTTCCCCTATAGAGCTCTGGGCACAGAGTGTGGTTATGGAGCAGCAACATTTCATTGTCTGATCACCAGGAGGCTCAGAGATCCTTGTGACTACATTAGGGCCTGCCCTTGCCCATCAAGCTGATGAGCTACATCTGTTTAGCACTGGGTTGCACTGCTGCCTTAAGTATCTATCTCTTCCTTTCCCTGGAGGATACAATATCCCTTTTCTCCTATAATGCTGGCGTGGGCCAGAGAGAAGTAGGGTGGACAGTGTCTTCTGTTGCCCATGGCCAGGACCCACTGCCAAGATCCCAAGTAGGTTTGTTCCCCTGCTGGAGTCACTAACCAGATAAAGAAAATTCACTGAAATCTGTTTCACTTTCTAACTTTAATTTTATTTTAAAATTAGATATATCTATGTAAAAGGTATAACAAAAAATCCAATACATTTTGGCCATTGTTTCCTACCTACCACCACTTCCCCCTCCTTTGGGAGGGATTATGCCCTCACAGTGGGAAAATTCTTATGCAATTGAATGAAGGAGGGTTCTGCTATCACAAGACCTGGGTTTGAATCTCAATTCTAACCCTTGCTTATATGATCTTGGCTAAATGACTTAATCTCTATGCATCATTTTCTTCATCTGTCAAGTGGTATTAGCCCTTGAGATATATATCAAGTTCATATGGCCCTTTACATTCCTGCCAATATCTCTAGCAAGTGGCAAGTAATGTAATACCCATTTTAGAAATGATGAAACCAAAGGTCTGAGAAGTTAAGCAACTTGTTCAAAGTCATGAAACTGGTCAATCATGGTTTCAGGGTGCAAACCCAATTCTCTTTTGACTGAGTCTAGCAGTCTTTCTTTCATGCCACAAAGCCTCTCTAATCTAGAGACTTATTTCATATAGTAGTTATGAGGAAATACTTTGGAAATCTTATCTTGCCACAGAAGTATGAGTTATTATTATAATATTGCAAGAGGTATTAATGACTCCACCTGTCAGTTTGTTGATATGCACATTACTGCAGAGGCAGAAAAGTATTTTAAAAAATGCATAATTTTGTTTTTAATGGCTAATTAATGTGGACTGCTGAGTGTGTGTGTATGTGTGTGTGTGTGTGTGTGTGTGTGTGTGTGTGTGTGTATGAAAAATGCAGTACCTTTTGGTCTTGAAGGCTTTTATCCCATACATCTCATAATAATTACTGCATAAATAAAATCATAACATGAGGTAGTTATAAGCAATCTAATTGCAACAATTAATTTGTAAGCCTACCTAATTAAATTTCCCCAGCCAGAGTATTTTGTCTGCATATATCAACGTTTACAAAAGCAAAATAATAGAATAGAATAAAAAATGACAGTGTCCCCAAGTTGGTCCCTTGAGGAACTTCTAAGGTTAAAATGGAAATCTATCAATGCTGAACAAGAAAATGTGTAGTTCTGCTCAAATGATGGATGGCATCGCTAACCTTCATGCAAAATGATCCTGACGTATTATTATTGAACTAGGGATGAGCATATCTTTGTCTACCTTGTTGCTTTTATAAAGTGAATACAATTGTTTATGCATCTGAGTCTTCTTTTTTTTTCTTTTTTAGATTTAACTTGGTAACATTAAGGCAAAGCTGATCTCTTTTTTCCTTTTGACATGTATATAACTACGTATTTATCTGATTCCTTGCCTTTCATCATTGCACAAAACAGACTAAGGAGAGTTTCCTTTCAAAGGAAAGAAAACAGTCCAAGTCAGTTAACCTGGGAAACAGTAGTAGAATCCTTCATTGCCAGGAGGTCAATAGGGGCTTCCATAGATTTCTTTGGCCACTAATTTTTGTTCCTAGACAGCAAGCCAGAAATGACTAAAATATGAGTCTTTTATAAGTTTGATTAATCAATGGAACTATAGTTTCATCTGTGTGGCTACTCATTGCACTGATAAAAATTGTAACTTATCCAGCTTTTCTCATTCTGTCCATTACTGGGTTCTATTAGTATTTTGGGCATAACAACATGGCAGGACCCAAACTGTTGATCTCTTTGGTCTGAGTTTTAACTGCATACCCTTAGTCATGACAACTGTCACTATATTTTTGGTAACATTCCTCAGAATACTTTTGCCCACTGTGCATCTTTTTGATGCCTTTTGTTTTTCTTGTGGTTTTGATTCTTTCAGGATTGTGATACCCCATGATTTTTAGCACTAAAGGTATATAGGCTTTTTAGGCCATGAGCATTTTGGAATGCCTGAAAACCCTACACGATTTTCCAAATGCAGTGCAGGCAGATCTCCTGCTACTGAGTTCTGAGACAGACTCTTGTTTAACACCAATGGTCATGCAAGACTCATTTGGATGATCCAACCAATGGATTGTATACCCAGGGACGTACTATTTTTAAGGCAATGACTTTTTCCCATTCACTTTGTTTTCTGTTGTGCTTGGTTAGACTTAGAATTTTTGAATTGCTATTGTATTTCATTGAGGAGCCTTTATAGTGTCCCTGGCCAGAAGCAGTTTGTACAATGTCATTTTTAATGGGAAATTTGAAAATTCCCACAGGAGTAAATCCTTATTCTGTTTGAACTTCACTCAGTGAACTTCAAGACACTAGTAAACACCTTCTCTGAGCATATCTCCCTGTTTTATACCTTGTTTTGTATTATAATTTATTGAACAGTTATTTCCATAGTGGCATTTCTTTTTAAATCTTTCATAATTCTAAAATATAGCAACTTATTTGAGTCTTCAAGGTATCATTTTGTTCTACTAAGTCAAATACTTAAAAACAAATCAATAAATGCAACAGGAGCTCAGACTGTGAAGATGCGTTCTGCTATAGGAAACTATCTTTAACCATCTGCCTGTTCCTTTTTTGTGTTTTTATCAGTAATATTCTAAAAGTTTTCATGGCTTATTTTCATAAAGATTCTACAGTGATGGAAACAGATAAATGAGTTGGTAGTTATTCATGTTTTCTGGGTGATATTTTTTTGGGAGGGGAGAAAATAGAAGTAGAACTGTGATCTTGCCTAATCTTTAAAACCTCTTCTTTTATGACGTATCTTAAAACTTGATCAGTGAGGGGGGCGGAGCCAAGATGGCAGCGTAGCAGCAGCAACATATCGCAGCTCTCACATAGCCACCCCAAAATACCCATAAAATAGGACTCTAAACCAATCCTAGAACTCCAAAACGCACACAAAGATACTTCCCACTAAAGTCAGCTAGGCTATGAGGAACCATATCAGCACTGCGAACAGAAACCAGCCTGGCCTGAAGCCGCTGCTGTGCCCCGGGGGCGACTGGATGGGAGGAGTGGAGAAGCCTCTCAGGTGAGCGGATTAACAGCAGCTGTGAGTGGGAATTGCGAAAGGGGGAGATAAGCAGTCCAGCGAAAGGCCTCCAGGGCAGAAAAGTGAAAGGCAGAGGTTTTGCAACCGCATCTGCTTTGTAGCTTCCCACCCACAGCCTGCAGACAGCAGGGGGACTTAACGATTGTTTTCAGGCCAGTGCTCTCACGTTGAGCGGCCTGGATCCAGATCACCGTCTTGGGCCTCTGTCTTGGAGTTTTATTATACAGTTAGCCAGAAGTATTTAGGAAGACTTCCAGCATCTTCCTGAGAGCTATGGCAGCCGGGAGGACCCCAGCGATTTGGGAAAGAGCTTTCCCTTCTGGAAGCAGAGCCCCACAGAGATTTAAAAAAAATCACGGTCTGAAGAACCATGATTAAGAATAAGCATAACAAGCAAAGTAAGAACAGCTCCCAAACCCTTGATTCCTTATTTGGGGAAAAGAAAGATCATGGGAGAGAGAGGGAGGAGGAGAG
>CM053580.1:397681724-397719647 GCA_028627135.1 Pseudochirops cupreus | reverse complement strand
TTCAGCTCATCTCTAGCTTTAAGGCATTCTTCATGTTTATTGGAGGCCCTGGTGGGGGTACTCTGGCTGTGCTCTCCTCCTCCCTCTCCCTCCCATGATCTTTCTTTTCCCCAAAGAAGGAATCAAGGGTTTGGGAGCTGTTCTTACTTTGCTTCTTATGCTTATTCTTACTCATGGTTCTTCAGATCGTGATTTTATTTTTAAATCTCTGTGGGGCTCTGCTTCCAGAAGGGAAAGCTCTTTCCCAAATCACTGGGGTCCTCCCGGCTGCCGTAGCTCTTAGGAAGAGGCTGGGAACTCTTCCTATATACTTCCAGCTGACTGGATAGCTAGGACTCCAAGACCGAGGCCCAAGACGGCGATCCGTCCAGGCTGCTCAACGCGAGAGCTCTGGCCTGAGAATGATCGCTCAGTCCCTCTGCTGCCTGCAGGCCACGGGCAGGAAGCTGCAACGCTGTGGCGGGTGCAAAACCTCTGCCTTTCACTTTTCCTCTCTGGAGGCCTTTAGCTGGACTGCTTATCTCCCCCTTTCACAAATCCCACTCACAGCTGCTGCTAATCCGCTCACCTGAGAGGCTTCTCCACACCTTCCGTCCAGTCGCCCCTGGGGCACAGCCGCGGCTTCAGGCCAGGCTGGTTTTGGTTCGCAGTGCTGATATGGTTCCTCTTAGCCGAGCTGACTTTAGTGGGAAGTATCTTTGTGTGCATTTTGGAGTTCCAGGATTGGTTTAGAGTCCTATTTTATGGGTATTTTGGGGTGGCTATGTGAGAGCTGCGATATGTTGCTGCTGCTACGCCACCATCTTGGCTCCCTATCTAGTGCAGTTTTGATTTTTTTCTCAAAGAAAGCATTCCTGATGTATGGGTGTGAGTCATTTAAACAGTTTACAAATCTTTGATATCTTGATCTCAAACCAGATTTTCTTTTTTTTTTAAATTTTATTTTAGGCTAGAATATAAATATAGAATAGAGAAAAGAAACAAAAACACATTGTAAACTTAAATATTGCAATTTAAATACAAAGTTATATAGAAGAAAAAGCATATCATGTGCATAGTAGAACATGAGGAGATTCAAAAGAGGTAAAAATAAATTTTCATTTCAAGAAAGCCTATATGACAAATAATACTCATTGTGTTGAGTATTTTTTCCATTTTTTCCCATCTTTTCTTTGCTTCCTTGTGAGTTTTCTTTTGTCTCTGCTGTGCACGTTTTTACTTTGTTCTTTTTTTCCCTTTCCCCACCCCCCCCAAGAAGGCCACAATAAAGTCTAGATATGTTTCTCTAGAGCTATAAATATATACATATCCTCCCCTACTTCCAGAAGGCTACCATAAAATTTAGATATGTTTCTCTATATCTATAGATATATACATACACATCTACATATACAAATACATACATACATACATACATACATATATAGAAATATACTTTCCCAAACCTATTCTACTCCTGCTCTTTGTTTTTATGGATGTTTGTATCTCTTGTTTCCTATCCCTCTTGCCTCCTCTGCTTTACTTCTATCCACTACCTTGCCTTCCTAAGACTTACCCTACCCCACTCCAAGTATCCCTCCCCTATTCTCCAATTACCATGAATCTAAACATCCTTCTACACCCCTATTTACCTATTCCCTCACCCTCCTCTCTAAAGATCCCTCTTTTGTCTTCTCCCCACTTCCTATACCCCTACCATTTTATTTTTGCTAAATTTAGAAGACTTTTATACCCTTCTAAATATATATATGTATATGTATTGTTCCCTCTTACACCCATTCCCAATGAAAGCAGGTTACCAGAACTTCCAGTCCTCCTCCCCCATCTAATTTCTCTGTATCAATTCTTCCTCTTGCACCTCATTTATATAAAATAATTACTCTTTTAAGCTGTTCCTAAATGGTTTAACTTTTAAAATTCATATCATACTCAGGTTACCCTAGTCTTTCTTATGAACTACCCAATTATTGATAAAGAATCTGAGACACATTTTGCATTTTCCATATATAAAAAGTAAACAGTCTATCCTTATGAATCCCTTATAGTCAGTCTTTGTTATGTACCTTATATTACTTTTGGTTCTTGTATGTCAAATGTTCTATTAAGTTCAGGATTTTTTAAAACAAAGTCTTGAAAATCTGAGAGTTTATTGAATGTCCATTTTTTTTCCATTCAGGGTAATACTTAACTTTTCAGAGTATAATATTTTTGGCTGGAGCCCCAGTTCTTTTGGTCTTTGATATGTTGTGCTCCAAGACCTGCAGTTGTTTAAGTCTCTGCTGCTGGGTCTTGTGTAATTCTAAATGTGGCACCATCATATTTTGTTGGGATCCACTCACCTCGGATCCCCTGCTGGCCCGCCTTCCTCACTCACCCTCCCTGGGGTCTTTGGATGTCTCTGGCTTCCTTTCTTGGACAGAACACCCTGCACACACAGATGGGTTTAAAAATGCAGCTTTATTGTTCCATCTTCTCTTCCCTTCTTCCCTTCTCTTCTCTCCTTCCCTCCCCTTGCTCACCTTTATCTCCCCCTGGGCAGACTAAGTCACATGCCCCAGCAAGAGGGCCAGAAGAAGGTCCAAATTTCATGTAAGGCAAACAGCCTTATCAGGGCTCTGGTTCCTAGAACCTTGGAATGCAACAAGTCACTCAGAAGGCAGCAGGAGGGAACAATGGAGATTGGGGGCCCAATAACTCCCCCTTTCTGTTTAAACAATACACTAGTGGAGGATTCACAATCTGAGCTTTCAATGTCCCCAAGGAGTTTCATAAGACATGTATGTACAGCACAACGCAAACATATGGTAATTCAGCACAAGACGAGCATCAGGCACAACAAAACAATCCCTAGGCAGAGCACAATTTTCCAGCCCCATGCCCATCATGGAATAACCTGTAACTTTCATAAAATGTCATCTAGCACATCATGGGGCAACAGCTGAGCATGCTCGGCATGGTTCAAATCCCAGATAAGTTGATCTAAATCTAGCACGTCACTTGTAGCATTTCTGCCTTCAATAAGGCCATGGAAGTGATTTTTAATAGCTTGCCAATGCAGGGCAGATACATTATAGGGGGCAAGGAACGCACAGAGTTAATGCTTGACAGCTGGGGGGAGGGAAGGGACAGAGTTAACCTGATTTCACAAACTGATGGTACATGGACAAGACTGAAGTTCCAACTATGCCACAAAATTCATCCCAGAATATTACAAAGGCCATAGCGTCATTATCCCCCCTTAACAAATTAGACACAAATTCTTTTGGGGATCAGGGATGAAGGTCTCAGCTTCTCAGGCTGCTTCACACTGAAAATGGACGTAGAGCTCTCCCTGTCTCAAATAGATCAGTCCAGAGGATGGGGGGTGCTGCGGCCAATGTCTGGAACTTAGTAGATGCCAGATCCAAGGGGGTGTTGGGTAGCACTTCAGGCTGTAGTTCACCCTGAGCCATTGTGGAATGCACTCAACCTAGAAGACACAAATCTAGCAGAGAGATTAAACAAACAAGAGCCAAAAGCAGTAGGAAAAATGACCAGAAGTAGATTGAGCATGGGCTAGTATAATCCATTGCTCAGACTATTTACCTTAAACAAAAGAGGTTTCTGACTTAAACGTCACAAGTGAATAGCAGACATACATACTTATTTCACAAAGCTTGTCTGTCCTCTAATTAGAAGAAAGAGATACTTAAGAAATGAATCTCTTACATATCTGCAAAACATCCTTTCTAGAAGTATTTCCTGTATGAAAGCAACATACAGTATACCACAAAGGTTTACCAGGACTCATATGCATAATTAATTCCTGTTCTATATTCCAAATTATATTCCAAATTATTGCCAAAAACCAATTTAGTAGAAATCAATTATACCAACTTTAAAGGGCCAGTTTCAAAACTGACTCATCAGCGAGGCTTTTTTCTTTTTTTTTCTTTTAACTGCTGCCCCTCCCCCACCCTCCTTCCTCTTGGAGGAGTGAAGAAACTCCCTTACTTAATCTGATAAGGACTCCAGGCAGTCTGCCTGAAACTAAAATTCACAGTAAGTTTGAACATTGCAGCATCTATACAAAATTAATAAAGTGACCAGAAATCTTACAAGGTCTTTGTATAATTACTAACTTTCCCTTTTTCAAAAACAATTTAACACAATTTCTAAATTCTCTGATCATAAAAATCTTTCCCACATAATTGAAAAAACTTGGGATGTTTCACTGGTCTTTTCTTCACATAGTTACCAATATTTACTTCTCACAAATATATGTCTTCACTGAAACTTCCTTTTAAATATAGAAAACCTTGAAGGTTTATAATTTCTTAAGTTACAATACTTCAAAATATCATAACACAACTGTTTACCAGTAACACAATTATTATGTTCTTATATTTAAGCTTTAAAATTTGAAACCCATTTAATTACCAATCCAGTGACCTTAATTCAGCTGGATGTATTTTTCAAATTGAGACAAAAACACATTTCCAATTCACCTTGCACAGAGGATCATTCATAACTACAAGTAAAGGTGTATATACCTGGTTTTCTGAATAGCAGAAGTAACAACATATTACATAACATTTTACACAATTTTTTTTTCCGTCTTTTAGTTTCAACGCAAATCACATTAAAACTGACCTGGCTCTCACTCCATTTTTGCAATATATGAAGATTTTGCAGTTTAGATACCATAATAACACAACGATATTATAACATTAATTGCATACCCAAAATGGGTAGAGGCTTTTTCTCCTCCAGCATTGCCTTTCTTATCGGATCTGGTTTGAGGCTTCAGCAGGCAGGCTGGCCAGATCAAGGATCACAAGGTAACTTTATTTTCCAAATTACAGTTATTTCAGAAAATATTACATCACTCGGGTCAGAGTGTCCCATTCTCCATATTCCACTCCTTTGAATAACATAGTTCCTAATTTTAACAACATTTAAACAAACAAACAAAAAATTGCCTTTGTTACAACATAGACAACACCCATTCCTGCTCACATTTTAGATACCAGTTTACATTCTGCTGGGCTAATCATTTTATCTGCTTCTTTTGGTTCTAGTGACAATTACAAATATCTTTAAATTCTAATTTCTTAAGTCCAAAACATTACACACTTCACCGATATCCAAATTAACATATATAACTTTAGGTGAAAGCATTTCCAAACTCCTTTACACAGGAATTAAATTATAACTTTATAAGTTTAAACCACTGTATACATTTTCATAATAGCCAAGAGTTCAAATGATCAATCTGAACATTATTTACATTTATACCTAAATATAATGGTCTCACATTTTGCCAAATAAATCCAAATTCCAATCTATTCCCCAGAAATATCTTTAAGCCAACATGTGGCCTTTCAACATGTATGATCTTTAGTTCCCCTTAGACTAACTGGGTGGGTTTCGTGTAACTTCTCTCTCAAGCAGGTGCCTTAGGAATTTTAATGATTATCTGAACTTTTTGAATTAAATTCCAATAGACATTATCCCTTCTGACTTCCTATGACTTGGTTTGTTGGTTTTGAAGTCAGGCTGGGTTGCAATGGAACCCTGGGCACTTTTCCCTTGGATCTCCTCCTCGACATTCCCCTCTACCAGCCTCCTAGCAACTTTTTACCACTGTCCCAGTGTCCCAGAACAGAGGGAAGAAGACACATGTGGCCCCCCCAGCATAAGGGCGTCCCCTTACACAAGGGTCCATAGTCCAAAGTCAGTGGAGCTTCAGATGCCACTGGCAGTGTCTGGGCACTCCAGGGGTCTCTCATTGCTAGGGAGACAGGAGGAGCAGAAAGGTCTGGGGAAGAGAGCAAAGAAAAGAGTGCTTACCTGTTATCCCAGTGGCTAGGAGAAGGTCAGACCTCCTTAGCCAAAGGGAGCTTTATTAATGAAAAAGCATGTGGGCCTGAGACTTAGCAAGGATGATATAATTTTAGGATTTCTAATGGGGGTAGGCACATAAGAGCTTTCAAAACATTTTTCTAACAGTATCGGAGATCAAAGTAACACAATGAGAATAAACATTAGAGCAATAGCAGTTCCTGTGCAGGGTCTGAAGAAGCTGTTTGCATCTGATGTCTTCCTTTCCAGGTCCCTTGGCTCAGAGGTTCATTCAGGAGCAGGGATATTCACAAAGTCAGACCTGCCAGGGGCTCACAGAAACATGATTTAATACCAAAGGCACATAGCACAAGAAGTTCAGTTTTCTAGCCATGCTTTACTCAAAATTTTTGAATCAAGTTACAAACCTTTTCTGCTTTCTAAAAATACTTCCTCACACACTTTCAATGTACTTAAACCTTTCTGAAACTGACATCCACTGTCTGGGGCTTGGATAAAAACCCTCATTTGTCCCCAAACTTTCTTATCCAGTTTATTCAGCTTTTCCTTACATTTGTTAACCTCAAAATAAGACGGTTGAAATCTTTTACTGACTACTTGCTTTGATCATTGAAACTTGCTATAGCAGGGATAAGCAGGGACATATGACATTCCACATATGACAGGATAAAATATCCTTGGCTCTGTTTAAATTCAGGTAAAGTCACAGATTTCCATCCATGCAGTATTTGGTGCCACCTCACAGCTAGACTCAGGAATAGGTGGGAAAATATTCCTTTTCCAAGGAATTTCATGGGTAGATGCCAGAGGGGTCCTATCCCGGGTGAGACTATAATCGCCCCTTTGGCCTTTACCAGACATAGACTTCCACCAGTATTTAACCTTGTAGCATTTAATGCAAGCACTGACTTATGCAGACAGCTATACCCAAATTTAAACTCCAAACAAAATTTTAGTTGTAATCCCAAATGCCTTTTACCTCCAACAACAAGCTTCACTAATCACAGCTTAGCACCAGCTGTAAGCAATGAAAAATTTCACCAGGTGTCACAAATGTAAGGAATTCCATTTACTTGTCATTCCTATCCCTCCCAGAATGACCTTGCTTAGTAGAGATAGCTTCTAGGGGCTTTGGCAGTTTTACAACATAAGAAATTACTGAGAAGGAGTTGAGGGAGGGCTGGTGAGGATACCTCTGCTTTTTCATTCTCATACCTGCAGGGGGACTGTTTGGAAAACATTTTTATCAGTCTCCTCTTTTCTACACACAGCACCAATTAACAACTTTAGGTTTGAGCATGAAAACCGTTGCCCAAATAACTTAGTTCCCAATCCCACAAGTTAAGCACAATACTCTAAAACATTGCAAAAGAAATCACAGATAATACAGGTTCAAACTTTGAAATAAAACCCAACTAATTACCAGTCTGATAACTTTAAAATTCCACATGAAGTTACACAAAAATAAAGTTTAAACAGCAGCGGCTTTTTTTCCTGTCCCCACCTCCAGGGGCCCAGGGCTGTTGGGGGTGAGGCCTTTGAGGGAATAGACCAATCAGGGGCTTCGGGAGATGGAAGGTTCTGCCCCAAGTAAGGGAAGGATGGAGAAAGGGATTCTTGGAGTTGTAGTCCGTGTCTATGGGAAACATAGCAACCACCCCTTCCCAGCCTTCTAAGTAAACCCACCCACCTAAAGTGGTACATGAGTATGGGGGAGACTCTGAGACTGGAGCGGAGGACAAGCTGCAAAGAGGTGCAGGGGGGAGGGTGGGGTGGGAGGGCAAGCTGCAAAGCTTGCGGTTAGTTGCCTGATTTCCTGCTTGAGTAGGGCTCGCTCTGTTTCACCTTCACTTTGCCCCATATCACTGTATGGGGGCAGGGTTGGATATAGGCACATGGATATCGTCCCTTCAACTTGAGCTGGGGTGGGGGGGTGGATCGTCTCCCTCATCTAGCAAATCTCCTGTCTGGCAAGTGACCGCACGTAGCAAAGGCAGGCGGGGCACACCTGCAAGGGCAGCCCTCACTATGCCAAATAACATAAAATCCTCATTATGCAAAAGACCAGGGCTAGACTCCTCGCACAAGACCACTCGACTCCCCACCCCCTCCCACCTCTTGGGATCCAAGTCTGAATGCTCCAGCCAGAGAGATACAATCAAGAGAAGTTTAACAAACCTCCTACAGTTCTTTATGTTTATAGTAATTCCCTGCTTTCTAGCTAACTTGTAAACTTGCCTAATGTGCACATCTGTGGTGCTCAGGGTAATGACAGGGAGCTCTAATCCCACTCCCATTGTCATGTCCGCACTCGTGCGCTTCCTCCCTAATGGAGGGCTGTTCAAGCTTCCCTACTTAGTTAGGGGTCTCGGTGGTCCCTATTTGGGCGCCAGGTGTTGGGATCTGCTCACCTTGGATCTCCTGCTGGCCTGCCTTCCTTATTCACCCTCCCCGGGGTCTTCGGACGTCTCCGGCTTCCTTTCTCGAACAGAACGCTCCACACACACAGATGGGTTTTAAAATGCAGCTTTATTGTTCCATCTTCTCTTCCCTTCTTCCCTTCTCTTCTCTTCTTCCCTCCCCTTGCTCCCCTTTATCTCCCCCTGGACAGACTAAGTCACGTGCCTCAGCAACAAGGGCCAGAAGAAGCGGGGAGCTATCCTGTTGGATGACACATGCTCAATGCTGTTAGTCCAAAGTTTATATTCTGGTAAGGCAAACAGCCTTATCAGGGCTCTGGCTCCTAGCACCTTGGAATCCAACAAGTCACTCAGAAGGCAGCAGGAGGGAACAATGGGGGTTGCGGGCCCAACAATATTTAAATTATTTTAATCTTTATGCTTTTAGTACTTTTTCCTTCAGCTGAGAGTTTCAGAATCTGACTATGATATTCCTATGAGTTTTCCTCATAGGATCTCTTTTAAGTGGTGATCAATGGATTTTTTTTTTCTTATTTCTACTTTTCCCTCTTGTTCTAATGCATCAGGACAATTTTCTTTATTATTGTATCAAGATTCTTTTTTTGATTGTAACTTTCAGTTAATCCAATTATTTTTTATTTTCTCTTCTTGATCTATTCTCCAAATCTGTTGTTTTTCATATAAGATGTTTCACTTTCTCTTCTAATTTTTTCATTGTTCATATTTTGTTTAATCATTTCTTGGTCTCTTATAACTTCAATGGATTCACTTTGCCCAATTCTAATTTTCAAGATGTCATTTTCTTACTTAAGATTCTGGGTCTCCTTTTCTAGCTGGTTGAATTTTGTTTCATACACTTTTAATTTTTCTTGGATTATTCTTATTTTCTTTTTTTAGTTTTCCACCCATCTCTATCATTTGATTTTTAAAATCATTTTTAAGATTTTCTATGAATTCTTTTTGGGCAGGTGACCATTTGTTGTTACTCTTTGGGGAGTTTTCTTACTTCAATATCCTCCTCTAAAGATGAACCCTAGTCATCTCTATTCCCATAATAGCTTTCTGTCGTTGTATTCTTTCTCCTTTGCCTATGCGTTTTTGTTGTGGTGGTGGTGGTGGTGGTAATAGCTTAATTATTTGTACTCACCTCTAGCCCTGGGGTATGGAAAATGTTGCCTCTTGCCATAGATCTCCAATTCTTCCCTCTAGACTGAAACCAAAGCCAAACCTCCAACATCCTGTAAGTGTCCACAGCCAGGGGCTTTCTGCCCCACTGCTTCTGCAATCATTAGGCATGTGCTGGTTCCTTCCATGTTCCCACCATTCTTCAAAGCATAACTGGATCTGGTGTTCCTTGCTAGCAGAGGTTCCCTTGATTTTCTGGGCTCAGACATCCAACTCCACTCACTATCCTGGGGTAAAAGTTGGGATGACTGGGACCAAGGCAGCCTCTCAAACCAACTAACCCCAGAGCTTGCCACTTGTTGTTTAAGCTGCTTGCAGCTTCTTACTGAACCTAGCCTGAAGGTGTTTAGTCTTCACCAGGACCAAACCTTGTCCTGGGATTTTTCTTCTGATCTTCTCAAATTGTCCCAGGAGGATCCTGGTTATGACCCTGTTCTTATTTATCTCCACCCACACTTTGTAAGCCCTAACAGCTATTTTAACTCTTTTGTGGGGGAAAATCTTGAGAGCTTAGCTTCTGATCTATTCCTGCCATCTTTCCAGAATCCTCTGTCAAACCATATTTTCCAACAAACTTTGATCAGACAAACAATCCACCCCTATGCACACTTTGTAACCTTAGAGTTACTGTATGCTTTAGTTTAAGGGATGCTTGTGATGCTTTAGTATATAAGGGGTCTTGTCAAGTTCTTCACAAAGCAATATCCCTTGAGCAGGGATATATTTCTTCAGTAAAGGAAAAGTGGACTATTTGCAGAGTGGCCCTTAATGTTGCAGAACTCTAATGCCATTTCCCCATCATTATCCATCTTTGACAACCTATTTTGTTTGGAAGGAAGAAAGGAAATTTATACTAGAAAAATGAGCTGTTTTTAAATAGATGAAAGAATAAATAAGAGAAAATTTGGTGACTTTATACAATTGCAGAGTGATGCCACATCTTGAATGAAATTTAACAAATGTTTGCTGAATTGAATAGAATTGGATTTAAGACAGTTGAAAAATTAGAACCGTATGATTAGTTTAAAAATCAAGGTTTCCTTTCATACCACATGTAAATTCCTCTTTTTTTTTCTTTAACAAGGTAGCCATATATGATGTGATAGAATTAACTCTATTATCTGTTTTGCTTTTGTTTACAGTTTCTTTTTTCAGATAATTTTTACTATCTACTTAAAGGCTTTGATACAATGGGAGGCTTTTAAACCCCAAATTTTAAAACTAAGACACTCTACTCTTATTTTTCCCTGCTTCCTCTGGGAAGGTACAAATAAAAACCATTTTTTTCTTAAAAAGAATAGTTCCATTTAGATTTGTATTTTATGTGTGTACATTACCAGCACGTAAGGAAGATCAAGGAAGAGTTAAAGAGAAAGAGAGAGAGAGAGAGAGAAATATTAGAGAATTTGAGTGACTTTCCAGCTCTCTTTTTTGTACTTTAGTTCATGGAGATGTTTGCAAGGTTGTGAATTCCCAAAACAGTTGCCATAATAATATTCAAATGTCAATACGAAAACGTATTCTAAATAAAATTCTAAGTAATTTATTTTAAATCTAAATTCATGTTTTTCATTAATTCAGATGATGAGGGACTGAGCGCACACCTCTGTGTTTGTAAATATGGTTCTTTTCCATTTTGAATGTAACAGTGGCAATATTGGTGGTCTCTTCTCTTTATGTAAGGAATCTGACTGAGTGCATGCCCCACTGTATTTTGTATGGGCTGTACACTGGGGCAGGGTCCAAATACAAAATGTATCTAGAGAGGCAAAATCTTATGGGGGGAAAAACAATTGACTTGGTGACAGTGGGTTCAAATCCTGCTCTGCCACTTATTCCTTGTGGGACCTTGGGCAAGTCTCTTCACTTCTGTGGCACTAAGTTTTCTCATTTGTACTTAGGTTGTTGTACTTGATTACCTCTAAGGTCTATTCTAGCTCTAAATATGTAATTCTGTGATCTCTTTTTCTCAGTTGTAGACTCTCAGGATAAAGAGAAAGAGAGAGATTTTGGTGGTCTAACTTCCCAGAAAGAATATTCCTAAATAAGCTGAGAGTCATATCAGAGAGGAGAGCTCTTGTGATTGTAAGGCAGTCATGTCTTTACTTCTTTGTATTATGGAACCAAAGAAAATTAGTATGCAACATGCCTATTAAATAAATGATTCAGTGTAAAAGTTTATAGCTATTGTGACAATTCATACTATGCTATACTATTTACACAGTAACTAATTCTTACACAAAGGCATATTTGGAAGAGGATTTATTTTTAAAAATCATATTTCTGTATCTAGTATTAAATGACTACAAGTGTGTACAACATGTATTATTCATGAATATGATGAATCTCAATCCTCATTTTTAATTGAACAAACTCTTTCTTGGTTAAGCAAAAGGAGGAAGAAGAAGAGAACACTATCTCTCTTTTCTAAAATCCAGATCGGGACACCATGTTCCAGCATGCTCTAGGACTTTGCTTACAAAAAGAGAATGTGGTTGGTTAATCAGTCAATGTCCATGTAACAATTTTGGCTCGTGGACTGGGCACTGTTTTGTGTTGTTTTTGGAACATTATTAAACCACTAGTGAAATTGTAGAGCAATAATTTTCTGGTAGAGGGTCCTTAAGAACAGCCGTGTACACACTTATTCAGTGCTAAAGAAAAGTATGTGTTTAAATACAGCAAATCTCAGCTCTCTGATGATATCACCCCACTCTCTTGCCTCCCTATTGTGTTTGCTGACAAGATTTGTGGATTAAATTAAAAATCTTGAATTGTTTTTGATATTGGATGGGAGGATAACCTGGTTACGGAGTTAATGTCTCATGACTACTCTTGTGACAACCAGAATATAGTGTCAAGAGTAAACTTGAACCTAGGGTGGGGGAAATATTTTCTTTCATTGCTGCCTCAGCATCTCCATTACTAGCCCCTCCAGGACCCAGAGGGAGAACTGACCCATTATTTTGAAAATCCATGGAGATTAAAATGAAGAGAATAGAACAGAAAGTCTCAGAAAGTAATATTTGTCTATTCATCTATCTATTTTATATCACTACATATTCATCTATCTATCAACATATAAGTTAAAGTATACATAAATATGCCCATGATACTTAAGCATTGCATCTTACACATAATAGACATGTTATAAAGATTTGTTGACAGAGTGCTTAGAGTAGAAGGGAATGCAAAATATTAGATGATGTGCAATTACTTTAGTAGGAGTTGAGAAGGAAGGGAGTTATTGTGTCCTCTCATGGCACTCTGTCTCATGAAAAACCCAGTTAATTGTCCTATTTATGGCTGCCATTCAGTTTGGACTGCTGGAGAATTTAAATGGATCCTTTATTCAAGACATCTCAGGCATTCATCAGCCATTGGCATCTTGCTTTTTTCTTTTCACAAGCTCTCTTTTGACTACAAGTGTGTACGACATTTATTAATTCATCTATTCTATTCAGAGAGATTTGAAGCCAATATCTCTTCCCCCCTTCTCTTTTAAATGAAAGGAGGGTAAAATTGAATAGAAATCTTTCATCTCAGTACCTCACATTTGAATGGAATAGCTAGGCTTGAAGTAGTTTTCTGCCACTCATAACTTCTTATGGAGTTATGTTAGTTGTTAAATATATTTTCTTTCAAAGCCATGCAAAGCAATTTTGCCTTAAGGGAATAAAGAAACAATCTCTTATTTGTTATACCACTTACCATCAAGTAGATGGCCATTAGTAAGTTGGTCAGCTTTATTCTAGAGCCTGAATACCTCTATTATGTTTTACAAATGCAAGTCTCCTTCCAATATTATATTGAAAATAATTTGATGGCAATTTCCATGGTGACAGAAAGATGAGAACCTCACTTAGGACAATAATAATGCGCTTATTTCTGAGTTATTGGCAAAAAGTCTATTAGTCCCTTTGTATCAATACAATTTCTTTCCTTTGGATACTTTAGATGGGATACACACACACACACACACACACACGTGTATAAATATCTTTTAAGAGGCAATTTGATTTATATTCATTGTTCCTTTGTTTCTACCAGGTTTCCCTATATTCCTGTCTTAAAATGCTGCTTTGTGAAAGGTAGCCTAATTCTGCTTCACTGAGGACTTCCACAATAGATTCCTTTCAGGCTGGAGAAGGTTTATCAGTGCCTTATGTACCAGTGTTTCTGTTTGAATTGTCAAATACATCTTTGTAATATCACTTACATATCATAGTCCAGTTAAACTATTAAGTGGGTATCTTTGTATGCATTTTTATTCCATAGTCATTTTTGTTTGTTAAAAATGGCAGTACTACAAATGCCGGTCATTATCCTTGTGTCTAGCTTTTTCAAGATAGGAGGAGAGTCTGTTTATTTAAACATATGCTGTCATCCTTTCTACTTCTTTCTACCTCCAAGCAGTTGTAGTTTTACTATAAGAGAGACTTAGTTGCCTAGATGGATATGAACCTGAGATTGATATCATAGGTTATTCTCTCCACCCTCTTCACCTCCTTACCCCAAGGAAAGGTTCAAGGTAGTTCAACTACTGTAAAATCTGTGTGTATACACACATGTGTCTACATATATGTGTGTGTATCTCTCTATGTACATATTTATATATTGCTTTGCTTTATTGACAAAGAATTCAAAGGAATTTTATGAAGTCATCATAAAACAAACAAGTAATAACATCTTACCTGAAAACTGGGAGGTATGAATCTGGGTTTAAAGATGGTTCAGGCAGACCCTAGATGATTGTCTATCACAGATATTAGAAAAGGGATTCTTTTTTTTCTCTGGAGGCAAGTTCAAGATGACCTTTAAGCTCTGTTCAAATTTGAAGTTTCAATGAATCTAAGTATCTATATAACCCAAGCATGACTATAGCTTATTAGTATAATTTCTTGAACAGTGAATTAAGTGTTGCTTCTTTGCTAAATGGGTGAATTACCATTTTGCAATGAGATCATAGTTCATTCACATTGGTAGCCCCTTCAAAGTTGCATTAATGTTCTTCATGAATTACTGAGCCATGAGCTCCATCACCCTGAAAATAGCAAGCACTGAACCTTGCCTTTAAAATATGTGTTCAGTGTTTTGAAACACAGGAGGTACTGAAGCAAATCCTTAAGGACATTCCGCGGAAGCATACATGACTGAGCCTTCAAATGCCATTCAGGTTGAGTCATCTGTATTCTCTTGAGGGAGATATTTGCATGATTTTGGGTCCAAATTCATAACTATACCAGAATAAATGCTGATCAGCATTTCATTTATTTTGGGGGATGGAAGGTAGTCCAGTATTATTTATGAATGTGTGTGCACACGCTCGTGTGTGTGCGTGGTGGTGGTGGGGGGGAAGTTAGAGGGGGACCCTTGCCAATTCTTATTTCCAAGGCTTAATTGCTTCAGCCAGCTGTCTTGGCCTTCCAGAGCACTCTAAGTCCTGGACTGGGCATTCTTTCACCACTGTTCATTACTCCTGGCAGAAACTGAGCTGTAGCAGACATGGCCCCTGGGCATATTGAAATGCTTACTCTCCACAAAACAACCAGGTATTAAATTATGAAAACACAAGTCTATTGCATTACTGGGTAACTTAGAGAAGTCACAAATACAGCAAGCTATTTAAATACAAAGTGACTCTGGTTATAACTATATTACACAATTCAACCATATTATTTGGTCCAAATTATCTTATTCTTACTTGTCTACATGTTGTGGAACAATTTGATTTGCAGACTTAAACATGTAGTACTTAGAATATTCTTTTCTCCCTGGCCAGATGGATTTTTTCTACATAATCTGCCTTATCCTCTGCTTATGCCTCTATTTTCTTCTAACTGATAAATGAACTTTTGTCTCTCTGTATATGGAAAGTATGGTAAAAATGAATTTTGTGCATATTAAGTGTTTGTAGTCATTTCTAAAACACTTTACAGTTTTAAACAAAGCAAACATTAGATGTCTACAAACGAAAACAAACACCCATCTAAGGAGTTCTCAGTAAAGACTATAAGGAAAGGGGAAGATAAGGAAGACACTTCTCCACTTTTACTTTTGGTCACAGGTTTTGTCTACAGCTCCAGGAAGTTGGTTGCCTGTATCTTCTCTCTCTCCCTCTCTCTCTCTCTCTCTCTCTCTCTCTCTCTCTCTCTCTTTCTCTCTCTCTCTCTCTTTCTCTCTCTCTTTTCTTTTTGGAGTGGAGAAGGCTGGGCAATTGGGGTTAAGTGACTTGCCCAAGGTCACACGGCTAGTAAGTGTTAAGTGTCTGAGGCCACATTTGAACTCAGGTCCTCCTGACTCCAGGGCCAGTGCTCTATTCACTGGGCCACCTAGCCGCCCCTACCTGTGTCTTCTCATTGAGTCCTCAGTTGTAGAGGTCAGGAACAGGATATAGAGGTCCATATAATTATGGACATACACATCTATAGGTTTTTATGTGAATACAGGCCAAAAGGAAATAGTATTAGAATGAAAGGTACCCCCTCGAACTGGCCCCTGGGAACAGAATATTAGGGAATAATTAAAAAGCGAGATTCATTATATGGAATCAATTACATACATGTAGGGAAAATACAGGAAAGAAAAAGAAGTAATACTGGATGAGGAAGGATGTGGAAGATTGTAAAGTGAAACAGTATAAATTGGAACTTAAGGTCATCATATAAGTACTCTTCATTACAGAGAATGGACAGTGAGATACACCGATAGACAGGTTCTGGACTTGGGGCTCAGAATGAGGTGTGTGCTCCTTCCACGTCAGTTTTTAGCCTTGTTTTGCTTAACTGTACTTAGTTACAGTGGAGGCAAGGAGGCATTTAGAAATTACAGGAATTTTTTAAAGCACCCATAACAATAATGAAACAAATAATGAAATAAAAATAACAAAACAAAAGAAAAGTAACATTTGACCACGAGAAGTAAAGTCCCTTCCAAACTGGGAGGACCAGAGTCAAGAAGGAGTTATAAAAGGAGTTCTGGGCAGAGAACAAAGAGAGCCATGCTCCAGGAGAAGCGTCCTCAGGGAAAGAGGACTGTGTGTGTACTCTCTCTTCATGGCAGAGGAAAACTGGCTTCTCTCATCATGTAGCTGTCACTCACTGTCTTTGCCTTTGAAATGGTGGTTTCAACTCTAGGGCGGAAGGGGAGCTCCTTTCTTGGGTTGGGGGAGGGGCTTCCTCTTCTTACCTGTGAGTCCTTTCTGAAGCTTTCTAGCACATACTTTCCATTGAAATTAGGGACAATGATGGAAGTTCAGTAATTCTCTGCCATCATAAGAGCTCCTTTCACTTTAGTGAAACGGTTCTGATATTTACTTACGTGTAGAAACTCTTAAGTTTGTTATGTGACAATAATGTTGGATGGATGAATGTGTCATTAGCAGAAAAAGTAATGAAGCTATCCTAGAGTAGTAGTATGCTGAGTTAGTCACTTCAATACCACTTATTTTTAAACTACACTTCAAGCCCTTGATTATTGCTAAATATATCTTTTCTATATCATGGAATTCAGATCAATTTCAAGCTTCAAAAATTATGTAAATATGCACATATATTTTAAAGCTTTATATGTAATTATAGAAATACACATAAATACATATATGTATATATATATATATTTGTGAATACATACACATATGACATATACCCCATACAAGGCATATATAATATGTTATCCAGGTTCTCCTAGACTTGTAGTAAGCATCCATTTTCGTTCTGAGTTTAATCTCTAAGTATTAGAATTCATAGTTCAATCAGAACATGAGGCACTGTATACCTCTTCAAGAGTGGCCCTAAAACATGGGCAATTCATAATACCTATTTTCCCTTTAGCATTATTCATCCCCTCACATAGTTGGAATTGTAAATGTTTAGCTGTAAACATTCCATGATTACCTTCCACAATTTTGTAGCATACTTAAGGAAGCATATGTACAATTTCCATGAAGTGAGAAGGACATTACATGTCTTGCCTGGAAGAAGTAATTTTCCTTTTCATAATCTTGTGTTTGTGAACATTCAATGCATTAGTCTCACTAATGTACTTAGCAGAATACCTGTCGCATAGTAGGTGTTTAATAAATCTTTTTTGACTAACTGATTTACTATGACCTATGGAATAATCCCAGGAAGTCAGGGAATAAACACTAGTATATTGCATGCATAGTTCTCTATCAATCTATTTACTATTTATAGATATATAGGAGTATATGTGTGTATATGAATATGCACATAGATGGTATGTGTGTATATATGTGTACATACATGTATAGGGAAAGAGAGAGAGACAGAGACAGAGAGAGAGGGAGGGAGGGAGAGAGGAGAGAGAGAGAGAGAGAATTCTTTGATTTTGCTGTAATATTTTGTTAACTTTTTGCTATAATATTTCACTACCTTTGATGATTTGGGCCTTTGACTTCACCATTGTGAGGAATTCCCTCTACCATTGCAAATTTTCTAATGTTTTATGCTGGGCAACCTTAGAGAGTTTCCTAGGAGGCAGTGAATGGTTAAGTGACTTGCCCAGGATCATATATCCAGTATATGTCAGAGGCTGCACTCAAACCCAGGAATTCCTTGGCTGTGAGACCAGGATATGCTGGATCATTTATGATTTAATTTGGAGTGATGTCCAAACTTTATGTGTGTATATATGCACATAAAGATATATAATACATATATATGTTTACATACATACATATATACATAACCGGTATTTTTCCCCTTTTGTGTTTGTCACCCTGGGTTCTTGGGGTAGGTATTCAGTGTGTCATTTTTTTCAATAGCCTTGCTCTTTGTACCTGAGCCAGGGTTAGATGGTAGATTATAATTGCTTTGAGAGGATGAATAGCTGCTTAGAAGATGGAAGGCCAAAGCTTGCAAGGTAGAGAGGGGTATAGTGAGACAGTCTTCAGCTGTAACAGGTGGGCAAGTAAGGCTGCTAATAAGTAGTAAGGATGGTAGTCTGTGAACCATCTTCCTACCCTGTTAGTCACTGATAATATACACCTTGCCACAGTCACCTCTTCCACCCTATACCCACTTTTGAGGATGAATCAGTTGTGTTGTTCTGTCTCTCTAGGACTGAAAGGCCTCTTTGCTCTTAGACTTGCAGATACCTTTCCAACAATTTTATCAAAAATTGTTTTTTCAAGCAGACTACAAAAGTTTCAAATGAAGCCTAATTCACACATTACAGTTATGGAGCTATCGATCAGCTATCTAGGGTTTTGCACACTCCAGTGGAAATAATACTACACAACCAGAGTAGTTATTATAACGTACAAAGTGTTTATCCAGTACAAGAATTACTTCATCATCAAATCAGGAGAAGCCTATAATATACATTCAAAAAAACCAACCAACCCATAGGTTACCACAACCTCTTAATTTATTCTTTAGGTCTTACACCAAGGGGAAGGCATTTCCTGTAAATTACAGCTAAACCACAGCTTTCCAGTGAATGAGGGGCTGGAGTATTTGTATATTTTGCTTCCTAAAACAAATCCTTGAAGTGAAGGCTTTGCGTTTTGGATCCTTTTTCAGTCTGATGACTTTATAAGTAGAGTAGAAAAATATTTTTCAGACTTTTCTTTTTTTTCCCAGTTGCTACTAAAATACAACTTGGCCAGGAACAAGAAACAAGGAATCCATAATTAAAGCCCAAATACATGTGTATATGTATGTATATACTAATATATGTGCATGTGTTTACTTCATATGCTTGTACATAAATGAATTAATGGAAAGCATTTATAAGGTACCTACTGTGTATAAGACACACAGCTAGATATCGAGGATACAAGGACAAAAATAAAACTGTTGCTTTTTAGAGGCTTACATTATTTTTGGTGAGACGACACATCGTGTATCAACTACAACAGTAACAGCAAGCATTTATTAGCCACGTGGCAGGCGCTGTACTAAACAATTTACAAATATTCTCTCTTCTGGTCCTCACAACCACCTTGGGAGGGAGATGATAGTTTTAGCTTCATTTTGCAGTTGAAGAAACTGAGGCAAGCAGAGGTTAAGTGACTTGGCCAAGGTCACACTCTTCCATCACTGCCTAAAACTTGGTATGTGTGTGTGAATATATGCACATGTATGTGTCTATATATGTATATATGAAATTAATGCAAGATGATTTATGGAAGGGGAGTGCTAAAACTTGGAGGTCAAGAAATCTTGGTGTACTATAGAGGGGGTTCTTGAACTGAATGCTGAGGTGAGGGACTCTAAGACAGAAGTGAGGAAGAAGATACTTGTCAATGTATATATTGTTTCCCATCATTAAAATGTAAGCTTCTTGAGGGCAGGAATTGTTTTGTTTTTGTCTTTGTATTCCTAACACCTAGTACAGTGCCTGGCACATACACTGATAGATTGTCCTCAATCTTCACTATCGAACAACTAATAAAATTACAACAAAGCAAAATACCTCTCTTATTCCTCAGCTCCACAAGCAATTTCAATTGAGATCATTTAAAAGCGAGCTAATGTTTTTCAGCTGAGCCACAGGAGCTCAGACATGCCCAATAGCTTTGTCAAATGGTTGAGTGATTGCTTGGGTTGGCCTGTTGGAGGACATGGCTGACCCAGAGCGTGCAAACATTTGTTTCGGTTTTATAAGTTGAATTCAAATGTCTTCAAATGGATTGCTGGGGAGTGTAGCTGAGAAGAGGAATTTCAGGAATTAATTATTGAGATGCTGTAAGTGTGTAAATAATTTAATCTGGTCAAATACAACTGTGGAATTCTCATACAGAAGAAACATTTTAGATGTGTCTCTATCACTGCTGTTCTTAGTACTTGAAGGTAGGAAATCATAATTGTATTTTTCTCACGAGGGTCTTAAAAAACAATTGTTGTTCAGGTCTCTACATTTGTAACTGTATTTGCTATGTGTTCATGGCTCTGCTGTTCTCATTCTGTGAAAGGGATCAATGACTTGGAAGTAGACGGAAGGTTTATTAATGTATTAAACACAGGAAATCTGCCCTTCCTTATCTACATCTATTCTATGTCATTGATGCTCCTCAGAGTTTGCATAAAATACAAATTTCTAATGCCCTTTGAATACATGACATTTTGTCAAAAATGACCTATGTGCTCCAGCGTGTTTCTCCTAAAATGATGCCTCCTGGGTCTCTGGTGACAGAGAATCTAAAGCGGCTGGGGAGCAGTTAGTGTTCTTTCTTTTGAAGAAAGTGAGTCAGTGAGATCACACACCAGACAACTGAAACCTGAAACATCACAAAGGTATTCTCAGGACTATGGCATCCTGTGAATGAGATATGAAATGGATTTCCTGTGGCTCAGCACCCTGGAGCCTTGTCACAATAGATAAGGCCAAGTCAAAAAGGGCTGCATTAGTTCATAAATGCTACTAAATAGTGACGCTGATAACAAAATTATAATTTCACTCCAGGACACAGAGACTATAACATCCTGTTCTTTTTTTTATTCGTTCACTCACAATAGTAACAAAAAACTGCATGGGAAGACAACCTGGAAATCAGATCAAAAAGTAAATCTATACATTGGTATAATTTATACATTGATATACTATAACCACATATAGGAATATAAATAATCTATACATATGCATTGGTAAATCTATGCCTACTCTTCCATCTCTGGCTCAAAACTTGGCATAAAACTCATCTCTTCCAGGAAGTTCTTGATGACATAGCTTGTTCTCTTCAACACTCAGCCTGTCATAGTTTATTTTCATTTATTAATATGTTGTTTTATAGCATATTTCGAGTTACATGTATATGTTATGTCAAAAAACTTAAATGAGATTATAACCTTCCCAAGAACATGGATGATCACCCACATAAGTTTGTCTCTCTCCCTTTCCTCTTCTCACAGTACCGTGCATAGTACAGGGCATAGTACAAAGCAGGTTTTCAAGGAACATTGTTCTATTGGCTACCTCCTTATCTAATGCATTTTTCTGCCACATGGGACTCTTACTTCCTGCACGATATTCCACAACAATCAATCAACACCTCTTTTTTACCTCTGCTGTAAGCTTTGTAATTCCATTTTTGGTGTTCTCTGACTGAAGACCCTTTCTCCCCTTCAACTGAGATGTGTGTGTGTGTGTGTGTGTGTGTGTGTGTGTGTGTGTGTGTGTGTGTATGGCATAGACTGCCCCTTTTTACATGTAAATCCAATTTGACAAACATTTGCTAAAGGTCTAATGTGTCCAGAGTAATACTCTGCATTGCAGAGCATCAGCCAGTCTGCATATATTAGTAAGGAGAGTTTCTTCATTGAGAGTTACCTAAAGTAATGAAATTACAAGTCCTATGAAAAGAAGAAAATAAATGAACAAAACGTAACATGTGGAGAGCATTATACTAGAAACTTCACAAAGTCATAACACAAAAAAAGGAATGCTGGGGTCCTTGCTCTCATGAGGCAGTTAGGCAGTACAGTAGCTAGAGTGCTGGGTTTGGGATGAGTTCAAATTCTGACAGACTACCTGTATGTTCCTGAGCAATCACTTAATCTCCATATGCCTCAGTTTCCTTAACTGTAAAATTAGAATAATAACAGAAACTACCTTCCTGAATTGTGAGGATCAAATGAGATCTTTGCAAAGGGCTTAGCATAGTACCTAACACATAATAGGTATCTAATAAATGATTGTTTCCTTTCTTCCTTCATGGAATACCCCACCTCCTTGTTTTCCTATATCTCTTCCACTTCTTGTCTCATCCCTCTTCCCCCAAGGCGGGTGAACAGGAAGAAATATCCTAATACTAAAAGGACTGCAGGCAACTGTCGTGACCAGAGCAACTATTTACATGATCAAAATTCCCAACTTTGGTTTGCTCATTGATAACTCTTGTAGAGAAGACTTTACAATCACATGCTTCTCTTTGAGGGCAGGAATGGTATTTGTTTATAGTTTGGTGAAGATACAGACACTTACTAATTCTACTTTTGTGATAGGACAACAATTATTTTAACTAATAAATTGAGTAAAAACTTTGATGAGTTCTTAAAACAGTTTGTTCTTTCAAAGTAATCTGACTTATTAGTTTGTATGATTAAAATCCTATAAAACATCAACAAAAGGTCCCCCTTTTCACATTCATGTGTCTATGGTACAGTCATACATTAATTGTTTCTATGGCAATGAACGATCCTAATCATTCTCAGCAGAGATCTCAGTCCTCTGCTATTAAATATTTATAAAGTATAACAGCACGTTTTCAAATCACTACTACTCCATAGTTACCAAATAGCCTATACACAGAAGTGTATGTGGAAATATTACAAATAATTACAAGTTAAATTGAATACATTTATAGTGGATTATTGCAGATAATATCACATGCTTGTGGACCATTAAGAGGTTCTGTATCCAGGATGAGATTTAGGCTCAGCTTCTTTTGATCACTATCATAACGGTTGGTACACTGATTCTCAACAGCACTACATCTTTTGGAGGTGAGTAGCCTAAAAGTACCGTGTCATATCCCCAAGGCTAAGGTGTCAATGCTCTAGGAAAAATGTGTGTGGGAGGGAAAGGATGTAAGAAATAAAGTTTGTTAAGCTGGCCAAAAAGTTAAATTGGCAAAGATCTGGGGTGACTGAATGGGTAATAACTGACTGGAGTCCAAGGAAGCTTCCTTGGTTAGACAATACAGTCTTGTCATTACTATCCCTTCAGAAAAGTTTCTAGCACACTTGGTCAGTTGCTGGAACTTTTAACATCTCCCCAGAAGAGAAATATTATTGCTTTAAAATTATATTGTAAAGGGCTTAGCATAGTATCTGACACATATTAAGTACCTAATGCATTATTTTTAAGCCTTCTAAGTAAGGTATAAGGGTAATGTATTCCCACGGCCATATTGCCTCTTTGAACTTTCTTGGAACACATTACCTGCTTTTGCGCACTTTCCCATTCTCATTGCTTTCATCAGGTTGCATTCTGTACATAACCAGACAGTGCAGTGGTATATATCAGTGTGCTGTGCACTATGAGGACCACATTTTCACTCTTGATTTCCATGATTGAGGGTAGATGTTATATGCCCTTAAGCGTGCTGTTAGGGATATCTGGGACCACAGAACTGGCCACAGAAAGAAATTTGGGATATTGTAACATTCTCCATTTGTGAAATATAACAGACTTAACACAACTCTGCCAGCATTAGGATGGATGCATAGGTAGCAATGTATCAATTTGACATGGTTATTGGAGGCATCTTGTATCAGCTCCAGGGCATAGACTACAGGTGGGTGGTCAAAACTGGGGTAGTCATAGCAAATTAAATAAAACAGTCAGAATGAACCATAATTCAGTGCTGGGTAGGCTCAGACTGGCTGGGACAGGCAAGCGGTGGAATCTAGAATTCATAGTAGAGAATCAGGAGTTCTACCTGCACAAATGTGGGTAAGAGGACAACTAAGGAAGGCTTGAATTTGGATAACAAGGCATTGGAGTAACCTCAGGAAAGGAATCTAAGAAGTATAGGTATGAGAAAGGAGGGAGAAAAGAGTTCAATGCTATCTAAAACTGAAGTCATATTCTTTTGTATCACCCACAGTTGCTTTTCCCCTGACTATATAATTTCCATTAATAGATCCACCATTTCCCAGTTCACCCAAGCTTAGTACATCTCTGTCATCCTTGACTCTTTTCTTTCCATTATCTTCTACATTAAATCAGTTGCGAAGTCCTGTCAATTTTAGCCTGAAATTTCTATTACATCTGTCTCCTCCATTGTTTCACCCATTACTTCCCACCTAGACTATTGTAATAGTGTCCCAAATGATTTCCCTGGGCTTAGTCTTTTTTCATTCCAGTCCATCCAATGCATCATCAGAAAATTAATCATCCAAATGGACACATCTGATAATACCACTTCCCAAGTAAAAAGCTTTCAGTGGTTCCCTACTGCCTACTAAATGAAATCCAGATTCTTTAGCCTGGCATTCAATGCCTTTTACAAAATTTCTCCAACTTATTTGTATTCCCTTTCAAGCAGTCTGTGAAAAGATATTCCTCTTCATGTGGTCCTAGATCTGAAAAACAGGAAAAGGATCAGGAGTAGAATCTGAAGAGGGAAAAAGCAGAATGTAGCTGCCAACACAAGGAAAGGTAACAGAAAAAAAGAAACAGAGGGCAAAGCAGATGGGTGGGTGGGAAGAATTGATGAAAGAGATAGGAAGCTTGCGGAAGATTGAAGGGGAGATGATGGTGACTGTAGAATTTTTGAGACTAAGGAAAGGAAGTTGGGTAGTATTGTCAAGTTTTTAAGACTGTGCAAGTTCATGTGGGGAAGGGGCCTTGGAATTAAGATGTAAAGACTTACAGTAATTGAAAAAGACAAGGCTAAAAATCCCACCCACTAATTAGAATAGGGCAAATAATGCAATGACTTGAGATGAGTATGCAATGTGTGTATTTATGCCATGGTTACTGTTATTTGTGGTGTTACTACTGCTGCTCTTGCGGCTACTACTACTTGTACTTAGTATTTTATAGCACAATAAGGTTTGTAAAATACTTTTAAAAATTTCTCATTTTATCTTCACAACAACCTTGGGAGATAGGTGCTATTATTATTTCCATTTTGCAGACAAGGAAAATGAGGCAGACAGAAGTTAAGTAACTTGCCCAGAATCACACAAGTGTCTGAGACCAAACTTGAATTGAGGTTTTCCTGATTCTAGGGGCAAGATTCTTTCCACTACACCATCTACTGGCTTCTATACAAGTGTACACTTATCTCTCTCTTATAAGAGAATATGAAGGGTCTTGAAGAATGCCTTTCCAAACTTTAATTTGTTATTGAGAGCAATAAAGTGTCCCCTAAGGATCTAGAAATAAGACATCAATGAGGGAAAAAGAAATCTGAATTAGAAAAGGAGAGATGTGACCTGTGTCGGGTGCTGGAGAATGGAAGAATGTTACATAAAGGGGAAAGGGAAGGGAAAGGACAATTGTGCCATTAGACCTTAAAAGCAAATTTGTGGTTCTTCTTGAAGAGAACAGAACTGGATATTTTCTCCACTTCTTTGTCTATTGAAATCATACCCATCTTTAGAGAATCAGAACAACTTCTCATCTCTTCATGAAGTCTTAGTTATTAGTACAACTCCTCTTTTCTCCATCTTCCTTTTATAAATAATTGTCTCACAAGGGAATCTTTTCCAAAGTCAGCAATTCTGTATAGCTTTTAAGAAAGTTTGTAGAGCATTGTGGTCGGCTAAATACCACCCAATAAAGTAGATGTGAGTTACCACCAGTCTGTTAATAATGAGAAGAGTATTTAAGGAGGATTTGAAAACTCTGGACTTTGAGGAAAAATCTCTAACTCAATACCAATTATACAAATTTATAGAAAAGGATCTGTAAATAAGATCATAGCTTCAAATAAAAGCCTTAAGATGGAGATAAGCATTTCTACAAAAAATATAGCATTACATTTCAAACTGATATATGCCTCTCTTTGGCCCCTGATTGTACTATTTGATATGTGAATGATGACAAGAAGAGAGAATATTTGAATCCAGGTTGCTGCATAGCTTTTCTTAGACTCAGAGAGATTGAAAGAGTATTTCCCAGAATGCTTTGGCATCCTACGAATGGAGAAGGGAAATCCTGTGTACATTTTCTCTTTCTCCTTACTCCTTCTTATAATCTGGATATTTAACATTTACTTGCCTTCTGTCTTTCTAAAGCTTCTATATCCTGTTCCTTACTTCATTATGAGGGTTAGCAGGAGAATCGGTCGTTAAATTTTCAGTGTGAGCATTTAGAAATCAGCAGATAGCAAGAAATGAGGACTTGATTTATTGTTTTATTGATGGTGTAGATTTAAAGGATGAAGAAAATGTTAACTATGTAGATTAAATTTAAAAGTGTGTCCTGCATACTTTTTTTTTTCCTACAGAGCCAATTAGTAGACATTTATCAGCACAACTCTGGTTAGAAGAAAGCTATGTACCTTCTGCTTTTAAAGCTCTATACAGAGTCATCAGGACTACCGACCCTTTCAGATTCAGGTTAGCCTTTTTAAATGAAAAAATATGAACTTAGGGAGTCAAGATGGTGGAGTAAAAGCAGGAATTGTCTGAGCTCTTGCTCCAACCACCTCCAATACCTGTAAAATAGGACTCTAAACAAATTTTAGAGCTACAGAACCCACAAAGTGACAGAGAGAAATAAATCTCCTCCTGAAGGCAGCCTTGCAGGCCAACAAGAAGGGTCTATCACACTGAGTTGGGAGCCGAGAGCCCAGACCCATGGTGGCCACGACCAGTGGCACAGACCAGCCACAGCAGACTTCAGGAGAATGAATCACCAGCAGCTGTGGTGGTTTCAAGACTTCTCAACCCATAAACGCCAAAGAGAAAGTAAAAGTTCGGTGGAGACCTCTGTTGGAACTGGGTGACAGAAGAGCATGGTCTGGTTCCTGCCCCTGGGGCAAGAGGTAAAGGGGACGTGGCTGCTGTAGCTGCTGCTGCATGGCTGCCTCCAGAGCTCCTGGCCTGCAGATCATAGCGGGACCAAGTGACCATTCAGAGGATAATTGCTCTTGCTTTGACTTGCTTGGATCTGGGTTGCAGTCTTCAGTAGTAGTCCTGTGGTGTGTAGCCAATGTGCCAGAGCTTGGGGTGTCTATTCCTCAAAGCTTTGACAACATTTGTGAAAACCCCAGCAATTTGGGATACAGCTCTTTCCACTCTGGAAGCAGAGTTCTACTGTGGCAAAGAGTTCAAAGGTCAAGTAATTAGCTGGTAAAATGATCAAGCAGAGGAAGTGCAATCAGATCCTAGAATCCTTTTCTGGGGATAAAAAGGATCAAAACATGGAACCAGAAGTCAATAAAGTCAAAACTCCTGCATCAAAAGCTTCCAAGACAAATATGAATTGGTTATAGCCCATGGAGGAGCTCAAGAAGGATTTCAAAAATCAAGTAAGAAAAGTGGAGGAAAAATTGGCAAGAGAAATGAGAATGATGCAAGAAAATCATGAAAAGTGAGTCAACAGCTTGCTAAAGGAGACCCTCCTCCCCCCCGCAAAAAAAAAAAAACTGAAGAAAATAACACCTTAAAAAATAGATGAACTCAAATGCCAAAAGAGGCCCAGAAAGTTAATGAGGAAAAGAATGCCTTAAAAAGCCAATTGCCCAGATGGAAAAGGAATTTCAAAAACTCACTGAAAAGAATAATTCCTTGAAAATTAGACTGGAGCAAATGGAAGCTAATAACTTTATGAGAAATCAAGATACTATAAAACAGATCCAAAAAAATGAAAAACTAGAAGGCAATGTGAAATATTTCATTGGAAAAACCACTGACCTGGAAAATAGATCCAGGAGAGACAATTTAAAAATTATTGGACTACCTGAAAGGCATGAACAACAACAACAAAAAAGAACCTAGAACTCATCCTTCAAGAAATTCTCAAGGAAAATTTATCTGATATTCTAGAACCAAAGAGTAAAATAGAAATGGAAAGAATTCACTGATGACTTCTTGAAAAAGATCCCCAAAAGAAAACTCCTAAGAATATCACAGCCAAATTCCAGAATTCCTAGGTCAAGGAGAAAATATTATAAGTTGTCAGGAAGGAACAATTTTAATATTATGGAAACACAATCAGGATAACCCAGCATCTAGCAGCTTCTGTACTAAGGGATCTAAGGGCTTGGAATATGATGTTCTGGAGGTCAAAGGAGCTAAGATTAAAACCAAGAATAATCTGCCCAGCAAAACTGAATATAATGCTTCAGGGGAAAATATGGTCATTCGACGAAATAGAGGACTTTCAAGTATTCTCTTTTTTTTTTTGGAGGGGGGAAGACAGGGCAATTGGGGTTAAGTGATTTGTCCAAGGTCACACAGCTAGTAAGTGTGTCAAGTTTCTGAGGCCAGATTTGAACTCAGGTCCTCCTGACTCCAGGGCCAATGCTGTATTCACTGTATCACCTAGCCACCCCACTTTCAAGTATTTTTGATGAAAAAACAAGAGCAAACAGAAAATTTGACTTTCAAATACAAGAATTAAGAGAAGCATGAGAAGGTAAACAGGAAAAATAAATCATAAAGAACTTATTAAAGTTGAACTATTTACATTCCTACATGGAAAAATGATAATTGTCACTCATGAGACTTTTCTCAGTAGTTTAAGGGAATATATGTATACATACATGTATGTATAGGAGGATGTATGTGTATATAAATACATATGTGAATGTGTGTATATGTGTGTACATGTGTATATAGACAGAGGGCACAGGATCAGTTGAATAGGAAGGGATTATATCTAAAAAATAAAATTAAGACATAAGAGAGGAATATAATGAGAGGAGAAAGGGAGAGATAGAATAGAGTAAATTATCTCATATAAAAGAGGCAAGAGAAAACTGTTACAATGGAGGGGAAGAGCAGGAAGGTGAAAGGGAATGGGTCAACCTTACTCTCATTGAATTTGGCTTAAAATGGGAATAACATACACACTCATTTGAGTATCTTACCCTACAGAAAAGTGGGAGGAAAGGGATAAGAGGGGGCATGATAGAAGGGAAGGTAGATTGGGGGAGAGGGTAGTTATAAGCACACACTTTTGAAAAGGCACAGGGTCAAAGTAGAAACTAGAATAAGTGGGGGGGCAGGATAGGATGGAGGGAAATATAGTCTTTCACAATATAACTACTATGGAAACATTTTGCATAACTACACAGGTACAACTTATATTGAATGGCTAAACCTTCTCAGTAGGAGTCAGTGAGGAGGGAAGAAGGAAAAGAATCTGGAAATCAAAGTTTTAAAAACAAATGTTAAAAAAAGTTGTTTTTTACAGGCAACTGGGAAATAAGATATACAGGCACTAGGGTATAGAAATCCATCTTACCCTACTAGAAAGTTAGAGGTGGGATGGGGGAGGATATAAGAGAGAGCAGATTAGGGGAAAGGATATTCAGTAGGTTCTCTGTCTTGAGGTGGGGGATAGGGGAAAGACTGGGAGAAAATTTGTAACTCAAAATCTTGTGGAAATGAATGTTGAAAACTAAAAGTAAATTTAAAAAAATATGAACTTAGACATGAATGTTTTCATATAAAAAGAACATAAAAATTGTTTGTATAGAAACTGAATTTCTATTACAAAGTTGTTTTTAAAGCAAACGCTAAATTTAACATCATATTACCAATGCTGCCTTGTTTGTTTCTGCCCCCTTATGAATGTCCTCTTGCTCTTTTCTAGTCATTTTTAATGTTCCATTATGTCTTCTTTCCTTTCCATTTTGGCATCACTATTTTTACCCTCTTCACACTCTATCTATTCCTTTTCCTCTTCCAAAAAGGCCACCTATATAACATATAGGTATAGTCAAGCAAAAATAAATTTGCCCATTGATCATTTCTAAAAAAAAATAAGAAAGGAAGGTAGGAAGGAAGGAAAGAAGGAAGAAAAGAAAAGGAGAATTAGAAAAGAAGAGGAAGAAGATGATGATGATGAAGATTATGATCTCACTAGGCATCGGTAGAACATCATCTTTCTGCCAAGAGATGGGTGACACATATCATCATAATCATGAGCAGTCTTCTGGACTCATGCATGGTATTGCATTGATCAGTCTTTAAAAGTTATTTTCCTTTACATTATTACATAGTTGTATGAATTATTCTATTGATTCTTCTCATTTTACTCTATATCAGTTGATAGGTTCCCCCCCCCCCATTTTTTCCAAGTCTTCCCTTCCTAATTTCTTATGGAGCAACAATATCCTTCTATACTTATATACTATACTGTGAATTATAGGCACCTACTTTTTTCACAGTTCTTTGCTACAATAAAAAAAATGTTGTTATATATATTTTTAAAAATCTATAGCTCCATTCCCCCATCTTTGACATCGTATTGAGTAAAAGGTTAGGCATAATATAGTGTCTTTTTAGGTAGAGTTCTAAACTGCTTTGCATATAGCTTATTAAAAGTTAAATCTTTAACCAAAATTATTAAATGAAACCACAGCTCTTCCAACAATGCATTAATACCTGATCTTCCACAGGCTATTCAACAATTACAATTTTCCTAATTTGTCATTTTTGATCATTTGAACACTTGTGGTAGAAATTCAGAATTGTTTTGGTTTTGTTCATCTATTTTAACAGCATTAATTTTGTATGTGATAAAACTTTTCAATTTTATGTAATCAATAATATCTAATTTTAATTGTCTATGATCTTTTCCAATAAATTTCCAGTTTATTGTTCATATGACCAATATTGTCCAAGAGGTAAGAGAGGAATATAATGAGCGAAGGAGAAAGGGAGAGATACAATAAGGCAAATTATCTCATATAAAAGAGGCAGGAGAAAACCGTTACAATGGAGGGAAAGAGCAGGAAGGTGATTGTCTATGATCCTTTCCATCCTTTGGTCAAGCACAGTTATGAAAAGTATTGCTTTCCTTTTTCTAATTTTTCCCAAATGTGAGAGCTATATAGGTCATGTATCCATCTGGAGCACATAGCTAAACATTTTTCCCAATTTTCCCGGAAGTTTTTTTTTTTTCAAATAATGAGTCTTCACTTTGGTTTGGTATCCCTGGGTTCATAGAACACTATGTGACTGTGTTTGATTGCTTCTGAGTCTTTTGTACCCAGTATGTTCCATTGAAATCCTCCTAAAGCAAATGATAGTGACATCCTTGAAACATTTTAAGAAATGGAGTTAGGATGGAAGAATACTTTAGGGACATTGCTATATAAAATCATGGAGATATGAACAGTAAGTAGAAGAGTTTGAATGGTGCATAGAGTATATAAGGAGGAATTAACATGGGAAGAGATTTCTATACCCAACTGAGTGTGGATGTTATTCTCTTTTTGAGCCAATTCCAATGACAGTAAGGTTCAGGCATTGCTTGCCACCATCTCTTCCCCCACCCCATATTCCCTTCCTCTGTAAAAGCTCTTTCATGTCTCTTTTGAGATGATTTATCTCATCTACCTTTCCATTCCTTTCCCCAGTGAATTCCTCTTTCTCATCCCTTTATTTTATTTTTCAGCTATCGTTTGATCATAGTGAACTTACACCCATATCCTACGTCTCTTTGGCTGCTTGCAATATTTTCAATATTTTCTCTTTGACCTAGGAGCTCTGGAATTTGTCTTTAATATTCCTGTGAGTTTTCATTTTGGTATCTCTTTTATAATTTGAGAGGCAAATTCTTTACATTTCTATTTTACTCTCTGGTTCTAGGATATCAGGGTGGTTTTCCTTGAAAATTTCTTGAAAAACGATATCTTGGCTCTTTTTTGATCATGGCTTTCAGGTAGTCCAAAAATTCTTAAATTATTTCTCCTTGATATATTTTCTAACCCAGTTGTTTTTTCCAATGAGATATTTTTTTTTCTATTTTTTCATTCTTTTGGGTTTGTTTTAGTGTACTAATTTTAAGGAATTATTTTCTTCAGTGATATTTGGTACCTCCTTTTCCACTTGGCCAATTCTACTTTTTAAGGAATTATTGTTTGTCTGGATTGTTGGCAGTCTAATCAAAAGGACTTTTAAATGAAAAGAAAAGGAAACAGAAAAAACTGACATTTATATCAACCAAGCTAGAAATGTAAAATGTAAAACTCATGGATGTTGCTATAAACAAAGACAGATGTACTAGATGCAGTGGTTCTCAACCTTCCTAATGCTGCAACCCTTTAATACAATTCCTCATGTTGTGGTGACCCCCAACCATAAAATTATTTTCATTGCTACTTCATGACTGTAATTTTGCTACTGTTATGAATCGTAATGTAAATATCTGATATGCAGGATGTATTTAAATTGAACATAACCCACAGGTTGAGAACTGCTGTCCTAGAGCAAGTAGAAAAAATTTACCTCATAGATATTGACTATTGAAGGGATAACAGTATAAGACAGTTTTGCTTTATGAACGAAAAACAGAATTGTTTTTGCTTGCTGTTTTAGTGGTGATAGTGGGAACACTGGATATTAAGCAGTACTCACATGAGGAAATCCAAGAACTATAGATGGGGAAGCATGATGGAGAACATTTGGGTGAAGATCAATGGAGGTGGCAAAAGAAGACAGATTGTCATTGGAGTATAATATAGGCCACTTAGATAAAAATTAGGAAATAGATGAATCAGGGAATCAGATTACTAGCTTGGCACTGAGTTATGATATAGTAGTAAAGGAGGCTTCAATTATCCAGGCATCTGCTGGAGCTTCCTGCCAAAAGCACAACAGTTCACTGTTTCTTTGCTTGCTTTAAGGATACCATATCTCAAACCAGAAAGAAATTTAACCATTACCTGAACTCTTGTAGCAGACCTCTAAATGAACTACTGGCAACCGCTACCTGCCTTTTCCAATCTATCTATCATCTACCCAGCTACTAAAATAATCTTTCTTTCCTTCAAACATTTTTATTGATTTATTTTATATTCCTTCATTTTTCAATATATCCCTTATAGCAGCATCTTTGTTTACAATAAAAAAAGAGAAGAAAAAAAATAAACAAAACTAACAAACACATCAACCAAGTCAGACAGCTTATCCCATATTCCATATTCATAATCCCCACTTCTGCCAAGAAGGGAGGAATATGCATTCTCATTTTTTTTTCTGGGTCTATATTGGTCATTTTAATTACATAATATTTTTAGTTTTAATTTTTCTATTTTTTTTTCCATTTCACATTCTTTTTTCAATGTTGCAATCATTGTACATATTCTTGTTTGTACTTATTTCATTCTGTATCAATCAGCCCATGGAGATTTTCCCATGTTTCTCTGTATTACATTCATAATATCTTAAAGTAAAGTATGTTAATATACCACTCTTTGCTTGGCTATTCGCCAGTTGAAATATATCTACTTTGTTTCCAGTTATTCATTACTATGAAAAATGATGCTATAAATATTTTGGTATATGTATATCATATATGTGTGTGTGTGTGTGTATATACACACACATACACACACACTAAATATATATATGATATTGGATACTTAAATTATTTTATGCAAGGATTTTCCCCCCAGTTGACCATTTCCTTTTTTTCTTCCTGCTCATGCCTTTTTTTCTGACTTTCCAAACTTTGCCACCACAACCTGTAACATTCTTCTTCTATACCAGCTCCCACCTCTCATTGTTGAGTTCCACCTGGGCCTTCCATTTTGGGGAGAGCCACAGGGTAGCCATTCTTTATTCTCCTCCTGGCTTTGCTTCTGACCTTTTGAACTTCTGTGCTATGCCCCTGCATGGATACCTCCTACTCCTTTCCTACCTCCACTTTTCAGCTGTCCTTTGTGTGCCATCTTGTCCCTTTACGCTCCTTGTGGGCAGAGATTATCTTGCTTTTTTCCTATATTTGTATCTCAAACTCAGCAACTGGGCCTGGCACATAGTAAGTACTTGGTAAATGCTCTTGCTTTTCCTGTCTCCATCTTAGTTGTGTTGATGTTTCTTCATGCAAATAGTTTTTAATTTCATTTAATGCATATTAACCATTTTATGTTTTGTAAACATTTCTAGTCTTTGTTTGGTTAAAATGTTCCCTTATAGTTATGAAAATTACCTAATCTAGTAATTCTCTTCTTTACTCCCTTTCTCACTTTTAATATTCAGGTCATGTGTTCATTCTCAGTTTACTATTGTATATGATTTAAGATGTTGATCTCAGGCCAATTTCTGCCAAACTGCTTTCAATTTTCCTCAGTAAATCTTGCTAAAAAGGATTTTCTCCAAAATTCTTATGTTCTTGGGTTTATCAAACATTGGATTATTGAGTTCAGGTATTTCTGTTTCTTCACTAGTCTTTTCACTGATATACTTTCCTTTTTTTAAGCAATACCAAATAATTTTGGTGACTCTGTAAAGTACAATTTGAGATCTAGAAGTTCTATTATCATTTTACTTCTCTTAGTTTTTTTTATTATTTTCCCATGAGATTTTAAATCTCCCTCCTCTATATTTATAAATGTGATTTAGCCATAGGTAGGCAAATTAATTTAGTTAGCATTCTCATTTTTTTTTGTTATGTTGGCATGGACCAGTCATTCACGTAGAATATTTAAATGAAAAGGGTGTCAAAGATAACTTTGGCATTTCGAGTTCTATTATCTTTGACACCCTCACCCTCTTGAATCACCATCCAATCACTTTTCCAAGCTATTCTTCTTTCTTATCTTCTTCGACTCCTCTTTTGCAATCCTAAGGTTATCATCTTCATTTAGCCTCTCATTACTTCTTCCATCCTCTAGAATAATAGTCTCTTAATGCAGATTAACTTCATTTCTACCCCTCCCCATGATTTCTTCCTTCCTTCATTCCTAAGCAATACTGCACATTTTCATATAGTTAGTGAATTTGCAATATCTTGCTTTCCTCTATCTCTTGCAAAAATTACAAAATCCCATAGCTTCTGGGTTCATTGATATAATTGGTCTCTAGTAAACTAAACTTTAGATTTCTTTTTTTTTTTCTTTGGAGCTTCATTTAGTTTCTATTGATGTCTTTTGTTTTCCAAACATATCTCTGTACTCCTTCCCTACTCAAAGAACTAGCCTCTGTAACAAAGAGAAATGCATTTTAAAAGAGACATTGACAAACTGGAGTTCATTCAGAAGAGGGTGATTCCAATTTAGCAAAGTGCCCAAAGTCTAGTATAGTTCCATGCACATAGAAGATATTTAACAAATATAGATTGAATTTACATCAACCAACATGTTGAGGGGTCTAGAAACCGTATTATATTAAACTTAGTTGAGGGAACAGGGGAATGTTGAGTCTGGCAAAGATAATTTGGATTTAGGCGGGATAGAATTTTTCTCTTCAGATATTTGAAGCACTGAGATGAAGATGAGAAAAAAAAAACAACAAATATTTCTTTGGTTCCACCGGGAAGAATCAGAACCAATGGACAAATCATTTAGTGGACATAATTTAGAATAATTCTTATATGGGGCAAAGGGTCAGATCACCTCTCAGGTGCCTTCTGACTCTGATATTCTGGTAACTTGATTTTATTGCTTTCAAGTAGATCAGTTAAAAACTATAGACTTTACTTTGGGAGGCAGCTGCCATATACTTGTTTAAACTATTCCTCCAATTTAAATGTTGCATTATAACTCTCTTGTTTCCAACTCCAAAGCCTCTTGACATTGTTGTCAGGGGGCAAATCAAGAAAATTTATGAATATCAGGTTATTGTCACAGAGCTGTCAGGGAGATGGTGGTTGAATACCGTGAGACACTTGAATCACGTTTACTTAGTGGCAGGCTCCTGGAATAAGCCAAGGCCAGCCAGGTGGTCTTGACAAGATCCCAGCATACTTGAAAATCTCATGTAGTCAAGCTTAAGGCTGGCTCAGGTAAATGTGAGAATTTTTCAGGGAAACAAATAAGCTGAAAGAACACTGTGCCAAATGCTAGAAATCAGAGGAAATACTGCTAGCTGACCCAGTAACAGCTATACTTGTTTGATGAAATAGTGATAAAAAGACAGAACAAAACCAGTTCTGAAGTGAAACTAAATAAAGTACATTAATGAAATGTAGATTTTGTTTACAGATTTATCAACCATCAATAAATCTCAGTCTGAGACCTTAACATAGTAAACAGCGAATACTCATTTCTTTCTTTTTTAATTTAAAAATTTTCAGCTATCAAGCAATTTTTTGTTTGTTTTGTTTTTACTTTTCTGTCTTTTTCCTACTGTGCTACCAAAAGAAAAACTCATTTTGGTAAATAAGCATCATCAATCAAAACAGAATTCCATACTGGTCAATGTCCAAAGCTGTATCTTGTTTCAAATATCAGTCCCTCACCTCTGTCAGAAAATAAGTAGCATTATTCATCACTGGCCATCTGGAATCATGTTTGATCATTGTGTTGATGAAAGATCTAAAACTTTTCAGAATTGTTCATTTAAAAAAAATTGGAGGCAATTAGGGATAAGGGATTTGCCCAAGGTCACATAGCTAGTATCTGAGGCTGGATTTGAACTCAAGTCCTCCTGATTCCAGGGCTGGTGCTTTATCCACTGCACCACCTCCATTTTTTATGCCATTGATATTAAATTATTCCTCTAGTGATTCCTGTTACTTGGCAGTTATAACAGAAGAAGGTATGCTCTGATAGATCTGACTAGGTTGAAAGTACTTGGAGGACAGATTTGCCCACACATTCTAAGCCTTCTATCTGGGAACCTTTAGCTCAGTTTGGTTCAGATAGGCTGGAAGACTGACCAATGGGCAATGTGTCTTGTGGCTACAGCAATTTGTGGAATTGGGATCAAATGAGATAAAATATGGGCAGTCATTTGCTACCTTTAATGACTATATAATTGAGAGAACTATAATGATAGTGATGATAATTACAATGAAATTGTCTACTTAGATATGAAATGTTTTGATATACTTAAAAGTGGTTTGGATCTGCTATAGCATTGAATATATTAGTGAAATCACAGAGCTTTTGATGTATAAAATGCAATAAAAAGTATTTCTGACAATGTGATAGTACAACAGCTCATTTATTTCCAGGTGCCAGATTAACCCATGCATGAAAATAAAAGCACAATGCCTCTGTGAAAGATAGCATTTTAAATACCTTTTTTTTGTAGGGTTAGGTATTTTATATATAACATGTGAGCACTGAGCATCAGAATTAACAGAGGTGAAGGATTATACTGAATATGAGGAAAGATATTTGAGAGTGAAAAGCAAAAGCTGTCTATAACTGGACCAACTTCAAGATTTAAAGTTCCATAACAAACTCTCACATAAAATCTCAGATTAGAAGATTTATATACAAAATAGTGGGCAAAACTATGGTTTAAAAACATTAGTTAAGAATTTTAGAAGAATTCTGGGAAATGACCTAGTGCTTACATAGGAGGCGAATGGCATCTTTCATGGCAACGGAAGAGGGAAGAACAAGGATTGCATGATTATTCCAATCTGTTAGAAACCATGAGACTCAAATAGGTGTTATGAAGAATCTGATGAGACCACGTTCAACACAAATCAGTAGATCTTTATTTAATCAATGAAGACTGAGAGCATGGAAGATGGAGAAGGGACAACAAGCAAAGACACAGAACAGAACATATGCTTCCACTTTCTCTTTCAAACTAGGAATGCAACTAATATTTGGGAGACTCTATGGTATAATGAGACAGCTAGGCAGGACAACGGTTAGAGTACTGAGCCTGGAGTCAGGAAGACTCATCTCTCTGAGTTCAAATATGGCCTCAAACACTTAGTAGCTGTGTGACCCTGTGTAACGCCATGCACCAGCAGATTCCCAAAAGAATGCTACTGTGAACAGCTTTTAAGGTTTGGATTACACAGTATAGTGAACATTCTGTTTATTCCATTACAAATCAAGGCAAACATTATCACAATATGTCACAATATAATATTCACAACATTATATCTTATCACAGAAAATCACAAT
>CM053580.1:397663131-397681224 GCA_028627135.1 Pseudochirops cupreus | reverse complement strand
AGATCCATCCTGCCCTACCAAAAAGTGACATAGGAGAGAATAGATTGGGGAAGGGGGGATACGCTGGGATGGCTGTTTTGGGGTGGTGGGTAGGAGAAAGATGAGGAGAAAATTTGTAACTCAAAATTTCGTGGAAATGAATGATGTAAACTAAAATAAAATTAAAAATTTAATTAAAATAAATAAATAAATAAAATTTTAAAAAGGAGTCCAGCAAAACCCCAAAATACATCAATTGTGATGACAAAATATGCAATATCCTGTAGCCATGGTCCCCTTCCTCTCTCTGCAAAGACAGAGGGAATGTACATGTTCTCAACACATCTCTGGGGCTAGCAATTTACTTTTTACAATTTACTTTAACATCTATGAATGTATGTATCTATGTATATGTATGTATTCACGTATTTATATGTCTGTGCCTGTATGTGTGTGTGTACTTGATCCTCAGAATGCACCTGTGAGGTAAGCTGGCTATATATTGTGGCTCCGTTCTATAGATGGAGAAAAAGACATAGAGTGATAAAATGACTCACACAAGGTCACACAGGCAGGAATTGGCAGTGATAAGGCTCAAACCCAGCTGTCCACCACTACACTCAGAGTGGATGCTCTCAGTGAGCAATTGCCAGGGGACCAGAATGAGGCCCCAATGGAGTTCAGATTTATGTGCATGGCCCGGGCAGAGCTCTTTGAAAGGGAGGATGTGGAAGGAAACACAACTTTGTCAGGCTCCAACAAAGGAGGCAAATTCTTGTCACTTACTTACTGTTTTCGAATGAATTTGGAATTTGTTCACTCTCGGGCAGGTCTGTTCAAGTAACACAGGCATGTTTCATCAGGGAGAAGGTGGTATTTTCAAAGAGGCAATCTACAGTAAGCACGTCCTTAAAAGGTAGTGCTATTGGACTAGTAGGTTCACATGCAATGCCAGCTGCTCCTCCAAACCACTGACAGCAAGGAGAGGAGTGGCACCAGTGATCTGGAGCTGCTACAGGTGATCAAGGAGCTCCGTGCACAAAAATTCGGGAACATAACTCAAGGCATGCTTATGGTCTTGTGCATATGTGCAAATAGTGAGGGATCATTCAGAGGGGAGCTCCTTAAACATTCCCCTTATTGAATTTAAATCTGCCGGGGAAATAAGAAAGGGAGAAATCCTAGAGAGACAAAAAGGGAGAAGAAAATAAATTGCAGGCATAAAGATGGGCAGGAGTCAATAAAAATTTTGAATAATTCTTCATTAAAAGAGACTCTCCTCAACATACTCCTTCCTATTCTGCCTCATATTCAATGATAACAACAACAAAAATAATATTTACACGGCACTTTAAGGTTAAAGTACTTTAGAAGCATTTCATTTTATCTTCACAAGACAATCCTGGGAGGTAGGTGCTATTAAAATTTCCATTTTATGGATGAGAAAACTGAGGCAGACAGAGGTCAGGTGACTTGCCTAGGGTCACACAGCTAGCAGATTTCTTCCTGGCTCTATGGTCCAGTATTCTATCCATTATGCCACCTAACCTTCTGCATTCAATATCATATTGCCATCTAATTGAAAACTTTCTTAGTAAGAGTTCAGGTAAAACAAATTTTAAGTAACTCCTTACCCAAATATGAAGTTATGGCAGATTATCTACCTACCCAACCAATATCCCATAAAGATAAAGCTAATTAATGATGAAAAATGATGAAAAAATTAAGCAGGAACCAAACTGAGGTATGAGAGGCAGTATTGTTTTAAACGTCTATTACTATTACTTTATTAATAATTAATTACAGTGGCCATGCTGGATTCATTTGATTACCAAATGAATTTCTGATGACTGGTGCTACTGGAAGAGATGCAGGATGAATTCACAATGATGTGATACTTAAAAGCCTAATCATAAAACAAATGATTCGGGAAGTCCAGCAGAGCCAGTTTTTACTGTCTCTCTGATGATGGCTAAGACTTGCTTAAAAGGGAAGCAGGTAGGAATATGTAGAAAAGAGATTAAAAACAGGAAATGACATGAATATAACTGTAGAAAAAAAGGCAGAGAATTTTGTGTTAGGAGGATTTTTAGGTTGTCTTTCCTGATTGAGCTACATATCATCACCAGGGAGAGTCTCAAAGTCACCAGCTGAAAGCTCATCTCAAATTTATTTCCATGTTGAAGACTCAGTCACTGTCTACACATAAGCAATGTTAAGTGGGAATTTGGCGATTATCCAGTTGATTTGATAAGCTGATATACTTCCACCCAAAATTCAATTTTGGACCAAATTAATCCTGACCAGTATTCCACATCGGTCAGATGACCCAGGTGATTTTCAGATCCCTAATTCATGCTGTTCTGTAGCCTCAAAAACCCACAATTAAATTTGTTCTCTCAGGAGTCACTCAATCTGGAATCAATATGGCCAGGTCTATACAGCTCTGGAGAATGAGACCCAGGGCCCTAACATTCAGGACAACCAATTACCTATGTAATCCGGGCAGTCCCAACAACATATAGTAAGGTCCGATCTTCCAACGTCTCTGCCCAATACACACACACATACATAATACATATGCAGATATGTATGCACACATACATATTTGTAGATATACATGCACACATATATGTGTATGTGTATAAATGTGTGTGTATGTTGTGGTAGCAAAGTAGCATGGCCCGAAGTACTGACCCCTTTGAATAGACACAGTCTTAGTTTTCTCTATGAGTTTGTTGAGTCTTGTAAATAATGACAGAAATTACATAGTCAGATGACATTGGAAATGAAAGGACTCAGAGTTCGTGAATTTTCCCTGCAAGAAAATGGAATAGAAAAATAACCCAGATTCATTGCAAATCTCAGTCATCAGGAGCAGGAACAGAATTTTCACCTCCTCAGTTAAGATGGGCAACTCTCTTCAGACAAGGACATCATGCAACATTTTCTCTGAGCCAGCAGAGGGCAGCACATACCTCATTAAAAAGGAGTGCCTGACTTGACTATCACCTTAGCATGGGTGGGAATGGCAGCTCTGGGGACAGAAATCCTGGGTTTCTGCTCTTCCTCTTCAATATGTTTTCTTTACAATCCTCATATTTGCAAAGACTTTGTCTCTCACTAGTTTAATTTGTTTCTTTATCAAAGTTTTAATGTAATTTGCCTTTAAGTTTTTGTGAAAAATTCTTAAGAACCAAATCAATAAATATTTACTGTGCCCAGTGCTGCTGGACACGGTCTAACCATCAGCGAGGATGTGAAGGAGACAGGATGACACAGGGAAAGGGCCTTGAATTTGGAATCAGGACCCCCAGGTCTCGGATTTGCACTTCACCAGCTACACTATTGAGCAGCCCTCTTTCCTCTCTGACCTTTAGAATCCCCATCTGCAATTTTGGTGACGACATTTGTTTTTTCCACTACTTCCTGGCAGATTAGTGAAGAGCAAATGAGACATTGTAAGGAAAGGCAGCACAGTATAATAAATCAAGAACAGGCCTCAGGTCAGGGAGGTTCAAGGTCCTGGTCCTGCATCTGATGCACAGTCTAGGGAATTGGGCAAGTCACTTAGTCTCTCAATGCCCAACCAACTCTCTAAGAAAACTGTCAAGAACAGATGTGAGCTACGTTGATAGCAGGGGATTTCTCCCCAGGAGTGGTATATAGAATAAAATGATATGCCTGGTCTTAAAATTAAAAGAAAAAATGTAAAAGTGTTATCAAGATGTCTGTTGGGTTTCTGCATGGAGATGTGACTTGGCTGCCCTGCCAGCCAGTCTCCAAAATTTTCAAGATCTTTTATATTCTCTCTCTCTCTCTCCTCTCCCTCTCCTCTCCCCTCCAAATCCCTATCTTCTTACACACACACACACACACACACACACACACACACACACACAACTTCTCCTCAAAATATAAAAACATTTAAAAATCACAAAATTTAAAAGCACCTAAGCTAATTTGGGGAGAAATTTCATTCCATTCAACGATATCAATGCCTCCAAAAAACATCTATAAATTGAAAGTCAGCCCTTTAACTTCAGCCCTAAAGAAGGACAAAAACATATTTCTTAGAGGAAGAGAAGATTGTATTTTAACTTACCAGAATCACAATGCCAAAAGTAAGACTTAGAAGTTTTGACCTCAGTTCTATGTACTCTATGTTGCAGATAGTTAGAGGTGGAGTTTCTGACCTCTCCAAGTCATAAGAGAAGAGAAAATAGGGAGATGTATCCTGCTACCAAGAAGAAAAAAAGAAAAATGAATCTAGAAACCTAATAAGATAAATGCCTATCAGACAACCTTCTGTCTACTTCTGGTTTGTCCAGGTAATGATTATGAATTTCCCCAAGCTTCAAGAAGATGCACTCTATTATCGATAATTACTTTCTATAGCTTTCTCTTCTGTACCAGATGGCCCTACAGAGAGGAAGATTTGGGGGTGGAGGAGGTGGACTTTATCCTCTGCTTCCTAATTATTTAATACTTAAAAAGTGCAGTTTCAGTAGTGTGGAGGTGCCCTCCACTGGTTCACAATGCCACATTTCCATGCCTTTTTTGGTGTCCTGAGTTATCACTTTAAGAAAAACAAAATCTGAATTTGGTGGTCAATATTTTAATTGAAGGTTTTGATATAGAATGGGTAGAGAGAGAGAGACAAAAAAAACCCAGGTGTTTATTTTTTAATAATATTTATTTTTACACAATTAGACGTAACATAATTTAATTTTTTGGGGGGGGAATTGAGTTCCAAATTCTGTCCTTTCCCTACCCCCCTCCATGGGACAGTAATCAATCTGATATAGGTTATATATGTGCAACCATGTAAAACTCATTTCCATATTAAGTCATCATGTGGAAGAAAAGGAAAGAAAGAAAGAGAGAGAGAAAGAAAGAGAGAAAGAAAAAGAGAGAAAGAAGGAAAGAAAAAAAGAGAGAAAGAAGGAAAGAAAGAAAAAAGGAAGGAAGGAAGAAAGAAAGTAGGAAAGAAAGAAAAAAGAAAGGAAGGAGGAAAGAAGGAAGGAAGGAAGGAAGGAAGGAAGGAAGGAAGGAAGGAAGGAAAGAAAGAAGGAAGGAAGGAAGAAAGGAAGGAAGGAAGGAAGGAAGGAAGGAAGGAAGGAGAAAGAGTGAAAAAATATTATACTTTGTTCTATATGCCATCAGTTTTTTCTCTAGAGGAAGATAGCATTTTTCAGCATGAGCCTTTTGGAATTGCCCTGGAACATTGTATTGCTGAGAATAGCTAAGTCATTTACAATTGTTTACTGTACAATATTGTTGTTATGGTTTATATAATGTTCTCTTGGTTCTGTCTGCATCAATTCATGCAATCCTTTCTAGGGTTTTCTGAAATCATTCTGCTCAACATATCTTATAACCATTCCCCAATTGATGAACATTCCCTCAATTTCTAATTCTTAGCCAACACCAAAAGAGCTGATATAATTATGTCTATACAAATATGTCTCCCCTACCCCTTTTGAAAATCTCTTTAGGATACACACCTAGTGGCAGTGTTGTTAGATCAAAGGAGATGTACAGTTTTATAGCCCTTTAAGCATAGTTACAAACTGCTCTCCAGAAAGGCTGAATCGGTTCACAACTCCACAAACAATACATTAGTGTCCCAGTTTTCCCACATCCCTTCCAATGTACATCATTTTCCTTTTCTGTCATATTAGCCGATCAGTCAGAAGTGTGTGTGTGTGTGTGTGTGTGTACATGTTTGTTTGTTTTTTAATCTCAAAGCATGACTTTGTATACCACATTGCCATGGTAGGCACCAGGCCAAACTCTCAAGGAACTCAAATTCGTCTTTGTCAGCTTTCTCCCTTTAGTATGCCTTCTTATGGTTTTTTAGAGAACCCTTACATCAGAGCCCTACTCCCTTACAGGTGCCATGTGCTCATACTCCCCATGGCTTTCTGGGACCTACATCTTTAGTACCCCCCCTTCCAGATTACTCTTTCTAAGTAGCACAATGTATTCCATGCTTTAAACATTTTTTTTGAGGGTATAAGGAACCAGGCTTTGGATTTTATGGGTTTAAAGAGTTTCTGGCAAAGACTATCCTCTAACAATATGGATCATCACTTCCTTGCCACCAAAAGTCAAAGAGTTGTCTGGGGTACCTGGTGTTTAATCTGGAGAGAGATTAGGTGACTTGCCCAGTGGCATACAGCTAGAATGTCATAGGCAGGATTTGAACTCAGGTCTTCTTGACTCTAAGGCTAACTCTGTCTACTAAGTAACTTCCATTTTAGTCATCAAAATTTTCCTTTCCTCTGCCCCACTCCTCTGGGACTCTGCTTTGTTCATTTCAGAGTAGTCTTTCATGCCTCGACTTCTGGTGACATGCACCTTTAATAAGCAGGCAGAGGCATGGCCAGGCCACACTGACCCGCTATAAAAAGATCTTGTGCTAGAATATATACCCTTCCTTTACAATCTTTGCTCTGGATTCTCATTCTTCAGCCCCATGCTCAGTGGATAAAATAACATAAATAAAATAACTGAATTTATACCTTAAAAGAGACCTCAGTGGCTATCTAGGATCCCGTGATATCCCATCTAATCCCATCCCACACAGCGAAAGTGCTTTGCAAATCCAAGAGCACCATATTAATGCTAGCTATCATTATTGTTATTATTCAGTCAAACCAATAATAGCCACACACAGAAAAAAAAAACCCTCTTCTTCCTCTGTTTGGGAATTGTTCCTTTGCTGTCTTTTCTCACTTGTCATGGTCCCAGGATCTATGACACAGGCATATCTGAGACAAGTTGGGGGGAAGCTGAAGGGTGTGTCATTGCTCACCTGGAGACACTGCATCGTTACTGCCCAAGTCTTTTGGTGGCTGCTGGGCCTTCAATGCAGCATAACCTGCAGCCTTTGCTTAAAGTCCTCCAGTGAGGGAAAGGTCACAAACACCCAAATGAGCATATTTCACATTGGGATGCCTTTTCTTTTAGGAAGTTTTTCTTGATATCAAGCATAAATTTATCTTTCTGCAGCTTCCAACCATCATTCCCAGTTCTGTCCTCTGAGGGCAACCAGAACTAGTCAGATACTTATTCCATACAGCCCTTCAAATACTATCATGCCTCTCTTTGAGTCTTCTCTTGCCCAGGCTAAATATGTCTAGTTCTTTCAACTGACCCTATGTGGCACAAACAGTAACTTGCCTATGAGCAGAGGTGGGGGAGGGGCTGGGGGGGTGGAGGAAGGGATGGGGAGTTAGTAATTAACCATTGCCTGCCCATGTGTGCCTGATTGAATGTGACAGTAGCAGCTGACCTGAGAAACTAACAATATTTTGAATGAGTGTTAATGGATTAATGTGTATCATTTTCAGGGAATATATCTGCATTTTAAGAGGAGTATTTTAAAAATACAATGACCATCCAAAAGAATGACCAAAGGTGGAGATATCAGACCAAGTTGATGAGTGGGTCCTTCCAGATCCTCTCCAAACATAGCATTTATATGGTCATTATAAGAAAGCTCTAGTATCTGATTGTGATAGAATCCTACTGTGCTATAAGAAATAAGGAGCTTGATGATCTTAGGAAAATGTGGATAGATTTGCTCGAAATAATGAAGAACAAAATGAACAGAACCAAGAGAATACTGTATACAGTAACAGCAATATTGTTTTAAGAACTAATCTGAGTAAGTTGTTTTGACTATTACAAATACCCAAATGAACTACAAGGGATGGATGAAAGAGAACGCTTTCTGCATCCAGAGAAAGAAGTGATAAATAGAGGTATGTATAGAATGGTTTTACTTATTTATGTCTAAGGTGGGCATCTCTAGAGTGGAGGAGGAGAGAAGAAAAGAGGGGAAAAAAGAAAGTTACATGCTAATTTTATCAGATATTTAAAAGGAATAGCAAGTTGTATATAATAGATTTGCAGTTTCATGTACAAATATTTTTTCTATTCTATTATGGTAATGTTATTTTTTTATTTCTTAAGTTCAGAATAAAATTAGTAATTTTTTTCAGAAAAATATGAAATTTCCCATGGAAATGGATACTTGATACATCGAAATAGCAATCAAACTAAGAATCTACTCTCCCCTTCAAAGTTCTCATTGGCTTGGCAATAGTAAGCAGAACTCTCTCTCAATATCCTACCTCCAATCCCATTGTCAATTCTTTAAATCTCTCCATTCATCTTGAAGAATTACAAGAAAACTAAATAAAATGCTTCCCATGATTAGCTGACATCTCCAAATTAGAATGACTACCAGGAAACCAGTTGTGAACAGTTAAAACAAAATAACAACAATAACAAAACGACAGCACCTAATACTTATTTAGTACATTAAAACATGCAAAGCACTTTGCAAATCTCTAATTTTATCCTCACACAGTCCTGGGAGGCAGCGCTATTATCATTCTCTTTTTACACACGAGGAAATCAAGGCAGGTAGTGGTTAAGTGATGTTGCTGCAGGTCACTCCACTAACAAGCATGTGCGGTTAGAGTCGACCTCTAGTCAGCCGCCTCACTAAGCTTCATCCTAAACACATTCAGGGCTTCCCAGCCAATAGTATTATGAGGAGTGCAACATTTTCTTATCTGTCTGTCTGTCTTGTGCTTTTTGGGACTCAAGAGTGCTTGGCAATGGTAGTTCTCAAAACCATCTATGCCCTTCCAAGCAGGCTAAATCTAGTGAGAAGACTTGGGTTCAAATCCTGCTTCCACTACCTACTACCTGTATGACTTTAAGCAAATCACTTTACATTGCTCAGCCTCAGTTCTTCATCCGTAAAATAAGGAGTTTGAACTAGATGGCCTGGTTCTAGATTCTTGTTCTTGTTCTAGATCTTTGATCCTATGATCTATGATTGTATGAGGATACTTTCATTTGTTTTAAATCAAATTTGTTTTCAATTGACAAGCAATTATTTTCTCTGATGGACTAAATATGAGGGCACTTTAACAAAGCCAGTTTGTTAGCAATGAAATGTCTATCACATCTGGCTGGATTTATCAAGTGATCCACAAGAAAGGTAAGAAACAGAACTAAATTGTTAGAAACAATTTGGTTTCCTTAATGATCCCTGTCAAACAATTTAAATCATACAGTGGTGGGCTGGAGGCATCATTTTGATCAGAGGCTAAAAATCAAATAATGTAATTGATTCTGGTATTAAGATTCCCCTTGGCACAGCAATGTTATCAATTTTAAAATGCTCCTCTTTCTCCCAATAAGTTATTTAGTACTACATAGACCCTGCCTCTGATTTCAGATAAAGCTAAGTGGGGAAGGCTGCCATTAATAGTCCATGAATCTAATGCCATGGGAAATGAGACGGATTGTTCATAAGTGGAGAAACTATGGGCTAGCCACCTGTAGTACCAGAATCAGGAGAGAGCCTACAGCAGCAGAAACTCTCTCTGGGTAAAGCTACCTAGGATAATGCAAATGACTTACCTTCTGAAATTGGTTTCATATTTTTTTTGAGTCAATGAGAGTTAAGTGACTTGCCCAAGGTCACATAGATAGTAAGTGTTTGAGGCTGAATTTGAACTCAGGTCCTCCTGACTCTAGGGCCAGTGCTCTATCCACTGTGAAACCCAGCTTCCCCTTGAAACTAGTCTCATTAATAGCAGATAATACATAATGAATAGATAGATAATACATAATTTTATATATAAATTCTTTAGAGGGCCCTGTTATGCATCATTTAAAGACAGCTAAAACTGATATTTCCACAGTAAAGTATTTCGCATAGCATGTAAACAAACTGGTAGGGATTCAGAAATAATTTTCACACTATTGCCAGAAAAGCACAACTTTGGCCATATATATATGACCTCTATAACAGTCCAGAGCACCTAGTCATCAAAGGACAGGAAGATTTTTGAATGTTTTTTGTACCCTGATTTCTTTTAACTTACCTTGTATCTTCCTGTGTCTATACAATCCAAGTATTATATTTGATTTCTTGAGTAGTGATTTTTTTTTTATGCTTACACCTGCCTGGCCCATATTGGGTCATTTTTTTGGTTCTATTTTTAAAATTATATAATTGTGCTGATTCATATTGCTTATTATACATAGGTTTACCCTTACTCTCAAGTTTTAGGTCATCTCAAGAAGTGCTGTCAAATCAATATGCTGCCCTGAATCTCCCAGATGGTAGACTACTCCAACAACACCTGTGCCACTTTCATATCAAGGGTTTGAAGATTTTAAGATTCTAGAGTGACAGGTAGCAAGTAGATTTCATATTCTTCCATGTATATGTTTTCACTCAATAAACAAGTTGATACTATCCATCAGCATTGACTATGGCACCATATTCCTTGGTTCTTCTCCTATAACAGAAAGAGTTCTGTTAGTTCAACCTAATGACTTACTGTTCACAAATTTTCACTAGATCCCATTACCTACTAAATAAAGTTCAACTTTCTGATCCATGAATTCGAATGGCAACTTTCTCCCTCTACCCTTTTGTTTCTACCTCTCCCCTTTACAAAACCTATACTATAACCAAACTGGACTATTTGCTTTTCTGTAAACATATTACACATGCCCTCTTTTTCTGGAAGAACCATTCTTCAATTTCTGTCTAACCAAATTTTATCCATGTTCCATAGTGCATTTCAAAATCCAATTCTTTTATAAAGGCTTCCCTGATTCGCCAGCAGGAAATTATGTCTCCTCTGAACTTGCATAGTTCTTCCGATTTACCTTTCCTATGACATATCACGTTCTGCTTAGTTGCTGGATACACAGTTTTATGGCTACAACGGAGTGCAGAAGTTGTATGTTACTACATGGATTCCATAGAAGACTCTCTTACAGTCTGATTTCTCATAAAAGCCAAATTGTAAGTTTCTATTGCCCTATAATTTTTTTACCTACTTGGTATTTTCCTAACCTTGCTGCATGCAGGCATTCTTGGAGTTTGGAACTTTAACTCTCAAAATAATTTCAGAACTTGTTGAATATTCCTTTGGGTCAGTTGCCTTTGGAAATTCCAGATTTTGATCTCACCTGGTCTTTCTGTTCACTCCCCTGAGTCTCAGTTTGGACTTTCTGTCTCCTCACTTCATTAGGTGAGTTTTCTTCCAATGAGCCAATTAATTGTTTCTGATCTCAATCTTTCACTTCTTGGTCATTCCAGAGAAGTCAACTGATGTCAAAATCAGGAAACTGACAATGTTGATTTTTGTGAATGTTTTTTCTCCCTGTGTTAGATTGTAAGTTACTTGAGGAAAAGGTCTATGTCTTAATGAGCTTCATATCCTTCAAAGCAACAAGCACAGTTACTTTGAAATAGAAGTTATTTCATAAATCCAATTAATGAGTCTTAATCAAATTGTATATAGCATTTTAAGGTTTATAAAACATTATCTTCACAAAAACACTGCATGCATTGTGTTCTAGTCAATCCTTCGTAATCCTATGTCTGTGGTTCTCTTTTATTTTTTAAATCCAACTGTAAGACTTTACATTTATCACTATTAGAATGAACACATCTATTAGACTTCGTTGTATTTATTTCAGCTTATAATTCTAGCTTGTCAACAATGTTTTTGATTCTGATCCTATAATCCAACATGTCATCTACCCTTTTAAGCTTTCTACCACCTACAAATTTGATAAATTGTCTATCATTCAAGTTATTAATAAAAAAAATATTGAACAGAAGTGGCAGAACCAAGATGGTAGAGGCAGCAACCCAGCCAAATTCTTCCAACATTTCTCTCCAGGAAACTTTAGAATAATGATTCAAATAAAATTGTGGAGTGTCAGGGGCAACAAAAGGTCAGGGTGAGATGTTTTCCAGGCTAAGATAACTTAGGAGGTCAGCCAAAGAGGTCTATGACACCACAGTCATGGCAGCACATGGAACATACAGCAGCAGCAGCAGCACCAGCTGTGACTCTTGGGGATTTCCACAATAGTTGCAGCAGCTGCTTTCAGAGGTCTCATCCCAGATATGATAAATGGGTCAGACAACTGGTCAGAAAGAAATTACAGGGGACCCTTTGCTGGCACTAGGTGCAGCTGGCACTGATTGAAACCTCTATTGCCCATCCATAGTTCTGAGACACATTTCTGGGATGGAGAAGACTATTTATGATCAGTCATAAGGGAGCAGGGCCCTAGTCCCTGTTCTAGGGCAGAGAGGAGCACTAACACTTGTGCTCCTTTGTGTAACAAAGGAGTTCTAAGGCCAAGAGGAGCACTGGTGTTTGCTGCCACATGGGAGCAGGGGCCCTTCCTAAGTAAAGACCTGAGTACAGAAAAGGAGAGAAGTGACCCCATCTCTCCCCAGGTCACATCACCTTGGAAGCACAGAAAACTTGCAGACTCTCAGAATTAGCTTTGAAAATAGTTGCACAAAAAATCATGAACGTTGTCACAGTACATCCCCAGCCCCAGATGAGCAGAGCCCAACTTTAACATAAAGTTCAAAGTTAAGAAATAGGCTGGAAAAACAACAAAGAATGTAACCACACAAAGCTATTATGGTGACAAAGAAGATCAAGGCACAAACTCAGAAGAATATAGCAATGTAAAAAAATAGCTACAAGCAAAGCTTTGAAGAAAATACTAATTGGGTATAAACCCAACAAAAATTCCTGAAAGAGATAAAGAAAGAGATAAGAGTAGTAAAAGAAAAATGGAGAAAAACCAATGAGAGTGATGCAAGGAAATTATAAAGAGAATTACCAGCCTGGTAAAAGAGACACACAAAAACATTCTGGAAAAAAGCACTCCTTAAAAAACAGAATTGGCTGAATGATAAATGAAGCACAAAAATTCTTTGAATAGAAGAGCTTCTTGAGGAGAGGATTCTGGGAAGTTGATGGAGTAGGTCAGAAAGTGCTGAACTCTCAAGATTTTCCCCCACAAAAGAGTTAAAATAGCACCTTAGGGCAAACAAAGTGTGGGTGGAGATAAATAAGAAAAAGGGTCCTCTGCAGACAATTTGAGAAGATCAGAAGAAATATTCTAAGAGGAAGTTTTGTCCCTATGAAGAGTAAACACCTCCAGCCTAGGTGTGTTTTAACAGCAAGCAAGGAGCCCTGTGGTTAGTTGGCTTGAGAGGGTACTGGAACGTTTGCCCCTGGGATAGTGAGGGGAGTTGGGCTCATGAGCCTGGGGAAGGTGGAGGGAAGACCTGCTGACTAGAAACACCAGACCCAGCTGTGCTTTGGAGAGCTCTGGGGGTAAGAAGGAACCAGCACATACCTGGTGAGTGCAGAAGCAGTGGGGCAAAAAGCCCCTGGCTGTGGGCACTTGCAGGAAGCTGGAGGTTTGTCTTTGGTTTCAGAAGGGACGACCTGAAGATCTGAAGCAAGAGGCACCATTTCCCACGCCTCAGGGCTAGAGATGATTAGAAATAATTAGGATATCACCACACACACACACACACACACACACACACACACACACACACAAATGCACAGGCAGAGGAGAAAGAATCCAACTCTAGAAACCTATTATGGGAAGAGAGATGACCAGGATTCATCCTCAGAGGAGGATATTGAAGTAAAGAAACCCCCAAAGAGTAATATTAAATGGTCACCTGCCCAAAAAGAATTCATAGAAGATTTTTTAAAAGACTTTAAAAATCAAATGATAGAGAGGGAGGAAAAATTAAAAAAGAAAATAAGAATAATTCAAGAAAAACAAGAAGGGTATGAAAGGAAAGTTAACCAATTAGAAAAGGAGATTCAGAATCTTAAGGAAGAAAATGACACCTTGAAAATTAGAATTGGTCACAGTGAAGTCAGTGAAATTATAAGAGACCAAGAAATGATTAAGCAAAATATGAATAATGAAAAAATAGAAGAGAAAGTGAAACATAAGAAAAATTATTTGGAGAACAGATCAAGAAGAGAAAATTCAAAAATAATTGGACTAACTGAAAATTATGATCAAAAAAAGAATCTTGATACAATAATACAAGAAAAAATCAAAGAAAATTGTCCTGAAGTATTATAACAAGGGAGGAAAGTAGAAATGGAAAAAAATTCATCAATCACCACTTAAAAGAGATCCTATGAGGGAAACTCATAGAAATATCATAGTCAAATTCCAAAACCCACAACTCAAGGAAAAAATATTAAAGACATTAAGATTAAAGCAATTTAAATACGATGGTACCACAATAAGAATTACACAAAACCTAGCAAGCAGCAGAGACATTAAAGGACCGTAGGTCTTGGAACACAATATATTGAAGAACAAAAGAACTGGAACTCCAGCCAAAAATATCATACCCTAAAAAGTTAAATATTATCCTGAATGAAAAAAATGGACATTTAATAAACTCTCAGATTTCCAAGACTTTGTTAAAAAAAAAATCCTGAACTTAATAGAAGATTCAACATATAAGAACTAAGAGAAATATAAGGCATATAACAAAGACTGAATATAAGGGACCTATAAGGACAAACTGTTTGCTTTTTATATATGTAAAATGGATGCCTACGATTCTTACCAATAATTGGGTAATTTATAAGAAAGATTGGGATAAACCTTAGAATGATATGAATTTAAAAAGTAAAATAGTTTAGGAACAGCTTAAAAGAGTAATTATTTGAGATGGAAAAGGGAGAATTGTTACAGAGGAATCAGATGGGGAGGAGGGCTGGTAGTTCTGGTAACCTGCTTTCATTGGGAATGGGTTTAAGAGCAAACAATACATACATATTAGGAGAATGTAATAGTCTTTTAAATTTAGAAGAAATAAAACAGTAAGGGAATAGGGAGGGGGGAGAGTACAAAGGAGGAATCTTTAGAGGAGAGGGTGAGAGAATAGGCAAATAGGGGTATAGAAGAGTGTTCAGATTTATGGGAATGGGAAGAAAGGGGAGGGATCCTTGGAGGAGGGTAGACAAGTCTTAGGAGGGCAAGGTAGTGGACAGAAGTAAAGTAGAGGAGGCAGAAGGGATAGGAAACAAGAAACATAATCATACATAAAAAACAAAGGTCAGGAGTAGAATAGGTTTGGGAAAGCATGTGTCTGTATATGAGTATGTATATATCTATAGCTATGGAGAAACATATCCAAACTTTATTGTGGCCTTCTGGGGAGGATTGGGGGGAGGGAAAAAAGAACAAAGTAAAAAAGTGCACAGCAGAGAACAAAATAAAACTCACAAGGAAGCAAAGAAAAGATGGAAAGTTCTCAACACAACAAGTATTATTTATCATACAGGCTTTCTTGAAATGAAAGTTTATTGTTACATATTTTGAATCCTCTCATGTTTTGCTATGCACATGACATGCTTTTATTTCTTTCTAAATTTATATTTAAGTTTCAATATTTAAGCTTATGATATGTTTTTGTTTCTCTTTTCTCTATTTGTGTTCTGGCATAAAAAAATTTTGAAAAAAAAAAAGAAAAAAAGAGCTTTTTAAAAAGCAAAATTGGCCAAATGAAAAAAGAGGTACAAAAGCTCATTGAAGAAGATTATTCTTTAAAAATTAAATTGGCAAGTGGATGCTAATGATTTCATAAGACATAAAGAAACAACAAAACATGGTCAGAAGAAAAATATTTAACAAAATAATAACAAGAACAGATGCCTATGGCATTGCACCAGAGAAATTCAGGTTGACATCAATACGTTAATAACTACTATTTAGTTCCAAGCATTCAACCAGCTCTAAATCAACCTAATTGGGGGTGGCTAGGTGGCACAGGGAATAGAGCACTGGCCCTGGAGCCAGGAGGACCTGCGTTCAAATCTGGCCTCAGACACTTAACACTTACTAGCTGTGTGACCTTGGGTAAGTCACTTAACCCCAATTGTGCCTTCAAAAATAAAAAAAAAAGTAAATTAACCTAATTATAATATCATCCATCCCACATCTCTTCATGTTGTGTGTAAGAATATTGAGAATGAATTAAAAAACATTTACTAGTACTTGCTTTTTGGCAAGGATCATTCTCAGTTCTAGGCTTAAAAATAGAAAAAGAAGACAGTCTCTCTTGAGGAGCTTACATCTTGATCAGAAGACACCCTATATGGGCAAAATCAAACACAGCGCAGATGGAAAGGACTATGAATTCTTAGGATACAGTGAGGTTTCTGCCTCATAGGAGACACCTACCACCATTAAGAAGGAAGGTTTGGGCCTAATGGTGAGAATGGAGAGGGGATTCTGAGTTCTCTCCTAAGGGTAGGGATGGAGTAGTCAGTGTCAGGCCAGGAGAAAAAAAAGGGAAAGGGAAAGGAAGGCTGGGCAACGGTTACAGAGTAGGGAAGGCAGAGGTAGAGTCACTTAACACCATCTGCAGTTAGAAACCCCACCACCACCCAAGTGCTCCAGCAAAGGTCTGAGGCAGCCTGTAGTGGGAGATGATAAAGATAGATATTTCAATACTTTACGTATGTAAGAAAAAAATTATTCTTGTCAAATACATTGTTCAATATCTAAATCTACAGTATTTCTACAGTCTACCACCCTATACCATCATCAGAAAAGGAAACAAAGTTTGTCCGACACGATTTGTTTTTGATAATCATATTGGTTTTGTGATGACTGCATGATGATTCTTTCTAGATGCTTAGGAACCATGATTTTAATAGTAAATTTTAAAAATGTGTTAGGACGATGTCAAGTGCTCCACTAAATAGCTTAAAGAATGTACCTCCTTTTTGATATTAATGTTAGCCAGTTTCAAGTTGCCTGGAATCTCTCCCCTTTCCCATGATTTTTAAAACACAGAAGCTCAGTGTCTTTCTACGATTTTTGGAATATCTAAGCCATAGTTCATCTAGGTTTAGCTGAATTAATTAAAGGCAGATAAGTGGTCTTTCACCCTTTCCTCACTTATCTTGAATTTCAATTCTTTTGTCAACTGTATCTTTTAGTTTAATAATGATTCACCTTGGTAGAGAAAGTCCTTCCTTCTTTGCATTATCATCATACCAATCAACCCAAGTCATGGTCAGACTTCTTTGATCTTCCTGTTGCCCCCAGTGTCACTTTGAATAATTGAATGCTAAAGCATTCATCACCACTTTCTGCCCTTCAGAATTCTTGATATTATTCTGAGCTATGTCATTCTTCTGTTTATCCTAACTTGCCTGATCTGCTTCTATCTCCTGCCAATTTTTAAAAAATTTTACTTAAATTTAATCTGTGAGTTCCCTGTGTATCAACATCAGTCTCTTCGGACAAGAGGTTTTAACATGGGGATTCTTAATATTGTTTAATACACACATATACACATGCATACATATGTTATATGCATGTATATATGTACCTTATATACATATTTGTATATGGACATGCATACAGATATGCGTACATTATGTGAATGTACATTGTGCATGTTGAGTGTATTCGTGTGTATATGTAGGTGCATACATATATGAGCACATGTGTGTGCACAGTTATGAATGTAACATATTTTAATGACTGCATTTCAATCATTTAAAGGTAGCCAAATGGTGTAGTAGATAGAGAACTGTACCTATACTTCACTGTATCTAACTTCAAATTCACCCTCAGACATTTATTAGCTGTGTGACCCTGGACAAGTCACTCAACATCTGTTTGCCTCAATTATAAAATGAGGGTAATAACAGGACATATATCTCTCAGGGTGGTGGTGAAAATCAAGTGAGGTAATATTTGTAAGGTGCTTAGCAAAGTGCCTAACACATACAAGTTGCTAATAAAATGCTTATTTTGAGAATATATGTATATGTATACACACATGTGCATATATACCTAAATACATACATACATAAATATGTATACACACATACTCTATATACACACACATATATATTATACACACACACACATTTTTTCCTTCTGTAATCTTGTGTGCTTTGTTTTCTACATATAAAAGAGAAAGGGTCCATAGGCTTTGACAGATTACCAAGGGAGTCTATGACAAAAACTCACAAAATAGTCCTAAGAACACCTGCTTTAGACTATTTTTCCTTTTTTATTTTTTTTTCTACTTGAAAATTTCTTTTTTTTTCAAATTTTATTTTAGTTTGCATCATTCATTTCCACAAGATTTTGAGTTACATATTTTCTCTCCCTCTTTCCCCCACCCACCGCCCCAAAACAGCCATCCCAGTGTGTCCCCCCTCCCCCAGTCTA
>CM053580.1:397641949-397662631 GCA_028627135.1 Pseudochirops cupreus | reverse complement strand
TTACTTTGCTTCTTATGCTTATTCTTACTCATGGTTGTTCAGTCCGTGATTTTTTTTTAAATCTCTGTGGTGCTCTGCTTCCAGAAGGGAAAGCTCTGTCCCAAATCGCTGGGGTCCTCCTGGCTGCCGTAGCTCATAGGAAGATGCTGGGACTCTTCCTACTTACTTCCGGCAGAGTGGATAATGAAGACTCCAAGACCGAGGCCCAAGATGGCGATCTGGATCCAGGCCGCTCAACGCGAGAGCACTGGCCTCAGAAAAATCGCTTAGTCCCCCTGCTGTCTGCAGGCTGCGGGCGGGAAGCTGCAACGCAGAGGCGGGTGCAAAACCTCTGCCTTTGGCTTTTCTGCTCTGGAGGCCTTCCGGCCAGACTGCTTAACTCTCCTTGATTCGCAATTCCCACTGAGCTAGTGCTGAACGCTGCTTGCAGCTGCCGCTAATCTGCTCACCTGAGGCTCCTCCACTCCTCCCGTCCAGCTGCCCCCAGGGCACAGCCGCGACTTCAGGCCAGGCTGGTTTCGGTTCGCAGTGCTGATATGGTTCCTTGTAGCCAAGCTGACTTTAGTGGGAAGTATCTTTGTGTGTGTTTTGGAGTTCTAGGATTGGTTTAGAGTCCTATTTTATGGGTATTTTGGGGTGGCTATGTGAGAGCTGCGATATGTTGCTGCTGCTATGCCGCCATCTTCTATTTTTCCTTTTTTCCTAACTGGAACTGTGTACTCACGTCCCAGGATTTTGTTCTTGAAATCACCCATCACTCTCGTGCTGAGTTTCTCTATAGAATTTTAGCAAGGAGATTCTATTTATCCTTGCTTTCAACTCTTAGAAATTTGCTTTCCCCAAATCTAAGACTATACCCAGCAATGCGATCTTCATCCATCACGAACTCAAGATGCATGGGCACTTCTTCTTGGGGTTTCTGTCATTCATATTTTAGCTCCCTTCCATCTAAGATTATCCCCAATTTATCTGTTCTATAGCTAGTTTTTACATAGTCATTTGCATGTCGACTCTCGTTGTGAATTCCTTGAGAACAGGGACTGTCTTTTGCCTTTTTTCTTATCTCCAGTGCTTAGCTCAGTGTCTGGCATATAGAAGGTACTTAATAAATGTTTTACTTGACTGACTTTATTCAACACAATATGGTTCAGAAGAGTTGATCTGGTGTAATATAGTGTAAAGCATAACAGCTAGGTGGAACAGTGGATAGAGTACAGGGCCTGGAGTGAGGAAGACTCAACTTTGTGTGTTCAAATCTGACCTTATACACTTGCTAGTTGTGTGATTCTGGGCAAATCACTTAACTCTATTTGTCTCTGTTTCCTCACTTGTAAAAATGAGCTGGAGAAGAAAGTTGTAAACTATTGCAGTATCTTTGCCAAGAAAATATCAGATGGGGTTACAAAGAGTTGTGTATGACTGAAACAATTGAACAACAATAAATAATTGAGCTTAAATAAAGAGCACTGAATTTAGAGTCTGAAGATTGGGGTTTGAATCCCAGTTCTGCTTCTTATGTGATGCTTAGAAATTTGATCAAGACTTATGGACCTCAGCTTCCTTAAAAAAATAAAATAAAATAAAAAGGGATACTCAGACTAAGGTGCCTTCCAGTTCTCAAGTTATTTGATGCCCTTCATCATTTGTATATTTTGATGAATTAAAATATTTAAGAAAACATTTTTGTATGCAGAAAGAATAAATCCTTTTTTTTCAATTAAAAAAAATACTGGTGTTGCTAGGTGGTGCAGTGAATAGAGCACTGGCCCTGGAATCGGGAGGACCTGAGTTCAAATCTGGCCTCAGACACTTAACACTTACTAGCCATGTGACCTTGGGCAAGTCACTTAAGCCCAAATGCCCTGCCTTCCCCTCTCCAAAAAGCAAAAAAATAAAAATTAAAAAAAATTAAAAAGAAAATATTAGACTTTGTTAGGGGTTCTGCTTTAAGCAGAGAAAGGGCTTCAACAGGTGCTCAGTCATTTTGAAGCCCTCCGTCTCTACCACAAAAGGCCTCTTTGCCAAGGATGCGATAAGTTTCGAGAACTCACTGTGTACTTCCTACTTTGGACCAGGGGTTTTGTAGCATGCTACCTCCACAATATCACTTCTGTTTCTCCTCCCACTGATTTTTAACCACAATGTCCACAATCATCCTCCCCCTCCTCTCACTCATGTGTTTTCTCATGTGCTCTTATAGAATGTTATTACATCCATGCCATTAATTGAAGCTGTTCCATCTGAATAAGGTATACTTCTGGATTTCTGCATTTCAGTTATGAATCACATTCTACCAAGTCTTAGTGATACCCATGAGGCCAAATTTATCTCTTTGCATTAAGATCTTTTGTTTGCTTTGTTGCGCTTTGACACCTGAAGCCTTGAATTATGTTAGTGCCCTTTTCCTGGATGTTGTCTCCTAATTATTATAGGCCTCTCCACTGATATTCGTCCTAAGTTTTACCTGATCTCTTCTTTGATCTCTGCCTTGGCAGATGTAAACTGGCAATTTTCTCCTTTCCCCTTCATTTTCCATTTAAAATCCATTTTGCTCAATGGGGAAATGTATTTTTTTTTTAAACCAACCCTCATTAAATGCACTCCATTCTTATCCTGTCATTCCAGTTTTTGAAAGCCTGGTCCATACAGCCCATTCTCTGACACCAGTTTCCTAGTCAGCCATTTCACATTACTGACTTTATCATATGAAATTCCTACCTCAGTATCAGTGATGAAAACATCACTAAGTTTCACCAAAAACAAACAAACAAAAACGTTGAATCTCTATCAATGCCCTCTATGTCAATTACCGTGGCAGTCTAATTTAACACGTTTCTGGAGGCTCTCCATTGCAATCCAAATATTCCCAGAGCAGGCAGGGAAGGGGAGTAGGAGGATATATGTCTCATCTTTGAAAAGAACAGCTCCCAGTAATATAGGCTAAGAGGTAGCATGACATAGAAAATGAAAAATGTCCTCAGGTTTGAGAAGACTTGGGTCCAAGTTCCACTTTTATCATATAATAGGTTAACTCTAGGCAAATCACTTAACCTCTAATGTCCCAAGGAATTTTTTAATATAATTATTTTCAGAAGAGTTGGCAGTGAGGTGGTGCAGTGGAAAGAGCACCTAGCCTGGAGTCAGAAAGACCTGAGTTCCAAATTCAACCTCAGATACAATTTACCAGCTATGTGGCCTTAGACAAGTCACTTATCTTCTGATTGCTTAAGTTTTCTTATCTGTAAAATAGCACCCACTTCCCAGGGTTGAGGATCAAATGAGATAATAATTGTAAAGTGCTTAGCACAGTTTCTGGCACATAGTAATAGTTGTATAAATGTTGGCTGTTACTATTATCTGCATCAGTAGAATTTCCTCCATAGGAATTCTGCACACCAATGAAATCACATTCAGAGATTACTCCTCCTCCTCCTCCTCCTCCTCCTTCTCCTCCTGCTACCACCACCACCATCACTACTACCACCACCACAACCATTACTACCACCACCACAACCATTACTACCACCACCACCACCACCACTACTACCACCACCACAACCATTACTACCACCACCACCACTACTACCACAACTACTGTTAGTACCACTAACAACAATAGTAGTATAAACTAATAATATGAATCGAATGTTTCTATGCTTCTTTGTGGTTGTAACATTCCTTTATATACATTTTCTCATTTGATCATAACAATAATGTTGATAGATAGGTAAGGCTTGTGTTATTATCCTCACTTTGCAAATTAGGAAACTAAGCTCAGAGAAATTAAATTATTTGCCCAGGGTCACAAAATTAGTCATCATTATAGTTGGGACTCACTTCCAGTCCTCTGACCTCTAGGCCAATGCCCTTTCCACATTACACTACACACTGCCTTCTCACAGGAGTTTCTAACTAAAACTTGGAAAAGGATCAGTTCCAGCCAGATCATGAATGGTCCCAATGAGATGTATGTGACTTAACTGAGGAGGTGGATTTCTGTTGTTAATAGGGGGAGAGTTGATTTGAAATAGATGTTCCCTTAAAAAGAGACTTCCACTGACCTTCAAATCTGCCATAAAGCTTAAAATGTAGAAGATGCTATGTTGCTTTGATTTCTCAAGGGGAAGAGCCAATATAGGCAAAGCAAGGAGAAATTTGTTTAGAAGGAGTACATGCCCAAATCAGTACAGAAGCAGTGAAGAGAGCTTAAGAAGAGTTTTCTAGGGGTTCTGGTCTTTCCTCTTTTCCACTATATAGAATAGCTGTCACCTATTCTTCTCCAGGTAGACCTCTAGGTAGAGGATTCCTTGACTCTTTTTTGCTTATTCTCGTTTTTCATTATTTTCTTGCACCACACTCCTTTCTCTTCCTAATTTTTCCTCTACTTCCCTTACTTGATTTTCAAAATCCTTTTTGAACTCTTCCATGGCCTGTGACCAATTATACTTTTTTGGGGGGAAGTTCTTGATGCTATAATGGCAAGCCCAGAAGTAGTTCACACCTTGTTTCAACTATTGAATTAACACCTTGTTTCAGTTCGAGTTTCTTTTGAGCATTGTATCAAGTCTGTTAAGAAACAGAGTGTGTGAACCCCACAACTTGTGAACCCTAAAACTCATGAACTCCTGCAACAGGAAGGGGAGCAGCTAATGACCATATATAAGGAGAGGCCCAGGCTAGAGACAGCAGAACTGAGAAAAGGATTCTTGTGGTGGCAGAGTCAAGAAGGAGAAAAGTTGTGGTATCCTGGCACTCTGTTTGTCTGCTCTGTCTGTGTTGATGTTTGTTCATGATACTTTGTATAGAAGCTCTGGGACCTTTTTGGAAGCCCTAAAAGAGGATTTTCTGGTTGTATGTTTACAGAAGTCTTGGAGGAAGGTTTTGGAGGTCCTGGGACTTGACTGATAATTTATGCTGACTTCTTGGACCTTGTTTGTGGGTCTGTGTTGATTTCTATGCTGATGATTTTTGTTGAGTTCTCAGGCCTTGTTGATGGGTCTGAGTTGATTTCACAGGCAGATAGTGAATTGATGATGATGCCGGCAATGTATATGAATATTATTGAGCCTCTGTTAAGCTTTGTCTTCCCAGAAACAGAAACTGAGAAGGACTTGAGGTGGACTGGACACTGTGAGCTTCATGGAATGGGAAATGGATGAAGAACTGGACAAGGAGCTGGACAAGGAACTGGGAGCTGCCTGCCCTTGAACCCAGGTGACACTTGGAGCTGGACTATGGAAGAGGAACCACGGAAGGGGAGAGCTAGCCTCAAGTCAGGATGAAAGAAGACTTTACTTGGATATTGTGTACTGACTGAGAAGATTGTGATTTACTGTGACCTAGGGGTAAAGAATTTTGACTTTTGTACTGTGTGTCCCTTAAGGAAGCAAGTCTCCTTAAGGATGATTGAATGATTGAGTTACTAAATGATTGTACTTTGTTGAAAACTATGTAATCACTTTGGTGAAAACTATGTGGCCATTTTAGTGATAAGTTGTTGAGTTGTGACATGGTGAATGCTGTACCTTGTTTTTCTGTGAATGTTTTGCTCTGATTTGTTATTGACTAAATAGCGAGCTCACTATACTATGTAATCAGAACCTTGAAAGCTGTTCACAGTGGCAGTCTTCTGGAAAGCTTCTCATATTTGGCTTTACAGATGAAGGAACTTTGACTTTGTTGTCTTCTTCTGGTTGTATCTTTTGATCTTCTTTGTCACCAAAGTAAGGTTCTATAGTCTGAATTTTTCTATGCTTGTTGCTCATCTTCCCAGCCAAACACTTGACTTTTTAACTCTTTGTCAAGGTAGGACTCTGCAACCAGTGGGAGTATGGTTAGGGGATGGGGTGGGTGTACTGTCCCAGGCTTCAGGAGTTTTGTATCAGCCACTTGATCCCCGACTTGTGACCAAACCCCAGCTATACCACCCTCCTGTTACACCCAGGTCTTGTAGAATTTTCACACTGACCTTCTATGCTGTCTTTGGTGTATGTGGGTTGAGAAGCCTGGAAACCACCACAGCTGCCAGTGATACAGTCATGTGAGGAATGCTCCAGCCCCATCTGTGTCAACATGGCCCATGCCAGACTGCAATCTGCTCCCAACCTGGTGTGATAGACCCTTCCTGTCAACCCTCCAGGCCTTCTTGGGCTTGAGATCTGTTTCACTCTGTTATTTTGAGGGTTCTATAGCCCTAGAATTTGTATAGAGTTATTTTTACAGGTATTTGGAGGGATTTGGAGGAGAGCTCAAGCAAGTCCCTGCTTTTACTCCACCATCTTGACTCTGCCCCCACTCTTTTTTTTTTTTTAGCTTATTCTCTAGTGGTTTCATGGGAGGTACTGCTGGGTCCATTGTATGTCTCTGTTGGACATGAATGAATGAATGAACATGTATTAATTATTGGTTTCTATGTGGAAAGCATCACCTTAAGCACTGGTGATACAAAAAGAAAAACAAAATGGTCCTTGCTCTCAAGAAATTATAATTCTAATGGGGGAGTGTAGCACTAATATAATATTCACAGTGCCCACAATCACTATAAATGTACCTGCATGGTGTGCAATCACCAAATATAACAGACTCTCCATATAGAAGACAGAAGCAAAACATTTATTCAGAAACCAGAAAACCAAATCTCAAAACCAATAAGCCAGTTCCAACACAGTAGCAAAGACATTAATAAGCTACAACAGCACAGAGAACCACAGCATCCTTTAGCCTTTCCACAAACCAACACAAGACCAATATTTACTTACAAGCCTATCTGTCTCCTTGCCTGAGTATGCTATCCTCTAAACCATCTATCTGGTTCTGACTCCCAGCTTCCTGTGGGCTCTGCTCCACCCTTCAGCAAACTCCTCTCACCACAAGCTCCATGTGACTATATTCAGCCTATTAGGGGGCAGAATTTATTTTCAAAACAGGGAAGGTCTTCAATGTCCTTAGGCTTATTAAGGGACAGGGAAGATCTTCAAATTCCCATTACCATTACAGGGAGCCATCATATAAATGAGATTTCAACTGTAAGTCAGATGGAAAGATGCTGTGGGCCATAGATGCAGTTATAAAGCAGATGGTAATACTTTTCTTTAATGCCATTTCCACTAAATAAACCTAGTACTTTCTGTTACTGAGCTATTTGACATTGTCAGTGACTTTGATGGCCAGAACTTTCTTTTCCAGGTCTTCATTTGGTGTAACTGCCAGGTCATATCTGCACATGAGTTGCTTCCCTGGGCCATGAATTCAGGGGCCAAGTTGGAAGCAGGGCCAGTGGTATGGGCAATGCTGCTATTATCAGAGATCTGCCCTTATCTGATCATTTGTAACAGCTGGTGGTGGTAGTTTTGGAAATGATGGGACCATTCAAAATAATAGCTGACACAGGAAACACTGAAGTTTGTAAATGGCTTAATACATATTATCTCACTTAAGCCAATTCTATGATGTTGATACTACAGGTGTTATTATCTTCATTTTAATGGTGAAGAAAATGAGACTCATAGAGTTTAAGTAACTTGCCAGTGGTTCCACAGAGACAGGATTTGGAATCAGGTTATTTATTTATCTAAATCCAGCACTTGATTCACTATACTGTATTTTCCCAGTAATGTTTCTGTATCTTGTTTCTTTAAAGATATGATTAAGACTAATATTCGCAATGTGTAGGAATCATTTTGGTGGGGTTCTGTGAAATTATTCAGCTAGAATTTACCCTGGAAGTGGTTGGTAGTTTTCATTAAGTCTCTCCCTTGAGCAAAACTTGGAGTTTAGTCCACCAAACAAGAGAGTACTCAGGCTATTAACAGACTTGGGGTGGGTGCTCTGGTCTTGTTAACAAAATGTTTTAAGTTCCCTGGTTCTGGTAGCTCTGTGATGAAGAGTTATTATTATCACAGTGCATATATTGGAATCTCAGTGTTAACGAAGGCAGAATTTGGCTGACTGCTAATGAGTGTTGGCTTCCTGTTCAGCAGTCTGAAGCATCAGCTGTTGAAAGATGTTACTGAACTGTAGCAGAATATTGCTATGCATCAGATATTCCTACTTGAGCCTTGTGCTATGACACAACCATTATTATGCATAGGATCATTGTGGAAAAATTGTACTGACAGAAAAGGCACAGAATAGATGGCAGAAGAATGAGGGTTATATTTATTGGACTTTTTCTGTTCTTCGTACATTGTATACAATGGGAAGAATTCTGAATTTGGAATCTGAGGACTTGCATTAGACTTGACCATGATTGTGACTTTGGATAAGTTCCTTAACCTCTCCATTCTTAAAGTTTCCTCATCTATACAATAAGAGGATTAGATGAGATGACCTCTAAGATCCTTTCTAGCATCAAATAGATGCTTTTAGATTTTTAGCACATACAAACAGTGTATTATCCCTCAAAGAAGCAACTGTTGCCCTTGGTTACTTGCAATGGTTAAAATGGTGGTCAAGGGCAGAGTGGATTGCTGAGCTCTTTTTGCAGGCCACAGTACTCCAAGAGTAGTACTTGAATAAATGGCATGTTAAGCTGTGCTCAGCCACTGTACTTCCTACTGAGAGCAATGACAAATAACGGACTTCAAAGATGCCATTGTGGGGAAAAAATGAGTTCTTTAAGAAAGAACAGTATTTGTCTTCCTCAAGTGTGATATGTGGTTGAGACAAAATGTCTGGAAAAGAAAATGGTTTTTCACTTGACATTGGAACTTTGTTCCTTTTATTAAAATTAAAATGGAAGTTTTTTTATGGAAATTGAAATGTTTTCATTACTTCTCTTCCAATCATTCGTTCACTCACATCCTGTAAAATATCTAATCTAGAACTAGTAAGGCGGCAACTTACAGAATATAAATGCGAAGATGTATAATATCAATAGAAGCAAATCATGTTCTTTGAACGACATTTGATGTCTCAGAAAAATAATGTGTCCATTTTTATCAGTTGTATTATGCAGGAACATATATATTCTAGAGACTAGAGATCTGCCTGTCCATTAAATACATGCATTAAGAGAAAAAAATGCAAAAATCTAGCCTATTATATAAGATTCTGTACTCTATCTATAAGGAGTATAAAAAGAGCTGATTTTCCTAGTGTATATTTGCATTTATTAATTTTAGAAAATAGTTTTTAAATGATGGAATTTTTTAAACAACAAGAACAAAGTGGAGGTGAAAGTACAGCACTAGTAAAAACCAACCTTTCTACACCCTTCTTGCAATGTTCCCCTTAGCACAAACTTAATGATTCAACATTTCCCCATAGTGTAGTGAACTCTATTTATTCAGCAGTAAATTAAGACAAAACATTCACAGAAATCAAAGTACAGCATTCACAATGTTATGACATAACAACTTATCACGAAAATGGCCACATAATTTTCACCAAAGTGGTCATATAGTTTTAAGCAAATGATACAATCATTTGGCAACTCAATCATTTAGTAACTCAATCATTTAGTAAGTCCTTAATTCAATCATCCTTAAGGAGGCTTGTCTCCTTAATGGACACAAAGTACAAAGGTCAAAATTCTCCACCCCTAGGTCATAGTAAATCATAATCTTCTCAATCAGCATAAGGTACCCAAGAAGAGATCTTTTCTTCTGGACTTGAGGCTGGCTCTCAGCTTCCATGGCTCCTCTTCCATGGTCCTAGCTCCTGCCTGAATCTACACAACTGTCACCTGGGTTCAAAGGCAGACAGCTCCCAGTTCCTTGTCCAGCTCCTTGTCCAATTCTTTGTCCATTCCTTGTCCAGTTCCCATTCCATATTGAAGCTCACAGTGTCCAGTTCACCTCAAGTCTTTCACAGTTCCTGTTTTGGGGAGGGCAAAGCTTAATGGAGCCAAAACCACATTCATGCACATTGCTGGCACCATCATGAATTCACTATCTGCCTGTGAAATCAACACAGACCCACCAACAAGGTCTGAGAACTCAACACAAATCATCAGTAGAGAAATCAACACAGGCCCACAAACAAGGTCCAATAGGTCAACACAAACCATCAGTAAAGTCCCAGGACCTCCAAAACCCTCTTCCAGGACTTCTGTAAACAGACAACCAGAAAATCCTCTTTCAGGGCTTCCAGTAAAGTCTCAGGGCTTCTGTAGAAAGTACCACAAAAAAACATCAACACAGACAGAACAGACAAAATTAGAATGCCAGGACAAGTTTTCTCCTTCTTCACCACAAGAGCTCCCTTCTCAGTTCTTCTCTGTTCTTCTGAGTTCTGCTCATTTCTTTTCTTCTCAGTTCTCAGTTCTTCTCAGTTCTTCCACCACAAGTTCTGTTTTCAGTTCTGCTCTCTTCAGCCTGGGCCCTCCTTATATATGGCCATTAGCTCCTCCCTTTCCTATTGCATCAGCAACAGAAATTCACAAGTTCTAGGGTTCACCAGTTGTGGGATTCACAAGTTCTAGATCTTAATATAAGTATTGTATTGATGAACTGGTTAACTTTATTGTTAACTGATTGTTAACCTTAACTATTTGTTAACCTTAAAACAAGGTGTTAACTACTTCTGTGCTAATTAAATAGCTGAAACAAGGTGTTAACTACTTCTTTGCTTACCATTACAATAACCAGACAAAGACTTAACCTATCAATAGCTGCACCTATACTGGGTGAATATGACCCTGTAAGCCCAGTTGTAGAAAGCAAGGGCCAACAGAGGAACTCTATCCTCCCAGGAAGGAATTCTTTATTCCAGAGAACTGACACAAAACAGCCTGGTATATACTCTTCTTCCCTTTCCCCAGCCCAAATATTGCCTTTCCTGGAGATATTCTGACCCTCCAGAGCTGGAAATCATTTCTCTGTCCTCCGAGCTCTCATAGTACTTTGTATGTCTTTTATGAGGGTATCTGATTCAACTTTCCATCTTCATTGTTCATATATAAGTTTGATTATGCCTAAAAACTGCAAGTATTTATAAGATATGGAATAGTCATGTATTAATTTTTTCATCTTCTATCATCTAGCATGTTGCCTTCTATATAAAAGGTATTGAATAATTCTTTATTAAATTGAATTGAAAACGTGTCAAATAGTAACATAACTCCCCCCTCCCCATATGTGGACACCAAAAGGACCTACTTCAGACTCAAGATACCTTCATAGCACCCACTAAGGGACTCTATTTATGTATGTTGTTTAGCTATTCAGTCAAACAACATTTTTTTTTCAAAACAAAAGTTATTTAATCCATCAGTCTAGCAAATAAAGTGACAATAAAGGATCCCTTGATGAACATATGGCACACAATAGCCCACTAAGTACCAGATTATGAGGTGGGCACACATATGGAGAACACATCTAACTGAAGAACTAGTGACCTCTAAGAAGACAATGAGGTGAAATCTAAGACCCTTGCTATTAATTCATTAAGTCTCTGATTTTTTTATCTTAGATTTTTACTAAATAATGTATCCCTCATGGAGTCAATTATTACCTGACTAAAATGATAGTCACAGGCAGTATGAAGTGCTGAACTTTTTCCACAAGCCACAGTACTTCAACAGTTGTACTTGAATAAATGTTATATTAAGCTATAGCTAAATAGAGAGGGAATGTAGATAGATAAGAAATATGTGCAATGTGACACATGTGAACCTCACGTGACTAAGACACACATGTGGAGGGCACATACACAATCAACATAAACCTCATCTTCAATAGCACAGAGCGACTAATATCCTCTGGTTGAATTGTTTTCTTGCTCTCTGCTAATCATCAGATTTCTGTTAACCCCCCATCTTGAATGAGTTTCATGCTTCTGTGTTGTATATCATGTATCCACCATGTTGTCTCTATTGGGTACCTCTAACTGTGAAGCTACAAAGGTATTTTCTGCTACCCTCTGTTTTCTTTACTACCATCTTGCTAAAGCGTAATGGCTAGAAAGCCTCTCCCTGACAAGAAGACTCTTAGCTCTTTTATTCTTTCATTGGAGAGCCAATGGTTATAAGTATTCATCTAGGTAACCAAAAGAAGTGAACAAAATGTCCCAGGCTAAGATTAAGGCTATTCTTAATTAGATAATGTCTGATGTTGTTTCAAAGCCCATGGTCCCAGGCAACTATCTGATTTAGGATTAGAAAATTGTTTTTAATTCTTATTGTGTCACTAGTTGAAATCCTGTGTTCCAAAGGATTTTACCCCAAAGAAGCTATGTGTAGGTTAGAGCACATAAGGGGGAATCATTTCCAATACCTTCTTTTATTTATCATGTCAATGAAATGACATGATAGAATAACAGTTAAGTGAAAAAATCAAGGTCATCAACTTTTATCCTGCCAATATTTCTCCCTTTATTATACCCATCTGGTAGTAACCAAACCTTGAATCTTATGTAGTATTCTGGATAGAGTGAAATCCTTGTCTCTCTATATAAACACTTTATGATACAAAAACAATCTTGGATTCTAACTTATTTAGCCCTTCACACACACACACAAATTCCTCCTAAATAACCCTGATGATTGAGAGAAACAGGCATTGTTTCCATTGTTTCCATTGTTGCCAAGGCAACAAAAATTCAAGATCGCCAAGAATTTTTTGTACAGTCATGAATAAAACTCTGCACCTTCTCTGGGCATTGGTTTCCTAATCTGCACTAGAAGAGACCTATACTTCATACTCTATTAGGTCCCTGTTTAGCTTCTTCATTTTGTCACTCCCTGATTCTAAAACCCATGCTTCCTTAGTTCCTAAGGGACTATGAGGTAAAGGTGGGGGTACTTGGAATTGTCACCTACCTCCGTCTTGGGTGCCCTTCTCACTATTCCTCTCCTCATCTCACTCTCATCCTACCTGTGCTAGAGCAGTTATACAAGACCACTATTTTACTTGAATTGACAAAAAGTAGTCTCCCTGCCCAGTTCTCCTGTTTATGGTAATGTAGTACACCTTCTCAAGGAAGATGTATTTAATTGAAAAATGTCCAGTCTTTTACTCTTAGTATAGCTTTGAAAATGCTAACCTTAAGATAGATTTCTCAGTGAAGATAACAGTTTTCCTTGACAACTTGGTGAGTACTATCACACATTTCACACACAAAAAAATAAGATTGTAAGGCATTAATTTTTAGTGTCAGCTCAATTCATTGACCACAACTATCAAGAATACAAAGTGATAGGACCAACTAATCCCTTTTTGACACTAATTTACGATAATAGAACTGTAAGCTTCACTCTCCTTTACACTGGTGGTTTCTGAAGTAATGTGACTTTGCATGTTAGACAAATAGCCAATCCTGTACTTAACACTTTTGAAGGATTTCTCTCCTAATGGCTTGCTGTATACCTTTATTATCATTTCAAATGATAACATTTCATTTCAAATGACTCTTTGTCATAAAGTATTTCATCCCCTAGATACCTAGGCCAGCTGAGAAGACTTGCTCGGACCTAAAAAGACTTTTGATATGTTTTATAATTTTTAGGGACCCAGGATACCAGCAAGAGCAAACTATAGCTCAAACAGAGCTAAAGTTCAGGGCCCCAGCTCCAACCCGATGTCAAGAACAGGATTTGGATTCCCACTCATTTCTACCCCAAGAATATAATGCATATATAAAGACCCTGCCATCATGGAGTACCCTTTGTGATCAGATTGCCAACACAGAGGCTGTCCTCATACCACCAACACCACGTCTAGGACTCAGATACACTACACCTGGTTCAAAACTGAACTAATTCTCCCTAGGTGAGATATGTTCTGTACATGAATTACCTCCTGACATTTTGGAACGAGGCAAAAGAACCAGCAAACAGTATAAGATCAGTCAGTCTTCTGTGGATGTAAGCACCAGGTATTCTCTCCAAAGTCCAGGTTGCTTAGGGTATAGGCAACCGGAGAGATTTGATTGCTGAATACCTGGTTTCAATACCCTAGCACAACCCAGAGAGTAGGAATGTTAGTCAACCAGTATTTCCCCTACTCTTTGGCAAGCAAACTTTCATATCCTCTCCTACTAATCCATAACCCTAACCTTAATGATTCAGAGTCATTTACCTGAAGAAGAGGGATACACACACACACACACACACACACACACACACACAAATCCTCCTCTTGCTATCACTCTTTGTTCTATAACAAAGACATGTCTGATCTCATATCCCCAACGCCACCCCCAGTGAAAGTACAAATTCCATAAGGGGTGTTCTTGATAACATTTATATAGCTCTTTAACATTTACAACTTGTTTCACAACAGCCTTGGAATGGGAGGTGCCATTTTTTCACTATTTTACAGATGAGGAAATTAATGTAGAGATTAAGTGACTTGCCCAGGGCTACACACTCTCTGGTTAGATTTGAACTCAGATTTTTCCTGACTCCAGGTCCAGTCCTCTCTCCAACACATGGTAGCCTCTGATTTCATCATGGTATGACTAAGTGCCTAGGATAATGACTGGCATACAGTAGGAGATTAATAACTATTGGTTAAATGTAGCTGAATTGAATTAGAAATTTAAACTAGAATTCAAATTTTGAAATGTTCAGTCCAAATTGTAATACAGCAGAATTTTACCTTTTGCTAAGGTGTGGTTTCAGTTGCCAATATACTTCTCATAATGAATAACAATTAGTCCTTCCTCTCAAACCTTATGCAAAATACAAAACAAGAAACCTACAAGTATATGTCAAAAGAAAAGAACTTTTTGATCACATGTCTTCAAAGAAGTATATCTTATGTATTAAATTTTCATTGTAAACTCCAGAGCTGACTAGCTTCATTTTGCATTTGTTACAGTCATTAGCATATCATTGCCAGAACTATAGGCCCTCCAAGACATAGCTTTACTTTGTAAGTAAATCAAGTTGGCAGATGCCATGGTATCATGTGAGGAGTACCAAGGCATGTTTCCCTGTCCCCAAACATCACCCCAATTCCTGTCAGGATTCTTGAAATTCCATCACTAGAAATTCATGCCTCTCAGTCTTGGAAGCTTTACATTCTCCAAGAGCTCCCTATTAAAATGCAAATACCCCTGATTTGTGTGTATGCATTAATTTGACCAGATCTATTAATTTCAAATTAAATGGTTGGATTCAGTTAAATAACCCTTTTTCCCTACTTCATGAGGGATTTTTTTTTCACTTTTAACCCAATTATACCATGTAGACAAAACCTAAGAAATTTACCCTTTTCACCTCCTATTTCAGGGCTTTCTTTTTTTTTTTTTTCCAAGTCACATCAGTATTTAAGCTCAGATTTTCTTACTCTCACATTTCTATTCAGGTCATTAGTCCAAACTGCTTTCTAAGCCAACACATTAGCCTCTAGTGACTACAAAATGACAATGAAACAGATACACATTTGATAATATCTGCTTCCAACCCAAAGTGTAAGTCTTATGAGTGTTTCTGCAGATTTAATTATCACAAGACTGATGTATCTATATAAAACAATCTTCTTCCAACTTCTGTGCTTAGGAAAGCCCTAAAAACAAATTAACTTTAATGTTTTTCCAAGGTTTGTTAACCTTCCTTGCTCAACAGCTGCTCTTCTTTCATTATAAAACTGCAAAGACGCTGTAATGACCCAAGGGTTGCCAGAATCTGGGGGTAAACATGCATCCTCTGCTCTTCAGCACAGTTACTCTCCGTGAAGCATGATTGGCAAATTCTGGTAGCCTCAGTACATTTGCATCTCACCAGTGATGAATGCCACAGATGTATAGTAAATACAGCTTCTGTGGAATTTAATGGTCTCTTTAGATGCTTCAGATCTTATTAGAAAAGGTCACCCATTGTCCTAGCTCTGATGATTAATGCAAGCTCTTATATCTTTATGGGATATTTCTGCAATATGCACTGCATAAGTGACTGTTTGTTCCTCATTTCAGACTCTACCAAGGTTTAAAACTCAACATGAATTTAGATGTGTTGAGGGGGAAAAAGTGCCTCACTGTAAACCTCAGACTTGTGTAGGTTTCTTGCTCTGGTGAGAGAAAACTGAAATCTTGGGACTAAAAAATACTTGAAACCCATTTTCATATAATTTTCCCCAGCAGGTTTGTTTAAACCCATGCTCAGAACTCGACTTACAATAATAAACAAATTGCTGAATCTGCACAGCAAGGAGTACTTCTTCAGAGGGGCTGGGAAAATTCAAACTAGATGCATTTTCTTTTGAAATGTGATCAGTTCAATACCACCTGGCAGCTATTACCAGGGACAATGCATTCTTATTTCCTTCTTAAGGAAAATAAGAAAACTTAAAACCACAAATTCCCTGTAACTCACTCGATAATGGATTATGACATCAATGAACACTGGCTGTAAATTCCTGGAGGGATCATAGATCTAATGTTAGAAGAAACCTAAGAGGCCACATCTGGCTACATCTTCCCTCCCCCTCCCCACCCTTATTTTACAGTTGATGAAACTCATGTCCAGAAATGTTAGGTGACTTGCTCAAGGTTAGAATCTGTGTATTGTGAAATAATAGCAACAACAACAGCTCACATTAACTTTCATCACAACCATCCTGGCATACGAGTCATTCAAACATTACCATCCCCATTATACTGATAAGGGATGTGAGGCTAAGAGATATTAAATCTATCACCATGGCTCACACAGCTAATAAGTGTTAGGGCCAGGAGTTGACTCCAAGAACAATGTTCTTAATCCATTGGGACTCCCATTGCACCCAGCATGATCTACCTATTAGGTATTCAGTAAATTACTTGGGTTGATTTTCATTGGATTTTATGGTATATAATGTTTACATTGTTACTAAGGAAACAATGAATATCCATATAGAAATATCACACAATTCAATTATCTTTGAGTCAATTATATTATTTCATCTGTCCCTAAGGTTGATCACAGAGTAACTGATAACATGGTAAACAGGTGAGTTAAAAAAAAATCAATATAATTTTTAAATAAAAATCAATTATAATATAACCAGTGAGTGGAAGATAACTAAGAGATAATAAAATGAATTATGAATAAGACTTTGTTTTTTTAGAGGGATAAGCTGAATGTACTCAAATATAAAATTGATTGAATTTTAGATTAAAATAACTGCATACTTTGTCACCATGTATACATTGTATAGAGATGTCATCAATATACAACAAACAAGCTCGCGGTGATAAAATTAGATCATAGTGGCTCTTCAACAAGGTGGAGACTCTGTACTTTGTAATTGACACTGTAAACTAAAGCTTAGAAGGATTTGTCCAAGAACACAAAATTAGGTAGGATACATGGGAGGTGTGGGATGTAGAGCTCTCTGTCTCCTATATGAATGATCTTTCCACTAAATAGCAATGTTTTCCTGTTTTGCATTGTTAAGTTTCTTAAAGCTTTATCCTTCCAGTCTCCTAGGTTTGTAACTTTGGCATTATTCTCAGCTCCTCAGCTCCTCCTTCTCTAACCCTATATATCCAACCAGTTGTCAAATCTTGCAGAAGCTTTTATCACCTCTCACCTAGATTATTAAAACAGCCTCCTCACTGATCTGCCTTTTCTCTCCCCACTCTAATACATCTTACATACAGCTGCCAAAATAATTTTCCTTAAGCACAATTCTGCCAGGTCACTTCCTGACTCAGTCAATTCTATAGGCTCCCTCCTACCTCTAGGATTTCTTCTTCAACATTTTTTTATTTAAAACTTTGAGTTCCAAATTCTTTTCCTCCCTCTCTCCTCTACCTCCCTTCCTGAGATAGTTGGCGGTCAAATACAGGTTATACATATGCAATCGTGTAAAACATTTCCATACTAGTCATTTTGTACAAGATATGAAAAAAGAAAAAAAATGAAAGAAAGTGAAAAATATCATGCTTCAGTCTGTATTCAAACAATATCAGTTCTCACTCTGGAGGTGAATAATATCATCATTAGTCCTTTGGCATTGCCTTGGATCATTGCATTGCTGAGAATAGCCAAGTCATTCACAGTTCTTCATCAAACAATAGTGCTGTTACTCACTATGGATCGGTCCGTGTAAGTCCTTCCAGGTTTTTCCGAAATGATCATGCTTGTCCTTTCTCAAAGTACAGTAATATTCCATCATAATCACATACCACAACTTGTTCAGTCATTCTCCGATTGATGGACATCCCTTCAATTTCCAATTCTTAGACACTACAAAAAGAAATGCTATAAATACTTTTGTACAAATAGGTCCTTTTCCCTTTTTTGGATGTCTTTGGGATATAGACCTAGAAATGGTATTGCTGTATCAAAGAGTATGCACAGTGTTATAGCCCTTTGAGCATAGTTCCGAATTGCTCTCCAGAATAGTTAGATCAATTCACAGCTCCACCAACACTGCATTAGGGTCCAAGTTATCCCACATCCCCTCCAAAAGCCAACATTTTCCTTTGTTGTCATATTAGTCAACTTGATAGGTGTGACGTGGTACCTTAGAGTTGTTTTCATTTGCATTTCTCTGATCGATAGCAATTTAGAGCACGTTTTTCACATGACTCTATATAGATAATTTTGATTTCGTTGTCTGAAAACTGTCTGTTCATATCCTTTGACCATTTATCAATTGGAGAATGACTTAAATTTTTTAAAATGTAACTCAGTTCTCTCTATAGTTGAGAAATGAGGCGCTTATCAGAGATACTTGTTGCACAAATGTTCCCCAGCTTTCTGCTTTCCTTATAATTTTGGTTGCACTGGTTTTGCCAATGCAAAAAAAAAAATGAAATTTTATATAATCAAAATTACCTATTTTATATTTTGTAATGCTCTCTCTATACTTTTTATCCTGAATTCTTCCCTTATCCATAAATATGACAGATAAACTTTTCCATGCTCTCTTAATTTGCTTATGGTATCACCCTTTATGTGTAAATCATGTACCCATTTTGACATTATCTTGGTATATGGTATGAGATGTTAGTGTATATCTAGTTTCTGCCATGCTCTTTTCCAGTTTTCCTAGCAGTTTTTTCCAAACAAGTTTTGTTCCAAAAGCTTGGATGTTTGAGTTTATCATATGCTAGATTACTATGGTCATTTACTGTAATGTGATTTGTACCTAATCTATTCCACCGATCCACCACTCTATTTCTTAGCCAGTACCAGATTGTTTGATAATTACTGCTTTAAAATACTGTTTGAGATCTGGTATGGCTAGATCACCTTCTTCCACATTTTTTTCTTCACTGATTTCCTTGATATCTTTGAGCTTTTGTTCTTCCAGATGAATTTTGTTATTACTTTTTCTAACTCTGTAAAATATTTTTGACAGTTTGATTGGTATGGCATTGAATAAATATTAACTTAGGTAGAATTATCATGTTTAGTATATTGGCCCAGCCTACTCATGAACAATTAATATTTTTCCAATTGTTTATGTTTCATTTTATTTGTATGAAAAGTGTTTTATAGTTGTATTAATATAGTTCCTGGGTTTGTCTTGGCAGGTAGACTACTACATATTTTATTATACTCACATTTATTTTAAATGGAATTTCTCTTTCTATCTCTTGCTACTGGACTTTGTTGGTAATATATAGAAATATTGATAATTTGTGTGAGTTTATTTTGTATCCTGCAACTTTGCTAAAGTTGATAACTATTTCAAATGGTTAGCTGATTCTCTAGGATTTTCTAAGTATAACATCAAATCATATGTGAAGAGTGATAGTTTTGTTTCCTCATTGCCCATTCTAATTCCTTTAATTTCTTTTTCTTTTCTTATTGCTATAGCTAACATTTTTAGTATAATATTAAATACTAGAGGTGATACTGGGCATCCTTGCTTCACCCCTGATTGTATTGGGAAGAATTTGAGCTTATCCCCATCACAGATAATGCTTGCTGATGGTTTTAGGTAAATAGTACTTAACATTTTAAGGTAAACTCCATTTATTCCTATGCTCTCTAGTGTTTTTATCAGGAATGGGTGCTGTATTTTGTCAAAGGCTTTTCCTGCATCTATTGAGACAATCATGGTTTCTGTTGGTTTTGTTATTGATATGGTCAATTATGCTGATAGTTTTCCTACTATTGAACCAACCCTGCAGTCCTGGTATAATTCCACCTGGTCATTAGTGCATGATCTTTGTGATGCACTGATGTAATCTATATTGCTAATATTTTTATTTTTTTGCATCAATATTCATTGGGGAAATTGGTCTATAATTTTCTTTCTCTGTTTTAACTCTTCCTGGTTCAAGTATCAGCACCATATTTTTGTTATGAAAGAAATTTAGTAGAATTCTTTCTTTGCGTATTTTTCCAAATAGTTTATATAGTATTAGGATTAATTGTTCTCTAAATGTTTGGTAAAATTTGCTTATGAATCTCTCTGGTCCTGGGAATCTTTTCTTAGGAAGTTCATTGATAGCTTGTTTGATTTATTTTTCTAAGACTGGTTATCCAAGTATTTTATTTTTTCTTCTGTTAATCTGGATAATTTATATTTTTGTAGATATTCATCCATTTTCATTCAGATTTTCAAATTCATTGGCATATAAATGGGCAAAATAGCTCCTAAAAATTGTCTTAATTTCCTCTTCACTGGGGGTAAATTCACCACTTTCATTTTTGATACTAGCAATTTGCTTTTCTTCTTTCCTTTTTTTAATCAAAAGTTTATCTTTTTTTTTTCATAAAACCAGTTTCTAGCTTTGTTTATTAGTTCAATGGTTTTCTTACTTTCAATTTTATTAATATCTCCTTTGATTTTCAGG
>CM053580.1:397606818-397641449 GCA_028627135.1 Pseudochirops cupreus | reverse complement strand
TAAAAATTGTCTTAATTTCCTCTTCACTGGGGGTAAATTCACCACTTTCATTTTTGATACTAGCAATTTGCTTTTCTTCTTTCCTTTTTTTAATCAAAAGTTTATCTTTTTTTTTTCATAAAACCAGTTTCTAGCTTTGTTTATTAGTTCAATGGTTTTCTTACTTTCAATTTTATTAATATCTCCTTTGATTTTCAGGATTTTCAATTTGGAGTTTTAATTGGGGACTTTTAATTTGTTCTTTCTCAAGTTTTTTCTTTTTTAGTTGCATACTCAATTCATTGAGCTGCCTTCTCTATTGTGCTTTTTAAAATCCTTTTAAAATTCTTCCAGGAATTCTTTTTCATCCTAAGATGAAATAATATTTTTCTTTCAGGTTTCACATTTTGACACTATTGTCCTCTTCTAAGTTTGTGCCTTGTTCCTCCCTGTTACCATGGTAACTTTCTATAGTCAAGTTCTTTTTGGTGGTGGTGGTGGTGATTTTTGCTCATTTTTTCTGCTTTTTTTATTACGGTGTTTTTACATGAGAGTAGGACTCTGGTACTGTTCTGTCCCAAGTTTGTTTGTTTTTTTGTGCTGGGGCTCAGGGTCTTAGTGCTTGCTTTTACTGAAGGGTAGGATTCCTTTCTGACTTGTATTGGCTCTCATTTGAGGAATTGATGTGTAGGTTATAGTATTGGGATGCAACTAGTGAAGTTTGTGACATGTAATAGAATAGTCACCTACCAATACCATATATAAATCTATCTGTGTGTGTATGTGTGTATACACTTTGCCAAGAGAGTAGTTGGTGTTGACATAAGTTGTGTGAAGGATGAAACATGCATGCATACATATACATATACTAATACATACATGAACATATATATGCATGTATGTATATATGTGTGTATGTATGTATAAGGCAAGGACTACGTGTAATATGATATTGGTGTTACAGTGGTCTTGAGAACCCTGAGAGTCTAGGCATGACTTTGTGATACTTGTCTCTCTTTGTAACTGTAGACCAGGAAACTTGAGAGCAAATTGGGGTAAAAACCAGCACAGAGAGTAGTGGGTGCTGACATGCTTTATGTGAGGAATGACACATATATGTATACATACATGTATGTATGTATGTATACACACACATATATATACATATATACATATACATATATATATATATATATACACATATACTTGCATATACATATAAGACCTATAGAAGCTGCAATCTACATTGATGGAGGGAATAATAATAACAACAATAACCACAGTTTCTACTATGTGCCAGGTACTGTGCTAAGTGTTTTGCAAATATTATCTCATTTGATCATCACAATAGGTACTATTGTCCCCATTTCACAAATGGTGAAACTGAGACAAACAGAAGTTAAGTGACTCACCGAGGGTCATACAGCTAATAGGTGTCTGAAGTCAAATTCGAATTCAAGCCTTCTTGACTATTGTCCTAGAAATCTATCCACTGTGCAGCTAGCTACCTCCACTCACATCAAAGGAATAAAATCTCCTTGAGGAATAAAAGTATCTTCTTTTTTGATAAATCCTAAGAACTCCATGGTATCTTTAGTTTTCATAAAAACCTACCCTTTAATTCTTGAAAGGAAATTTAAGGATGGTTAAGGAATGGAAGCATGGTACAATGCTAACAGTGTTATACTTTTAATCAGAAAATTTGGAGTCAAGTTTTATCTCTTTCATTTACAAACTATGGACAATTTACTTACCACTTAGAGTCTCAGTTAACTCATCTGTACAAAGATTAAGTTAGGCTAGGTGGTGTCTAGAGTCCCTTTCATCTCTAACATTCTATGATTCTAATATAAATGAGTACCATGTTTTAGAGTGGGTGGATAGGGAATTTCTTTGTTTTGTTGTTGTGTTATGTGAGTAAAAACTTTTCCTCAAAGAACAAACCATACTTTAGAAGAAGATAGGTACTCTCTTGCTTCATCTTTTAGGTTTCTCTTTTGACAGAAATATTGTAGGAAAATGAGGCTGGCATGATCCTAATAAGAGGCTGCCAAGCTCTGAGTCCCTGTGTTCATGTTCTAAGGCTGCTATACGCCATTACATGGTGATATGGATATTCAGCTACTCCTATATCCATCCAAGGGCACTACTTGTCTGTAGAATGCTGCATCAATGTGACTTCTATAGCCCAGGACTACCTACATCTTCTTCCAACAGCAACTGATATCACAGTGGCCAATATACCATGACCACTCAGTACATATTGTGTTTTCTTGGGGATTCCCTTTTTCTAATCCCTTTGAAAAGTTAGTGTGTGAATGGGCATGGGGTGAGGAGAAGGAATATCATTTAAATATACCCCTTTGCAAAGGCTACTTGTTGCCCACAGATCAAGTCTGACTCTTCTATGTGACAGCTGTTTTAAAATTTCAAGACAGTGGTCAAGCCCCAATTAAATCTTCTCTTCTTCAGGTTAAATATCCTTCAACCAATCCTCATATGGTAGTGTCTCAAGTCTTCTCATTAATCTGGTTGACATCTGCTGGATGTGTTTGAACTTAAAGCCCTTCCTAAAATATGGCACTCACAATTAAATAAGCTTTTCCAAGGTCCTCTGACAGGTACAGAATATGTTGGGATTATTACCTCTTGAGTCCTGGACACAGCACATTTTAAAGTCACATGAAGTTTTTTGACTGCCATATTACCCTGGAACAGATTTGAGCTTTTGTCCCCTAAAATCCCCAGCTCTTTATACATTTACAAGTTTGATTTTTTTTAATCTAAGTATAGAACTTTATATGTATCTACTAAATTCCATCTTAGTAGATTTAGCCTAAACTTCCAGCCATTCAAGAAATTTTCAGATTCAGACATTGTTATGTAAAGTGTTAACTATTCCTCCTAGTTTTATCTTATCTGCAAATTTGATAATCATTCCCTTTATCAATCATTGATAAAAATGCTAAGCAACATACCAAAAAGACCTAGATAGATCCCTGAGCCACTTCACTAAAGACTGTGCCCCAACTTGAGTGATATCCATAATGGACTATTCTTTGAATCATTCAACTTTTTGCCAATCCTTTTAAATAAATTGTTATCTAACCTACATCTCTGCATTTGGTCCACTGATTGGAAAGAGGTTTTATCACTCTTTGTTGAAATTTAGTTACATATCTAATACAATCTTTAGAGCTAGTTTTCCTCTTTTAAAAATATGAGGTTGGTCTAACATGATCTATATTCTTTTCCTAGTCAATAGCCAATAAATATTTCTGAAGTTCTTACTGTGCTGAGTGCTGGAAATACAAAGAAAAGGAAAAGGTAGTCTGTCTTTACAAAGCTCACAACATAAGGGGGGAGGGGAGAGATAAACAGACAAATACGGACAGACAAGTTATACACAGGAGAAAAAGGAAATAATCGAGAAGGCACCAGAACTAAGAGGAATCAGAAAAGCCTTCTCATAGAAGATAGTTTAATTTGGGACTTAAAAGAAAATCTGGAAGCTAATAGGCAGAGAAGAGGAGGGAGAGCATTCTAGGCATGGGAAACAGATTTAGATTGTATTGATGATTTTGTGTCTATATCATAGTTATTTCCCTTTAATCTGTACTGCCCCATCACGGAGCCCTTCTTTGTAGCAAAGAAAAGCACTTAAGCAAAACCAGAAGACACAACAAATGCCTAGCACACTCTATAGCCATAGACTCCCACCTCCTTTGTGATACAAGAGGTTTGTTTCATCATCAGTTTTTAGGGACTACTATATCATTACAGTCAACTAGAGATGTATAACATTTTAAGTATTATTTTGACAAATATTATCATAGTAATTGCATATAGTATATTGTTCTGGTTCTGTTTACTTTGCTCTGTATAAGTTAACTTGGCCACCTCCTGGCCGTCTCCAAGTCCCACCTATTATACTAGTTTCTATGTCTCTGTAGAACTGAGGGAGCCCTCTCTATGACTCAAGTCTTAGACTGGTGAGTAATGACCTTATCTTGCCTGGTCTGAGGTTCACTATGCCATTTCCCAGCAATCTCCACATCACACAGTCACACCACAGATGCATTCTTCTCCCTCTTCTGAGAACAATAATCAAATCAATCGTTCCTAGTAAGAAGAACTTGATAATCAGTTGCCTTATGACTCTAATCTCCATTCACTCTGACCTCTCTTGCCAAGATTTTTTTTTCCCCTGGCTACCATTCATTACCATGTATGTGTATCTTGATGGATTGCTGGTATTTGTTTCACCAGCACTAGCATAGTACCTGATATAGTAGATACTTACTAAATGCTTTTTCATTCAGTCAATACAAGTCTTCCTATGTTTCTCTGATTTCTTTATATTTGTGGTTTCTTGCAGTTGAATAGTATACTATCACATTCACGTATCACATTTTTTTCAGTCATTTCCAAACTAATGGGCACCCACTTTCTTTCCATTTTTTATTTTCTTATTATACAATGGACTGCTGTGAGTAATTCTGTGGACATTGGGCCATTCTTTTAGTTCTTGAGTTCTTTGGATTAATGCCTAGTACTAGAATGGCTGGGCAAAAAGATATGAGCAGTTCAGTGACTTTGCTTGGATAAATTAGAATTGTTTAAAAGAACAGCAATACCAATGCACAGTTCTATCAACAGCATATGTACCTGTAACTGCTGCCACCATCAAGTATCTCTATTATCATCTTTGCCAATTAATCAATTTGAGATGAACTTTCAGAGCCGCTTTAATTTATATTTCTTGCCGCTGATGATTTGAAGAAATATTTCATGTAGTTGTTGACAATTTATAATTCTTTTTGAAGATTGATAATCTCCTTTGGCCTTCCAAATGCTGAAGGCATGATAAAGCAATGCTGGTTTTTATTAAACCTTGTTTCTCTAAATGTTGACAAACCATTCATTTAATGATGTATAATTGTACTACATATCAGAACCAAGTACTCAAACCTAGTATTTTCTGACTCTTTTTTAAAATTCCCTTTTTGAAAATTGGAACACTTGCCCTCAACGACTGTAACCTCTCCACCATGATCACATTTAAAATTAAATATTATTTTTATTGTGAACTTATCAATAAACACAAGTATTTATATATTCTAAGAAGAAAAAAGTTTGCATAATAAACTGTGACATTCTATTACACATAATTTGTTTTTAAGAAGTGATATATGTAAATATGAAGACATAAAATTTTTAAAGAAAATATTGAAATGGTTCTATTTGTGTATATTCTGCTCACTTTTTTCTTCTGTATATTAAGAACAATAAAAGATTTCTTGATACTCTCAGGTATCTATCATTACCTACCACCACCACCAAACCCTAATACAAGCCCTCCCCTTTAAAAAACATATGTGAACATAGTTTATATAGGAAAAAGGCAAGAACTTTCTAGTTATCTTCTGTAGAGCTCAACTTTATATATATATATATATATATATATATATATATATATATATATGTATATATTTAGTCCAGCAAAATAAATCAACACATTAACCATAATGAGAATCCATATTTGATTCTTCATTGCTACTCCATTACTCTCTGTCAAGGTTTCAAAAATCAGTAACATTCTAATTTGTTTAAGTGTTATTTTTATGAACAGGTAGTTTTCAGAAGAAGAAATGAAAGCTTTTTATAATCACATGAAAAAAATGCTTTAAATCATCATTGATTAGAGAAATGCAAATTAAAACAACTCTAGGTACCATATCACACCTATTAGATTGGCTAACATGACAGAAAAGGACTGATGCACTGTTGGTGGGCTTGTAAACTACTCCAACCATTCTGAAGAATGACTTGGAACAATACTCAAAGAGCTATAAAACTGTACATACCTTTGATTTAGCAATACCACAAAGAGATCAAAGAAAAAGGAAAAGAATCTATATGTAGAAAAATGTCCATAGCAACTCTTTTTAAGGTGGCAAAAACTTGGAAACTGAGGGGATGCCCATTAATTGGAAGAATGGCTGAACAAGTTGTGAGATATGAGTCTGATGGAATACTATTGTGCTATAACAAATGACAAGGGGTGGGGTGGTCTCAGAAAAACCTGGAAAAATCTATATGAATTGATGCAGAATGAAGTGAAAAGAACATTCTACATAGTAACAGTAATTCTGTAAGGATGATCAACTATATATAAAAAAAAAAAACTTAGTTACTCTGATCAATACAATGATCCAAGACGGTTTCTGAAGAACTCATGATTAAAAACATTATCTAACTCCAGAGAGAGAGAACTGATGAACTCTGAGTGGAAATTAAAGTATAATTTTTTCACATTATTTTCTAATTTATTTTATTTTTGCAATGTGGCCAATGTACTGTAAACCTATTTGGCATGATTTCACACATATAATTTAAATTATATTGTTTGCCTTCACAATGAGTTGCGGGGTAGGGGCTGGGGGAAGTAAGAGAATTTGAAATCCAGAATTTTTTATGTTTATTTTATTTTTATTTTTATTGCTTTTTTTTTTTGGAGGGTGGAGGGCAGGGAAATTGGGATTAAGTGACTTGCCCAAGGTCACAGGGCTAGCAAGTGTTAAGTGTCTGAGGCCGAATTTGAACTCAGGTCCTCCTGACTCCAAGGCCGTGCTCTATTTACTGCACCACCTAAGCCAACCCAAACTCAAAATTTTTTCAAATGTTGAATGTTAAAAATAAAGAACAATTCCCTCATTAGATTTTTAAGCTCCTTTAGAGCAAGGACTGTGTTACTACACAGATGCATTCCTATTGTATTGTATCTTGAACTTGATCTTGTTCAGTTGCTTCAGTCATGCCCAATTCTTTGTGATCCCATTTAGTGTATTCTTGGCAAAGATATAGGAATGGTTTGCCATTTCCTTCTCCTGCTCATTTTAAAGATAAGAAAGTGAGACAAACAGGGTTAAGTGATTTGCCTAGGGTGGCACAGCTAGTAAGTGTCTGAGGCTACATTTGAACCCAAGTCTACTTGAATAGCCCTGCACTCTTTCCATTGGGCTGTCTAAGCTGCCCAACCTTAAGCATAATAGTTACTTCAAAACTATTTGTTGGGTTGAATTAGATTGCTTTTGATCTTGTGAGGATATGCAAATAGAGACGCTGGAGTCTTGCAGGTGGTTAGACAAGAAAACAGAAATTAAGACAAGTTCATTGTGTTCCTCACAAACATCTCAACCAAACAGCTAAGATTTAGACACATACCCTCAGCATTCTCCCTTTCTCTTGTTCACCTGTCCACTATACCAAGTCCTTATTTAGTTTCCTCTTATCAATACTCATTTCTTCATAAGAGGAAGCTGCTACCTTAAACTCTTTACAGAGATTATAAATGCACCTCCATGACAATGATATTGATCCATATGTACACACAACATAATTCTTAATACAGGAAGCATTTATTTACCACAATCTAGGTAGATTAAATAACTGTCAAAATTAAATCAGTCTTCAGTTAAGTAACATGCATTATTATAGATTTTATTTTAAATGAAGAGAAGATGAATTTATTTATGGTCATTCTCATTCTTATGGAGTTATTTTAGGAATGAATTATTGATTATTGGGAGAAGAATAGATGGGCGGCTGTTAGGGGTTTGTCAAATAAGAACTCTGATGATGACTGAAATGGCTGGCTGATACAAAATGTAAAAAACCCAGTCCCTTGCCTGCTCAACATGCATTTGAAGATTATGCTTGGAAGATCAGTGAAGTGAGGTTGGCTGAACATTCTCGGTTCAGTTGCTACAAGATCACGGCAGCACTAAGAGCCAAAGAGATTCACCAGAGCTAAACAAATGAGAAATTCGGCCCTGCTTCACTCTCACTCATGTTTTTCTCATTTCCTGTACTCAAATAAAGAACAAAATCATGGCATTCACCTAATTCAATTAAACAACCATCTACTAAATTCTTCCTTTAAGTAAAGCATCCAGTGAGGTTTTGGAAGCATGATGAATGACCCCTTCCCTGAAGCCATAGAGCTCAAATCCTGCCTCTTCCATCTACCAGTTTGTCATCAAGGGTGTGTCACTTAACTTCTCTGAGCCTCAGTTCCTTCATCTGTAAAACTGAAAAAATAGGGCGGCTTGGTGACACAGTGAATAGAGCACCAGCCCTGGAGTCAGGAGGACCTGAGTTCAAATCCGGCCTCAGACACTTAACACTTACTAGCCATGTGACCTTGGGCAAGTCACTTAACCCCAATTGCCCTACCTTCCCCATCCAAAAAGCAAAAAAAAAAATTTGAGAAAATAATACCTGAAACAGTTATCTCACAGAATTATGAGGATCAAATGAGTCAATGTTAAGTTAGGCAGACTTAAAGCCTTAAAAACTACTATACAAATGTCAGAGATTATCATTAAAGGCTCAGAAAATATCTTAGGTATCCATGTAACATTTGTGCCAGAGATTCCCTGGAGAGCTCTCATTATTCTGGTTCATTGCCTACATCTAGAGGCAGCAAAGTGATATCTGGGCCTGGAGTCAGGAAGACCTGAGTTCAAATCTAGAGTTTAGAAACTCACTAGTTGTGTGACCCTGAGCAAATCATCAAAATGCTATCTGCTTCTGCTTCCTTACCTGCAAAATGGGGTTAATAATCAAACAGGTAGATGGACAGGTAGATGGCACAGTGATAGAGTATTGGGCTTGGAGTCAGGAAAACTCATGTTCTGGGGTTCAAATCTGGCTTTCTAGCTATATGACCCTAGACAAGTCACTTAACCTTGTATGACTCAGTTTCTTCATCTGTAAAATGAGCTGGAGAAGGGAATGGCAAACTACTTCAGCATCTTTTCCAAGATCTCAAATGGCATCACAATGAGTGTAATACAAATGAAACAACAAAATTTCTGTGAGGATCAAGTGAAACAATATTTGCAAAGCATTTATCACAGTGCTTGGAACATAATAAGCATTTAATAAATACTTATTTCTTCCCTTCCCACCCAGGTGATCTGAGAACTCCAGGAATAATAATGATAATAATAATGATAAATTTTATATAGCACTTGTTACAGGATAGGCACTGTGTTAAGCACTTTACAATTATTGTATCACCTCATTTGATCCTCACAACAACCCTGAGGGTGTAAGTGCTGTTATTACCCCAGTATCTGTCCTTTGCAGATGCATAGGCACTGGTTCTCCATCCCTTGCCCTGTATTTGTTCATAGGCTTCTTCCAAGGCTCAAAACATGAATAATTTTAGCTACAAGTCAATGGAAGCCAATGGGACTTGCAATGGAGTGCACAGAAAATCATGCTATCTCTGGTGAGCAGGGCTTCTCCAGAGCCCTGTTCATTCTTGCTGGGTAAGGCTAGCTAGTCTGGAGTAGTGAGGTATTTGTACCCCAGCAATCAATCTTGCTTTCTTGCTTTTTTCTTTTTCTTTTTTTTTAGAATTTTTTTTTTTTTGCTTTTTTGAAGGGGGAGGGCAGGGCAATTGGGGTTAAGTGACTTGCCCAAGGTCACATGGCTAGTAAGTGTAAGTGTCTGATTCAAATTTGAACTCGGGTCCTCCTGACTCCAGGGCCAGTACTCTATTCACTGCACCACCTAGTTGCCCCAAATCTTGCTTTTTTTTCAGAGTTACTCTATCTGCTCTTCCTTTTTTAGAGCAGCTCTTACCTCCAACTTCTCTGAGAAGCCTTTGCTTTTTGCTGCCTACCATTGATCTCCTATCCACCACCTTCCTCTGCTGCTCTGCTGTAATGCTCCCTCTCTCCTAACTCCAATCAGCTCATTGCTGGCACCAGCCTCTGCAACCATTGCTTCCTGCAGTTTCAGCTTTTCATTTAATGTTATGCTTCTCCTGGCTTTGGTTGCTGCCCTTTGCAAGGTGTCTGGATGACTCTCCTCCAGAAGATGGCACTCACTCCCCTTGCCTGGGGACCAACTCTCTAAAATGACTATATTAGAACAAGTCTCTGAGGATGGGTTTTTTTTTGTTTTGTTTTGTTTTCTAATAGCCAAAAACACCATCACCACCAACAACAGGAACATCTCATTCATAAACCTTTTTTATGTAGACCCTGGCCAATGGAGGCACTTCCTAACAGCATGTGCAGTGTCCTTGCTGGGGGAGCTTGTTTTCAGAAAGGCATGATGATATATAAGAAAAGGTCCTTCAAGGCTCCCCAGTTTGGTAAATGCACATTTGGTAACTGACCATATGATGAAGAGATAGATTTTTCATTGGCTGCAGAACTAAAGCAGGAATACATTCAAAAATCACTAACCAGCCAAAGTGAACCTCTCCTTTCTTGACTAGTAGTGTTCAAGAGAAGAAACCACAAATGCTATAAAGCTGTGGCAGGGAGAAAGTCCTAGGCCTTTACCTCCTAATGTGCCATCACCAAGCAGACACTGATCTCACAGTCTTGCCAAATATTTCTTCTATCTCTGTCATGTCTGTTCTTTACATTTTAAGGTAAAGTTTCACTCATGCAATTTTTATCTATTTTGAAAAATGAGCATAGTGAGCAGCAGAAGTCTGAAAGCTGGAGTCTACTCAAAGATTTGTGGGAGGCAGAGCAAAGGTGTGGTGACAGTTAAGGCCTGCAGAGTAACTTGCTTCATTTAGACCAGTAGGAGGAGAAATAGAGATTCTCCATTGTCTACTGCACATTTAGATATGAATTGGGTGGACAAATGCCTACTAGCAAACACTTCAAGTGTGAACCTGTTCTTTTCAGGGACAGAGGTGATAGCTGTATGTGACCCTGCCTCTTCATCCTGTTCAGGCAGAGTTTTTGTCCTATTTTCTCACTAAACATTCCTTTGTAAAAACTAATTGATATTAATTGGTTAAATAAAACTGGGGTACTAATCACTGACAGTTAACTTTGGAGAAAACACTGGAATGAGGAATTGAGCCAAAAGCAACAAAGACATTCCTAGTCTTTCAGGAACACCCCTATAAACCTGAGGGGGGAGGTATGACCTTGCTCTGACACCAGATTCATTTGTGGGAGTAGAAGTTGGGATGAGAATTCCTAAAGCTTATAAGGGTTAAAGATATATAGTCCCAATAGTACCAAACATCCCATGAGAGCCTTCTTGAGAAGATATGGGATCCCTTCCTTTGTCTTATCAGAAAAGCAATTCCAGTTACATGCAAGTTCATGGTAAGTTATTGATGTCTGCCTCTTTGTTACTCCTGAATCTGGGTAGTGCACACTCTACCCACAATGACGACTTCCATTAGGCTTCTTTACTGAGGAGCAAAGTTTTTTTTCCCTCCTTTAGTGTTTGCTTCTTATGTTTTTTTCCTGTTTTTTCAAATTACCTTCAGAAAAGGGAAAAAGGGAAGGGAATAAACATTTACATAGCAGCACCTACTGTGTGCTAAGTGTGCTCTTTATTATCTCATTTGGTCCTCACATCATGGCTGGGAGGTAGGTCCTATTATTATTCTCATTTTACAGTTGAGGAAAGGAGTAGACTGAGGTTAAATGATTTGCCTGAGGTCACACACCTAGTAATTGTCTGAGTCTGGATTTGAACTCAAATCCTCCTGACTCCAGGTCTAGTACTCGGTCCTCTGCCCCACCAGCTTCCTGGGCCTCTGCTTCATGGAAATAGGTAGAAATGTGGAATAGTGGAACTTATGGCTTCAACCCTTCCCAATATCTTGGGTAATGGTGCTGTCTGCTAATACTATGGTATTGTAAGAACTGAGTCCAATAATACAATTTAACCTCAAGAATGCCATTTTCTTTCTTTGGATAGCTGCCCCCACCTGGAGTTATCCCAGAAAAAAATTTTAAATATATATTTGACTCTTTTTTCATTTTCTCCAAATATTGGTAACTGGGTCCCAATTCCCAAATAGCAATCACAGCCTTTATTCAATCCCATATAAAATGCAATAGAAGCAAAAGACTCACAGGAGCCCATAAACAGATATAGAAACACAAAGTACTCATGAGGAACACCAGCAATTCTCATAACGGAACAGAATTTGATGGTAACACAAGGGTAACTTTGATATTCTGGTGGATTCCTAGCTCTCTTGGTGCTCACTACCACCACCAGTCCCCTTGACTTGTCATGTCATCTTGTGATTTGGATTCTTCCAAGAAAATAAACATACTTTGGGACTGCTGATCGAAAAATTTCCATTCAATTGGACTTGTATTGACCAAATAATTCACTAGCTTTCCTTTCCAAGTAGGACATACTCTTCTCTCTTGAAAATTCAATCCTGAACAATAAACTTCGGAAAATCCCTCACTTAGAAATTCTTTTTTTTTTAACCTTTAAATTATTTTTATTTAAAGTTTTGAGTTCCAAATTCTCTCTCTCACTCCCCTCCCTTATCCTTGAGATGGTAAGCAATTAGATGTAGGTTATATATGCGCAATCATGTAAAACATTTCCATATTAATCATTTTGTACAAGAAAACTTGCACAAAAGAAAAAAATGAAAGAGAAAATAGCATGCTTCAGTCTGTATTCAAACAATATCAGTTCTTTCTCTGGAGGCAGAGAGCATGCTTCATCATCAGTACTTTGGGATTGTCTGGGATCATTGTATTGCTGAGGCTAGCTAAGTCATTCATAATTTTTCATCGAACAGTGTTACTGTTACTCTGTACAACATTCTCCTGTTCACTACACATCAGTTCATGTAAGTCTTCTTGGAAATTCTTGAATTTAGTAATTTTTTAAATTTAGGATTACCCCATGCCAATTGACAAGCTGGGTTTACTCTCTCAGACTGAGTTATAAAGAAATGGTTGTGTCCACTATGGTTATCAGAAAGGAGCCACAATGCCTTAATGTTAACCATTTCCTGAGCTTAGAACGCCTGCTCTCAAGAAATCAAGTATCCAATCTATGCTTCGAGTTACAGAGTGGCATTCATTCCTTGGCTGTGCTTCTGCCCCAGGGATGCCATTACTGTCTCCTGCGTGGGAGGTAGAGAGACTTTACATGGGCATAGTTAATCCCCTCTAACCTTCCCCTGGAATGTCTATCTGTTCTGGTGCATGCTAATCTGATTTCTGAGTAGGGGAGGGAGGAAAGGAAGTCTAGGAATATGAACTGACTTGTTAGCTTGTTTTTATAGACCTTGAAGGGGGGAAACTTCTCTCACAAGTGTTTGTCTTTTTAACAGTCAATCAATCTCTTCTAAGGCGGCCTCAGTTTATGAAACAAAGTCTATAATTGTGTCTTTTTACAATCTAACAAGGGAAACAGCATGCATACTATGCACCAACAAGATTTTTACAGGATAAATTGGAAATAATGAATCAACCAGAATCAACACAGACCAGAAAAGGCTTCTTGTGTTAGGTGGGATTGCTGGGATCTGAAGGAGACAAACTTTCTTCTCCTACATACATGTACAGACACATACATAGTATCAGGGAAAAGTTACAGAAGCTTCTACGAATGTGGGCACTATAAGGAAGAGTGTGAGAACAGAGTGCTGAAGTGAAGTAGTGAATATTTTCTGGTTTAAGTGACAAATTAGAGATAATTTTCTTTTTCTTGGCATCCATGAAAGAAATGGAAAGGCAATACAATACAATAATATTTACAATTAGGGTTATGCCTTTCTTGGAGGGATAGCTTGAGATAAGAATAGCATATGGAGAAATGCATTTATTCTTAGAAAATGACACAGGGATGAAGAGTATTTATCAGGACACTGTTATTGGGAGTGAACATATAAATATAGCTAGATAGCCCAAGGAAGGCAACATGGTGCAATGGAAAGTATGGTGGCTTTGATATCAGAGCAAATGGGTTTAAATTCCAGCTCTGCAGGGGTGGCTAGGTGGCACAGTGAGTAGAGCACTGGCCCTAGAGTCAGGAGGACCTAAGTTCAAATCTGGTCTCAAACACTTAACACTTACTGGCCGTGTGACCTTGGTCAAGTCACTTAAACCCAATTGCCCTGCCTTCCCCCCTCCAAAAAGAAAAAAAAATTCCAGCTCAGCCACTTGCTACCTGTATGATCTTTGGCAAGTCGTAACCTCTCTGGGCTTCAGTTTCCATATCTGTAAAATGGGGAAGTGGAACTTGATCATGTTTAAAGTCAACTCTAGCTCTAAATCTACGATCCCATGAAGAATATCACATCTTTCTCAGGTTCTGTTTGTCAGCACTTAGCAAATTGATGGAATGAAATTCATTATCTACTGTATGAATTGATAACAGGACTGACAAAATCAGGGATCATTTTTTCCTCAATTCATCAAAAAGGCTAAGGAAATAATTATGGTCACAAAATCAATATATTGTCATAAGAGCAACGATTGATGTTCTAATATGAGACTGAGTTGACTAAATGGCATGGTGAATAGAGTGCTGGCCTTTAAAGGCAGGAAGACCTAAATTCAAATTAGACCCTTACTATATAGCCCTTGGTAAGTTACCTAAACTCTTTCAATCTGAGTTTCCTCATCCATAAAATGAGAATAATAATAATAATATCCCCATCACAGAGTTGTTGAGAGGACTAAATAAGAAGATACTTATAAAGTATTTTGCAAACCTTAGAGCATTATATAAATGTTAGCTAAATACCAGCTCATTGGATACAATGATATACCTAAAGTCAGGAAGACCTGAGTTCAAATCCTGCCTCAGACACTTACTAGTGGTTTGACCCTAGGTGAGTCACTTAACTTATGTTTGCCTTAACTGTAAAATGGGCAAAATAATAGCAGCCACCTCCCAGCACTGTTGTGAGGATCAAGTGAGATAATATTTGTTTTTAAAAAGTGTTTAGTACAGTGCCTGACACATAGACGGCACTATATAAATACTTATTCCCTTCCCTTCACCTGAACCCTTAAGGGACTCCAATTCACTCTTTTCCACAAGATAGGGACTTACCCTGTGACATTATGTCCCCACTGCAGTCTAAGAACTTCTTCTGAAACTTCCCTTAGATCAGTGGTTCTCAACCTTCCTAATGCTGTGACCCTTTAATACAGTTCCTCATGTTGTGGTGACCCCCAACCATAAAATTATTTTCGTTGCTACTTCATAACTGTAATTTTGCTACTGTTATGAATCGTAATGTAAATATCTGATATGCAGCATGTATTTAAATTGCTAAAAATTGAATATAACCCACAGGTTGAGAACCGCTGCCTTAGATCTTTCTCCTTCTAATATATACAGGCCTGGCCATAACCACACACTTAATACATACCAAACTCTGTGGTTATTATGGAGGACACAAAGGCTAAAATGAAACTATCTTTGTTCTCAAGGAGCTTATATTCTGTCAGGGGTCAACATTTTGTTGAAAGAGGGACCAATTTTTGTGTTGAGACAAAGTTCAGGGGAGCTTTAATGTTTACTGTGGCTTTCTAGGCTTCCTTTTATGAAGCTGTCACTTGGGAGCTATTTACTTCCTGCAGGATCATCTGCTGTCAGAGTAGATTGTGAACAGGTGGTTTGTGGTTCTTTGGTCAGAAGCACATGATCCAAATAGCCAGGCTTCTAGTCCAAAGGTACAGACGGCTAAGTATTCAACACACGCAACATATTTTCAAAGCCATCAATTCTATTTAAAAAGAGATCCCCCAATGGCATTTATCATACCTGTCATTCATCTCTAAGCTCTTTAATCAGGAAACCCAGGAGAGAGGGGGAGAAAAACCCAACTAATTTGACTGGATGAATCTCTTTTTTTTTAAATTGTGAATTCAGTAATCACAAATGTTGAAAGCAAAATGATGTATGTGTATGTGTGTGTGTGTGTATGTATACACATATATTACATATATGTAATACATGTCTGGTTCAAGGACTGAATCAATCTTTCTTTAAAAAAAAAAGACAATACATTCAGACAGATGCTAAAACTAAACAGTCTTCTTGCCTCAACAAATTATTCATTCTTCCTTCTTTACTTTTTTCTTTTTCCATTTTCAAACCTGTTGGGATTTATCATGCAAACACAATCTAAACTTCTATCCTTAGGTTAGCGTCTCCTTTTCTGAAGGAAAATTACAATAATAATAGCTGACATTTCAATAGCACTTTAAGCCTTGCAAAGTATTTTCTTCATAACAACCCTGTCAGGATGCAATGAAAGTATTATTATAGCCACTAACATATGAAGTAACTAAGCCTCGCAAAGGTTATTAAGTTTGCTCAAAGTTACCTAGCTAGCAAACATCACAGGCAAGTCTCAGATATAGGCCTCAGGTCACCAAGAAGAGAGATTTTTTTCCCCACAATGTGTTTAATGACCAAAATTCAGAAAAAATGAGTGTTAGATTTTGTAGCTCACCTTTTCTAACCAGAAATGATTTTATAAGCTACTTTTAAAAATCCCATTGATCACAAGACCAAACCAATGAATGTTCAAGAGATGAAAGTCCCACTACCTAAGTCATCCTGAAAAATTATACCTTACAGCAAAACCTTTTCAATGGAGTTAGCATAGTGAACCTAGATGCGACACACAGATATTTAGTTCAGTTGTGTGTCCATTGCAATGTAAGCCCATGAAGCCAAAATCTCAGAGGAGTGCTGGGAAAGCCTGATTTCATACCCATATAAGCTTTACTATCAGACAGGGGAAGAAGCCCAGAAATTACATTAGTTCCAAGAGGATTCAAGGAGATACAGCTGATGTCAGTCTCACAGCATTCAATATTCAACGACAGTCCTTTTCTGATTTCTTGGGTGAGCTCAGGAAAAAACAATACACCGTTACATGAGAGTAGGACTCTACATTTTTTGAAGTGTGTAATAAAGCTGAAGGAAAATCGCCTGGTCTCTATAGATAAATATCCCATTTCATAAACACTTTGTTAAAAGGAGACCACAGTATCTCAGAGAGAAAGGAAAATGAAAGAACAGATCTCAATGCCATTAGGTTACCACATGTCTGGCATGGGAAAATATAAAACACAGAGTGAGACTGGCTTGGCCCAGTGGACCATACCTGGGAGTCACTATAGTTAAATTTATGTCTAACTTCTTCTTCACCTTTTTCTTCCTTACTGGTCCCAGGTCTAAGAATGAAAAAAACCTAAAGTTGTATTGGCATTCAAAAGCCTTCAGTGTCTTAGTGGAATTCATATTCTATCTATGAAACACACAAACTGAAGAAGAATTTCCAAATTGTTTTTAAAAATAAGTATGTAGACTTTTAGGGGCAGAGCCAAGATGGTAGAGTAAAGAAAACTTAGCTGAGCTCTCCCAACATTGCCCTTCAAACAGCTTTAAAATAATGCCTCTAATTGATTTTTGGAGTGGCAGACTCAACAAACTGTCAGAATGAAACATTCTTCCAGGCCAAGGATGCTTAGGAGATCAGGAAGAGAGATCTGTGATATAGGGGTGGAAGCTGGCTCGAAGCCCATGTGAATGAAACACCAGTGGTGGGATGTGGTAGTAGTGACCAAAGCAGCAGCAGCTTCCATAGTTCTGAAGCAAAAGACAATAAGGGGACTTGGCAATTGGTCAGAAAGAGCTTATAGGGGACCTCTTCCTAGTACTGGACATAGGACCTAACATTGTTTGGCAACTCCATCACTTGTATCCACTTCTGGGTGTACAAGGATGAAGAGAATTATTTTCAGTCAAAAGTGAGCAGAAGATCTGAGTAGCAGTATCAATTTTGGTAACTAGGGATCAGGAACACTGAGAAAAAATATCATTTCTGGTCCAAAGGGAGTAAGAGTCTGGGGAGTGATATTGCTTGCAATCCCAAGGGACCAGGGACCCTTCCTGCATAAAGACCAGAGTGGAGACCAGGAGAACAATAACCACATCTCTCCCTAGATCATACCACCCGGAAAGCATCAAAAAATTCCAACCTTCCAAAACTAGCTCTGAAAATAGGACTGTGAAAAAGCATGAAACTTGAAGCACTTTAATATAAAGTCCAAAATCAAAAAGTAGAGTGGAAAAATGAGCAAACAAACAAACAAACAAAAAAACCCTGACCACGAAAATCTACTATGATGACAGGGAAGATCAAGACACAAGCTTACAAGAAGACAATGAAGTCAAAACATCTATAAGCAAATGTTCCCAGAAAAAATATGAATTGGACACAAGCCCAACAAAAATTCCAGGAAGAAGTAAAAAATGATTTAGAAAATCAAATAAGAGTGTTAGAAGAAACAACTAGGTAAAGAATTGAAATTAAATAACAGCATGGTTAAAAAAAAGGGCAAAAAGAAAAAAAACTCTGAAGAAAATAACACCTTAAAAATGAAATCGTTCAAATGGAAAAAGAAGTATAAAAAATCAATTAAGAATAATTTCTTTAAATTCCTTAAAAATCAGAATTGGGCAAGTGGAAACAAATGATTCCATGAGACATTAAGAAATAATCAAAGTCAAAGTTAAAAGAATGAAAAATAGAAGAAAATGTGAAATATTTCATAAGAAAAACTAACCTAGAAAATATATTGAAGAGGAATAGTTTAAAAATTATAGGACTACCTACAAACAATGATCAAAGAAAGAGCTTAAACATCATATTTCAAATAAAATTGTCAAGGAAAACTGCCCAGATAGCCTCAAACCAGAAGGTAAATAGAAATATAAAGAACTCATCAATCACCACCTAAAAGAGATTCAAAATTTGAAAACTCCTAGGAATAATATAGCCAAAATCAAGAGCTCCCAGATCAAAGAGAAAGTACTTTAGGCAGTCAGAAAAAAAACAATTCAAATATCATGGAACCACACTAAGGATCACACAAGAGATATAAGATGGCATATTAAAGAAGTAGAAGATTTTTAATACAATATTCTGGAAGGCAAAAGAGATGATATTACAACTTCAAATAACCTATCCAGCAAAGCCTAGTATAATCTTTCAAGGGAAAAAATGGATATCTAATGAAATAGAGGAATTTCAAGCATTCCTGATGAAAAGACCAGAGCTGAACAGAAAATCTGACTTTGAAATATAAGACTCAAGAGAAGCATAAAAAATTACGTGTGAGAGGGAAATCATGGGGAAATCAGTAAGGTTACAGTTCTATATGGGAAGGTGATATATGTAACTTCCAAGAACTTTATCATTGTTAGGGCAGTTAGAAGGATTCTACATAGAAAGAGGGTATGAGAGAGAGTTGATTATGTTGGGATGATGTTAAAAAAAAGGGATAGATACATGAGAAAGAAGAGAAGAGAAGGGAGAGGAAGAATGAACAAAATTATTTTACATAAAAGAGGCATGCAAGTACGAGCTTTTACGATGGGAAAAAATAGGATGGGGGGACAGGCAATGCTTGAATTTCACATCTAAACTGATTAAAGAGTAAAAAAATATATACACACATGCACATACACACATTAATTGGTAATAGAAATTTATCTTGCCAAACAGGAAAGCAGGAGGGTAAAGGGTTGAAGGAAAAGAGGAGTGGGTAGTAAAAAGGAGGGCAGATGAAAGAAGGCAGTAATCAGAAGCAAAACTGACTTTAGAAGGAAAGGACTAAAAAGTGAGAAGAGGTTAAATAGAAGAAAATAAGATGGATGGAAATGTATAGTTAATCATCTTAATTATGAATGTGAATGAGATGAACACAGAACTTAAAACAGAAGCAGATAGCCAAAAGGACCAGAAACCAGAATCCAACAATATATTGTTTACAAGAAACATACTTGAAATAGAGAGACACACAGAATTAAAATAAGGGGCTTGAGCAAAAAGGGAGGGGCAACAATCATTATCTCAGTCAAAGCAAAAAGCAAAAATAAACCTAATTAAAAAGGATAGTCAGGGAAACTACATCTTGATAAAAGGAGTCTTAAACAACGGACCAATATAAATGTTAAACATATATGCACCAAATTGCCTAACATACAATTCTTATAGAAAAAATTAAATGAATTACAGGATGAAATAGAATATGAAACTATTATAGGGAGGATATCAAATTTTCCCTCTCAGAGTTAGATAAATCTAACCATAAAATAAATAAGAAAGAAGCCAAGGAGATAAATAGAATCTTAGAAAAGTTAGATATGATAGGCCACTGGAAAAAACAAAATAGGAATAGAAAGGCGTATACCTTCATTCAAATATGCATGGTCTCTTCACAAAAACTTACCGTGTGTCAGGGCACAGTCCACCAAAGGATTGTGGGTGACCCACACAAAACGTAGAGGGGATAAAACAGGCCTACACAACCTACCACACACAGGACGCCTTGGCAGGCTGCAAGAGGCCTGTGAGCCATGTGTTGTGCAGGCATCTATTAGGGCCTAAAATCCCCACATCTGGAGAAGCAGAAATATTAAATGCAGCCTTTTCAGACCATAATGCAACAAAAATTACAATTCATAAAGGACCTGGGAAGCATAAATTAAAATTAATTGGAAACTAAGTAATCTTATCCTAAGGAATGAGGGGGTCAGAAAAAAAATACTCATACAAATAATCCATAATCTCATTAAAGAAAACGACAAAAATGAGACAACATTCCAAAATTTTTGGCTCCAGACTAAGCAGTACTTAGGGGAAAATTTTTATCTCTAAATGCATGCATGGAATTAAAAAAAATATCAGATCAATGAATTGGAATGCAACTAAAACAACTACAACAACAACAAAAACCAAGAACAGGTTTAAAATTCCCAATTGAACACCAAAATGGAAATCCTGAACATCAAAGGAGAGATTGATAACATTGAAAGTAAAAAAAAAAAAAATAACCACTGAACAAATAAATAAAACTAAGAGCAGATTGTATGGGGGAAAACAATAAAACTGATAAGGAATAGGTTAATTTGGTTTTAAAAATAGAAAAGAAAACCAAATTACTAATTTCAAAAATGAAAAGGATGATGTATCACCAATGAAAATGAAATTAAAGCAATTATTAAGAGTTACTGTGTCCACTTTTATGCCAGTGAAATCTAAGTGAAATGGATGAATGTTTACAAAAATATAACTCACCTAGTTTGACAAAAGAGGAAATAGAATACTTAAATAGCTTTATCTTAGAAAAAGAAATTGAATGAGCTATCAATGAGTTCCCTAAGAAAAAATTCACAGGACCAGATGTATTCACAAATGAATAGTACCAACCATTTAAGGAATAATTCCAATAGTATATAAACTATTTGACAAAAGAGGTAAAGAAGGAATTCTACCAAAATCCTTTCTTTCATAAAACAAATATTTTTTAGTAACTAAACCAGGGAGATCAAAAACAGAGAAAAAAACCACAACAATAGATCAATTTCCTTAATGAATACTGATGCAAAAATTTTAAATAAAATACTAGTAAGAAGACTATAGCTATATATCATAAAGATCATACAGCATAACCAGGTAGGATTTATACCAGGAATGGCGAGGCTGGTTCAATATTAGGAAAACTGCCAGCATAATCAATCTGATATATCAATTAAAAAAACCACAAAAAACAAAAAGAATCATATAATTATATCACGGATGCAGAAAAAAAAAAACTTTGTTCAAAACACCCATTCCTTTTGAAAACACTAGAAAACATAGGAATCAATGGAGACTTTCTTAAAATAATTAGTATTTATCCACCATGAAGAGTAAATATTATTTATAATGGGAATAAACTTGAAGCCTTCCCAATAAGATCAAGAGTGAAACAAGGATGTCCATTATCATAGCTATTAGAATTCAACATTATATTAGAAATGCTTTTTGTTGTTTAGTTGTTTTCAGTTGTGTCCAACTCTTTGTGACTTCTACTTCTTTTAGGGTTTTCTTGGAAAAGAAACTATAGTGGCTTGCCAATTTCTTCTTCAGCACATTTTATAGAAGTAAATGTCTGAGGTCAGATTTGAACTGACAAAGATGAGTCTTTCTAACTCCAGGCCTATCATTCTATCCACTGCATCACCGAGCTGCCACTAAAATTGTTAGCTATAGCAATAAGAAAAAGAAATAGAAGAAAAAAATAAGTAATGAGGAAATAAAACTATCACTTTGCAGATGATATGATGGTATATTTAGAGAACCCTAGAGAATCAACGAAAAAAAATTGAAATATTAACAATTTTAACAAAATTGCAGAATATAAAATAAACCCATAGAAAGCACAAGCATTTCTATATACTTCCAACAAAAAGCAGCAGCGAAAGACAGAAAGAGAAATTCCATGTAAAATTACTGAAGATGATATAAAATACCTGGCAGTCTACTTGCCAGGACAGATCCAGGGATTATATATCCCTTGATATATTATGTGTATGTGTGTGCATACACAATTATAAAACACTTTTCACACAAATAAAGATCTAAACAGTTGGAGAAATATTAACTGTTCATGGGTAGGTTCAGTCATTATGATGAAAATGATGACTCTACCAAAGTGATCTATTCAGTGTCATATCCAACAAACTACCAAATAAGTGTTTTATAGAGCTAGAAAAAAATAGTGACAAGATTAATTTGGAAAAACAAAAAAGACAAATATCAAGGAAATCGATGAAAAAAATGTAAGGAAGGTGGTCCAGTAGCTTTAAATTTCAAACTATATTCAAAGCTCTTCAAAACGATCTGGTATTTGCTAAGAAACAGAGTGGTGGATGAGGAGACTATATTAGGTATGCAGCGCACAGTAGGAAATGAACATAGTAATCTAGTGTTTGGTAAACCCTAAGCTGTCAGGCTAAGAATTCAACATTTGATAAAAATTTCTAGGGAAACTGGGAAGCGTTGCGGCAGAAATGAGGCATAGACCAACATCTCACCCTGTACATCAAATAAGGTCAAGATGAATAAATTATTTACACATAAAGGATATTATTATAAGTAAATAAGAGGATCACTGAAAAATGTACCTTTCATATCTACGGATAAGGAGAGAGTTTCTGACCAAACTAGAGATATAGAGGATCATGGGAAATAAAATAGATAAGTTTTATTATATGAAACTAAAGAGATTTTTATACAAACAAAACTAACACAACCAAAATTAAAGAAAAACAGGGAACTGGAAAAAAAATTACTAAAATTTCTGTGATAAAGGCCATATTTCTGAAATATATAGGGGACTGAGCCAAATTTATAAAAATAAGAGCCATTCACAAGGTATTAAACGGCCAAAGAATATGAACAGGCAGTTTTCAGAAGAAGAAATTAAAGTTATCAAGATACACATGAAAAAATACTCTAAATGATTATTGATTAGAGAAATGTAAATTAAAACAACTCTGAAGTATCACCTCATACTTGGCTAACATGACAGAAAATGAAAAGGATAAATACTGTATGGGGTGTGGAAAAATTGGGACACTAACGTTCTGTTGGTGGAATGGTGGACTAGTCTATTCTGGAGAACAATTTGGAACTAAGTTCAAAGAGATAAAATTGTGCATATCATTTGAACCAGCAATACCACTTCTAGATCTTTATCCCAAATAAATCAAAGAAAAGGGAAAAGGACCATTTGCACAAAAATATTTATAGCAGTTCTTTTTGTGGCGGCAAAGAATTGGAAACTGAGAAGCTGCCCATCAACTGAGGAATGGCTGACAAGTTGTAGTATATAATGCTGATGGAATACTATTGTGCTATGAGAAATGATGAGGGGGGTGCTTTCGGAAAAAACTTAGCAAGACTTAAATGATCTCATGCAAAGTGAAGTAAGAGAATGAGGAGAACATTGTACACATAACAGAAATATTGCAAGGATGATCAACCGTCAGACTTAGCTCAAGATCAGATCAAGACAATGATCCAAAGACAATTTCAAAGGACCCATGACGAAAAATTCTATTTACCTCCAGGGAGAGAGAATAATGACCTCTGGATGCAGACTGAAGCATACTTTTTTTTTTTACTTTCAAAAATAAAATTAAAAAAAATAAACATTTTATATATATATATGTATACATATATATATATACATACACACACACATACATGTATATATATATATATATATATATTTACTTATTTTTTTAAATGAGTTAGAGAAAAATAACTTTTTTTTTTTTAATGGACAGTTTTGCTGAGCCTGGCACAGGTTTCACTTGTTGACAAATAAAAATTTAGTTTCTTGCTTTGGATGTAATACCTTAGGCCAAGGCTCTTAGGAAGGGTAAGGAAATACTATCCTGAGACTCCTTTTTTTTTTCCTTTTTTAAAAAAAATAATATATTTTAGACCGAAATACAAGAGACACCTTTTTTTCACTAAAATTTTAGTGGCTTCTGATGTGAAGACCAAAAAGCCTTTTAAATTTTCAGATTCTAATCCACACATGATAACTACAGTTTGGGGAACTCTCAGATAGATTTACCATTCAAATTATTTCCATAATCAAGAATGAGGAACCTGAGGCCTCAAGGTCATATGTGGTCCTCTAGTCCCTTAATTGCAGTTCTTTGACTGAATCCAAACTTCACAGAACAAATCTCCTTAATAAAAGCATTTCTGATGTAAAACTTGGATTCAGTCAAAAGGCCACACTCAAGAACCTAGCAAGTTGTTTTTACATTGTACAGAAAATACTACAAACAGAAATATGATAACCCCTGAAGAGCTGTTATTATATATAATGGAAGGAAAAAAGGTTTTGATACCACTAATAAATAAAAAGTTAAATATTATCTATTTCAACTTTAGTTCACTTTTAAATTTCTATTTCAGGATGTTTCATAACATACTTAATATATTAGTATAATAGTAAATGTACATAATATACCACTATATATAAATATGAATGTTTATGTATATATACATATATGCACAAGTGTTCAAAAACATTTTACTGAGCAGTCTGGATAATCAAAAATGTTTGGCTACCATTGACACAGACAATAAGCATTCTTTATCCATTGCAGTTTTCCCATGTGGACAGTTAGGTCAAATTATTGAGTCACAATAAATTCCATTTCAGGGGCTCTGCAATGTTCCAAGGCCTGATGAATAATGTCATCTGGAAACAAGAGCATCTGGAAGATTTCACCACATATAGAGAAAACTTCTTTGACTTGGAATAGAAGCGAACAACTTTGGCAAATATACTTCTCATTTTATGCTTCATTTGATATTTATGATCAGAAGCTTGTTAAACAGTATAATCTGTGTTATATCTTTCAAGGAATCTTATATAATTTTGACAGATGCTAGAAAGAGAGGCCTCAAGATGACATTTTGCTCTGCCAAGTTACATTTTTTTTATGGTTGCCAAATAATAAGCATAGAATTTTGAATTCTCTATATTTTTCGTGCAATTATATTATGGTACAGATATGTCCTTCTCTAGCTTATTACTTGCAAAAATCTAATTTTTCCTTTTTATATCCTTATCAAGGATGCCATCAACATATATATAGATTTTCCTCAAAAGAATTTTATATAAATTAGAATTCAGCATATGGACTGTTTATCTTCTCTTTGGTCACTTTTTTGTGGGGGTTAAGAGGAGTAATAATAATCATCAAGATTTTTTTCTATATTTTTGGTATTTTCCCCTTCATAAAATACCTTGATTATCTGAGGTCTCAATATCTTAAAAACTGTATCATCTCTGGGATAAATCCTTTTTTTCCTGAGAGTACTAATATCCAGACTTGAAAGTAATGATCCAGGAATAAGTATTCATCTGCCTAACAACAGGAAAGAAAACCACAGAAAAAAGTACCCCCAAATACCCCAAACCCAGGCTTAGGCTTGCTTAGGTATAGCATATAGTTTAGATACCATGTGCTCATGGCAACATAAAGACTGAGGATGGTAGCTAAAGTCACTCACCTCTCCTTTCCCACTTTGTAGCACCAATACAATATTCACAGCACCCATGGTCCCTATAAATATACCCACATGGTACTCAGTCACAAAATATAACAGACTCTCCATATAGAAGACAGAAACAAAACATTTATTCAGACAACAGGGAAAAAAAGAAAAACAAATCCCAAAACCAGTAAGCTAATTCCAATGTAATAGCAAAGAAGTTAATAAACCACAACAGCACAGAGAGCCACAGCATCCTTTAAATTTCCCACAAACCAACATAAGACCAATATTTACTCATAAGCCTAATTGTCTGCTTGCCTGTCATCCTCTTTCCTCCCACCATCTAGCTGTTCTGACTCCCAACATCCTGTGGACTCTACTCCACCCTTCAGCAAAATCCTCCCACTATAGGCTCCGTGTGATTACATTCAATCTATTAGGGGGCAGAGTTTATTTTCAAAGCGGGGAAGGTCTTCAAATCCCCTTAGGCTTATTAAAGGGCAGGGAAGATCTTTAAATTACCATTACACACCTGTTCAGGAAGGAATTTGAAACAGTTCTCACAAGATTCACAGTTGGAAAGGATCCACTAAGTTATCTATATCTTCGTCATCTCAAAGGTGAAACCTTGAATTACATATGACCAGAAGCAGAACACAAAGTTCCCCTGTTTTTGACTAGAACCAGGAGGGGCAACTCTGAACATGTCAAGAGATGATCCTTGTAGACAAATTCAACCCCATACAACTATATTCCCACTTTGATCATTTTCTGACTCTACCATTTGCTGGTGGGAACAAAAAATACTGGGGCTGGAAACCTGTCTCAGCTTCTTCCACATTAGAGGATTTAGAGTTTACCAACCCCAGATCCCTGTCATAAGTGTCTTCCTGGGGGACAGCACTGAATTGCCCAACCTGTGTTTTAATTCCCTTTTCTTTAGACCATAAGTAACTGTTCAGACTAGCCTCTCTCCTTCCCCTTCATTCCCTCCCTTGGCTCTTTTTTTCTTCTCTGGCTGGACTGAATCAACTTCCTTCATTGTTTTTAGGGGTGGGAGAGGATAAAAAGGGTTTTTCAGGAATTGTTTTTGTAGCTTTGGTCATCCCTGAGCTAGAGACTATGACTTCCAAAAAAGTAGTACAATTTGTTCCCCCTTCTTCCTCAATTGTCCTGGCAGAATCAAAGGGAAAAGGATTAGTCAGGGGATGCATTGGGTCAGCAAAGTGTCTACAAGCACAATGGGGTCCCTATAATGGCCTCAGGCATAACAAGGGTCTGTGTGTTCTTTCCAGCATGAAGGTGGGTGGAGCAAGGCTGTTGAGCACATCTCTTATGTTAATTCGTAATAATTTTGCCTTATCAAGGTACTCTCTTTTTCCTATGGATTAAACTCTAATTGCTGTACATCTGACAAATAATTCTTCTCTGGGTGGGGGGTGGAAGCAGTTGGAGTATGTTGATAGTTCATGGTGAATGAGGGAAGTGTTTAGTCAGTCATCTTGTTGATCCTATGACCTAAAAATCCATTAACTTGAATTTTAGTATTCTTTTAATCTCTCAAGTATAATTAAGCTATATTTTAGAATATATGAAACACTACAAAGCACCAAATTATTTAATGCATTTTTATGTTGTTATAACAAAAGAAAGGAGGAAGGGAGGGAGGGAGGGAGAGAGGAAAGGAAAGAGGTAGGGAGAGAGAATGGAAAAGAGGGAAGGAAAGGAGTGAGGAAAAGAGGGAGGGAGGGAATAGAGGGAAGGGGAGAGGAGGGAAAGGAAGAGAAAGGAAAGAGAGGAGAGAAAGGAAGGAGGGGAGGGAAGGAGGGAAAAGAAGGAAGGGAAGGAAAGAAAGGAAGGATAGAAGGAAGGGAAGGAGAAAAGAAAGTAGGAGTATATTAATAAATATTTTCTACCTCCTTTCTGTTCAAATGTACTTCAATTCATATAAGTAGATGTAATTTTACTTTGAAATAAAAATTTTCATCTTACTATACTTTCTTTGTTTTATGGGGGAAAAAGCACAATATCAGTAGATGCAGGTTGGTTAGTCCTTTCAGTATTTGTAAAGTACAGACCTTCTAAAGCTAAAAAAGCAGATGATGATGACCCATAATCAAATGATTGTCAGTTATGATGTTACCCTTAAGGGGTAATCAGGATCAGTAAATTTACTTAGTATCTATCATAGACTTTTGCAAATTTACAAAAATTTTAATCATGCAAAAAAAATGTTAAAATTGAGGTGCTGAGTCTAAAGGCCTGAAATCCCTTACCTCAGAAACTGTGTCCTTCGCATCACCCACTTCCAATCACATATAGTCTTTTGGCTCTGAATTGAATGTCATTCTTCCTTTCCAATTCATAAAACTGATATTCAAGTTATCACTTCTAAATGGTTAGCTAATTAGATAGCAGACAGGATAAAACTATAATCCATTTTCTTATTTGATATTTACTGAAACCATTGGAATAATTTTTTTTAAATCTATAGAAAAACAAACAGTTTACATACAGAGTGTTTTAACATGCCTAAAGTCATGTATAATTTCAAGATAACTTGATAAAGCATGGAGAACATATGCAAATGTATCCAATTTAGCATTTGCTGGGGGAAGTTTCATAGAAACAGAATTTCATTGGCTGATGGAATAAGAATGTCACTTTGCTTTTGCATAAAAATTAACACATCCTCTCAATGACATTTAAGACCAGTAATTGGCTGTGAAGTGCTCAGCGATGCTTCGGGATGAACTGCACTAGGAAAAAATAAATGACATTATTAAAGTAAGCTTGTAGTTCTCCTCTAGACAATTTCATGCAATAGCTGACATAACTCCCTCTACCTTGGTATTAAATTGTGTGTGATAATATACTATTGGTAATGACTGGTTCTCTCTGTGATAGGTTTCTAGAGATAGAAACATTTGAATTAAGAAGGTCTATCTAGGTCCCAATAAAACTAACGATTTGAGACTCTTCTAAAGAGACAAGGTCTCAAGTCAGGGTGGTTCTTTTGAACAGTTTTTATTTGTCATTTGATTCCCCATTTGTATGTGTCAGGGGAGTCCTTAAGATACAAAGATGAGAATTGTGTAAGACCTATAGCCAGCTTAGCAACAACTATAGGATGGATAATAATCAGACCTGACATTTATACATCTTATTTGGTCCTTATGGTACTTGGCTGAGGTAGGCAGGGAAGGCTTCATTTTATTCATTTTACAGAAGAGATTAAGACTCAGGAATATCAAGTAATTTGTCCACGTTCACACAACTAAGAAGTGGTCAAGTAGGGCCTAAAACAAAGGTTTTCTGACTCCAGGGCAAATGTTCTTTCCTCTGCACTATTGCTGGATGGACAAGAAAAGGAAGCTAGAGAAAGAGAATGAGGTACAGAGATAACAAATATTTTTTTTTATACTTGTGTGAAACTCTATGATCCACTAAATTTCTACTCCATCAGAGTGTGGAATTGATTCTTCAAGATTATGGAAGAAAAGCTCAAGTTCTAGAAGGTTCTATGAAATTGAGAAGGCTTCACCAATGATTGACTAGGCCTGAGGTACAATCCAACCACTGGGCTAGGGCTTATTGGAGGGGCTCATTTATTGCTGATTACTTGATAATGACTATTTTGGTTACCCCAATTCTCAAAGTCTATTTACCCAATCACAAAAAAATAATATGCATTGGCAAAGGGAATATACAGACTGACAAAATAACCAATCTTTGAAGAATTTAAATATATTAAATATAACATCTAATCCATTAGACTGTGAGCTCCTTGATGGGGGACTACTTTTGCCTTTCTTTTTAGCATAGTGCTTGGAACAAAGTAGGCACTTAACAAATGCTTGAGTATAAACCTTCCCTTCCCTTCCATTCCTTTCCCTTCCCAAGTAAATTGTTTTTGAGATTTCATTCTCATTATTATTATTGAGAAACAAAGGCAAAGTTTGGGGACAGAAATAACTAGTCAAATGGTAAAAAACCAAAATAGGAGGGAGGACAGGAGGAGAAGGCAAATGTAAATTATAGGACAAGTTTATTCAGTCTTCTTTTTGCTTAGCCAAAACTGGAAACCAACCTCCCAACCAAATAAGATGGTCTAGGATGCCCAGGTTATTGCCTTGAAACTCTTCTTCAGAGTCTCTAATCAAAATCATTAGAAGTGTTTCTGGGTTAAAGGATTATCAGATGCCAATTTATCTTATGCCCCATTCTGTTTTGCCTTTCTAACATGTCTTTCCTGATATCATCTCCATATTTCCTGATTCTTCCCATAATGTAACAAACACATACTCATGGAAATTTGATTACTACCACACACACACACACACACACACACACACACACACACACACACACACATACACACGCAGTACTTTATTATATCCTCCAGATCTTCTCCCCACATACACACATATACACAGAGTTTGGATTTATCTATACCATCAAAAACACAGTCTAGATAATGCACAAATGGGATAATCAAGCCATGTAAATCAGAAGTTGACATACAAATGCAGTTTTTATTAAATGTGAAAAATTGGGGATCACAGTAATATACTTCTTGGTAATCACATCCATAATGCTCTCCTAGGTTTTGAAACTTATAAGTATCAAAACCCTATTTCAACTTATATTGACATTTTAGCTTGAGACTCCAGGAAAATGACATACATGCTGCTGCTTGGAGGGTTCTTTTTCAATACAATGCAGTAAGTATTGATTTAGAGTTTAGAGATAAACACAGAATCTACTTGTTCCAAATTTCTTGATTTTAAGTGTCAAAGGATTTTTTAAAAATCTATGTCTTTCTATGAGGTCTAAGTTCGTGGAACACATTCCTTTTTATTCCTTAGAAATGATTGAAGGGATATTTTATAATCCTGCTTACTCACTTCTTTGGGAAAAGGGGTCTCTAAGTATCTTTAATTCATATTTCCTTTTTGAAAGGGAGAAGCCAATAAAGACATTTTAGTTTTTCTGATCAAAGTACTGCACTCCGAATAATTTTTGGAATGTAAGAATAGAGGTCCATTTAAAATCATAATAAATTTGTACTTCTGTATGTCATTTTACAAGGTACCTTCAATTATTGAGATATTATCCCTTTTTAGGATGTCCGACAAACCCCTGAATTAAGCATGGCAGGTGACCATGGAAACTTGATGCTTAGAGAGGAAGCCAGGCTGATTGATCTCTTATGTAAATGAGGCATCTACTGCTTTAAATGTTAAGAAGAAACTTGAGACCTTAAGAAATATTCTATTCATGTCTAGAGAAGAGCTTAACTCTTCAAGATATGATAACAAAGTAGAGAAAAGATAGATGTTTCAAAAGTATTTTACATTGAGGCAAATATAGCCTGACCCTAGACCAGGAGTGGGGAACCTTTGGCCTGAGAACACATATGGCCCTTTGTGTCCTCAAGTCCAGCCTTTGACCAAGTCCAAACTAAAGTTCTGTGAAGTTTAGATTAAGTCAAAGGGCAATACTTGAAGACCTAGAGGACCACATGTGGCCTCAAGGCCTCAGGTTCCCCACGCCTACCCTAGATTATTTTAGCATAATTAAAGGTGTCATTTGGTACACACCCATATCCATTTTGGGTAGGAAAGAGAGAGCCACGATATTTGCATTCAAACATTTTTAAAATAAAACTGGAACACTCTGATGTGTACTTTCTATAAGAAGATACAAGTATGGTAATATTTACCTCAAGTGAAAATGGGAAGCAGCCTTGGAATGTGGAGTCATGAAAAAATTTCTCAGTCACATTGTCTTTTCTATTATCCTTTAGTAAATGTAAGACAAATCCTATTATAAATCAGACAACTTTCAAAAGGCTGTGTGGTGTAATGGACAGAATAATGGATAACAAACCAAGGCACCTGAGTCATAGTACCAGTTCTGAGATGAAAGAGCTGTGCGATACGGGGGATGGGGAGGGCAATCACTTAATCTCTCTGGATTTTAATTTCTTCACCTCAAAAATTAAAGGGCTGAATTAGATAATATTTAAGTTCTCCTCCATTTTTAATGTCTGAGAGTAGCCTCAGCCAACAATTGTTAAATGAAATAAGTATTTTGCTTGCCATAGCTTTATGATGGCTAAATAGGTCAGTGAAACGTTGGCTAATGGTTAAATGAAGTAAGTAAAAATTTTTGGCTATATACATATATGTCTATGTGTGTGTGTGTGTGTGTGTGTGTGTGTGTGTGTGTGTGTGCGTGTGTGTGTACATACATATACATTTTCTCTCTCACTTTCTCTCTCTCTCTACATATATATATAGTGTGTATGTGTGTGTGTGTGTGTGTGTGTGTGAGTGTATGTGTACATGCATCTCACATGGCCAAATGGATAGGATGCTGGACCCAGGAATACTTTAGTTCTAATCCTACCTCCAGTATTAGCTGGGTAATATTCGTCAATTCCAGGTTCCTCATCTATAAAGTGGGATAATTATGCCTCCAGGGAACACATCACAGAACTATTGTGATGCTTATATAAATGATGAATATTATTATTATTGCTATCTCATTTTCTCATCTTTCATAATGGAGTTAAAATAATAATGTTCTTAGGGGAAAGGAACAAGAATTTATTAATTCCCTTCTATGTGCAAGGCACCATGCTAAGAATCTTTACGTTTTTTTATCTCATTTGAACCTCACGATAGCCCTGGGAGGTAGGTGCTATTACTATCTTCATTTTACAGTTGAGGAAACTGAGACAAAGACTAAGTGATTTGACCCAGAGTTACATAGCTATTAAGTATCTGAATTCAGATTTGAAATCAAATTTTCCTAAATCCAGGTCCAGGCCTGTATTTACTGTGCCACCTAGATACCTCATGTGGATAGACATCCTGCTATTATTTTATATTTTCCATTCCGTCAATAAACATTTATTAAGGGTCCTACTCTGTGCCAGCTGCTAGGCTAAGTGCTGGGGACACACGCAAAAAAGGCAAAAGATAGTTCCTGCCCTCAAGGAGGTCACATCTAACGAGGGAAGACAACACATAAAAAGCCCCTGAAAAGTGGAGAGTGGAAGCACAGCTAAAGAGAGCTAATCTAGTAGAGTGGATGAATTACTGCAGCCAGGCGGTATCGTAGCTCCCCTCTCCTTAAATGGAGGATCTAAGATGGGTCCCACATGTTTGGTGTACAGAGAAGGGTTGCTCTTCAGAGTCCATTTTGTCTTACAGGAAGATGAGCTTCTGTAGACAATGATGAAGTGCAGTAGGTAGCCAGGTTTAAAAATTATGAAGTATTTATCTTAGATCCTCTCCTTATGTGAGTTCTGCAGACTGTTTTACAGTGTATAAAACAGCTTGGGGTTTTTTTGTGATCGAATAGAAATACTGGGATTTAAGGTCATCTTCTGTAGATTCACTGAAAACATTTCTGGGACAACTAGAATAACAGAGACATCAAGTACCTTGTCCTGTTCTCATGTGGTTAGAATATCTTCTGCACTGTCTCTATATTTTGAAAGCTTTCCATTCCTTGTTGTTTGGTATGTCTGGTATATTAATATTTGGTATGGTGTCAAGACATTATATTTTCATGGGTCAATATTGTGGGCAATGATTCTGCTTACAATGATTTTCTATGGTTTTATATTCAACTATCAACAATATTTTCTGTTTTGCATTTCTAGTGTGGAGATTTATAGTCTTAGTTAATAAAAGATAGAAAGATTCTGATGTAAAATTCTAACCACTAGAACACATATTTCTAAGTATTTGATACGTCCATCCCTTCATTAATGAACATGTATCAATCAATAAATGTGGACACTCTAAAAATAGCTCTCCTTTGATTTATGGTGACAATAAAAAAGTTCTAAATTGCTATTGTAGGCACCTGCATTTCTATTAAATGAATCTGCATGACTTAGTTATTTGTTTGATACTTCCTTTTTGACATATATATTTGGTTGAGTTCATGTGAGTGTCACCCTTGAAGAACCTTTTGCTTCCACTCTCAGATCTTAGGTATTTCACTGGCTCTCTACAGAGATAAACAACCTTCAGTCACATTCAGAAAATCTCGTGGTATAAACCTGTTGTCAGTCATTAATATTGCTGTATAAAGTGAGATCTATTTTTTCTAAATATATTTGTATATATTATCAAATTGTTTATTAAATGCTTAGAGAAAATCTATTAATCTTTTCCTGGCTTTTGGAAGAGGAAGCATTTAAGCTCTGTACAGGTGATTTGGCCTGATTAGTCATATATTATTAGCATCATATATGTCTTAGTTTGGACCCTTTTTGCCCTATTTTCATCTACTGAAGCACGCCAAAAGTATATGTTAAGACTCATATTGTGGAGATATTAATTTCTGTGTATGTATTTCCAGTTCAACTTTGACTTTAGAATTCCAATTCATTTCTTTACCTGTACAACCTCCATATCTCTTTGATAACTTAAATGTTTGATGACTATGCTATTTGTAAGCCTCAAATCCATTGATTAAAGTTGATTGCCATATTCAAGCTTAAAATCTTTCTTATCTATTTTTTTAGGGGACACATTTGGGACACACATTGGATCATAAAATTTTTATATCTTTGGATAAAGTTTCACAAGATAAAATAGATATTTAATATGATTTTAAGTAGAACCATATAATGATGCTATCCATGTACATCAAGATATTTATAGCAAGATTTAATATGACTCTTTCTTTGACTTAAAGGTCATACTCAGTTCTAGGCAGGAGTGTTGATTTAAGGGTAGGCAGAACCATAAGAGGGTAGCACAATCTCCCTGGAAGATGTCATATTTTATATCAATTATTCTTTTTTTTTTTCAGGTGACTTTGTTTTATTAAATTTTTTGAGTTACATATTTTCTCCCCGTCTTTCCCCCGCCCACCACCCCAAAACAGCCATCCCAGTGTTTCCCCCCTCCCCCAG
>CM053580.1:397567834-397606318 GCA_028627135.1 Pseudochirops cupreus | reverse complement strand
ACAACACACATTGAGAAAACTTATTACTTCCTGAACAATTAATGGATGGGCCCATTTGATTGGTTAATAGCCACATAAAGGGCGGGGCAACACACGCCAACTGTGAATCAATGGAGAAATTACGGGCATCTCTCCTCTCCCAAGTGATGCTAATATTATGGCTCGTGGGAGTAGGAGATAGAGCGCTCCCCCAGGTAGGAAAATAATTCTTTGCTAGGAGTAACTTGCTATCTCCCCCTATGAAAGCAAGGGCATTGATGGTAAGGCACCCACCTCCCCTTCCACACAGAACCCATTCTTTAAACGGACTTTCATGCACAAATCCAACCCCTCAACTTCCCCAACCCTGCCCTCAACATCCAACAAGCTGTTTGGCTCTCTGGTGCTTACCCCCTTTTTCATTTGCCTTTTAAAGAATCTATGTTAAATGTTATTGCTCAGGATCATCTCTTATGGGCATACATAGTAACCACTGTAACCATAAAACCCTTAGGAACCTCTCCTTTAGTTCACCCTTATTCTGGCCCCTTTTGGAAAACACCACTTCTGCTGTCACGGGATCCAGTAGATGGTTCCAATGTCTTCACAGATGCTATAAAATCACATAAAGCAGCCATTTATTGTCCAGATCTCCAACAACAATGCGTCCTTGCCACTCCATATGATTCTACACAAAAAAATGAATTATTTGCCATAATACATGCATTAGTGAAAGTACCTCAATCCTGCAACATTGTTTCTGAAAGCGCCTATGCTGTGTCAGCTATACAGAGACTTCCTCAAGCTTATATTGAGAAAAGACACACTTCTATTGCTTCCTTATTACATGAAGCCCGAGAAGTGTTGTTGTCTAGAGTATACCCTGTCTATATAATGCATGTGAGATCCCACACCATGGGATCCGGACCTGTCTTTGAAGGAAATAGACATGTAGATTCTCTTCTTCCTTGCAGTATATCCTTTATGTCTGTTGAAAAGGCGGCTTCAGCCCATAAAGCTTTTCATCTTTCAGCTCGTTCTCTCCGGATATTATATGGCTTAATCAAACAACGAGCTGTGGAGATAGTGAAAGGCTGTATCTCCTGCGCTCCCTTCAGGCCACCCCTGAATGTTCCTTCTGAAAATCCGCGAGGGACTTGCCCCCAGGAGTTGTGGCAAATGGATGCCACCCATTGGGGTTCCCAGTGCATTCATGTGTCTGTTGATACTTTTTCCAGGTTCCTGTGGGCCACTATTCAGCCAGGGGAGGCAGCCTGACATGTGATAAATCACTTATTAACATGTTTTTCTTTTGTAGGCCCCCCCTTGGCCATAAAAACAGATAATGGCCCAGCTTCTACTTTTAAAGCTTTGGCTTCCTTTCTGCAGGAATTTTCTATTAGGCATGTCACAGGAATTCCCTATAACCCTACTGGTCAGGCCATCGTGGAAAGGGCGAACCGCACCCTTAAGACCCTCCTTCAAAAACAAAAAGGGGGAGGTCTGGGGCGGACAGGAAAAATGGGCCGACTCACTATGGGACAGTTACATACCGCCCTCTACACCTATAATTTTCTTCAGTTTTCTTCCATTGACTTTTTAACTCCTGCTATGCACTTTTACGCTGCAGCTCCACAGGTTGAAGGGCTCCCACCGGTCACCACACAGACACCAATGCTTCCTTCCATGCTGGCAAAGGCCAGGGCCATCTGGAAAGACCCGGAGAAGGATTGGGAGTGACCGGGTGCTATAACCCTTTGGGGAATCGGGTATGCTTATGTTATTCCAGATGGAGAAACCAAAGGCAAATGGATACCCGCAAAGTGGCTTCGTCTCCTCGCCAACGACAAGATACCAGAGAGAGAAATGGAGAAGGCAGTGGAGACGGAGGCCCAGACGGGGTCGGGGAAAGAATCATGAACTTCAACACCTGTGTCAATTGCTGACCATTCTGACCATCATACCAGCTACCCAGGCCCATTATTGGACAGAACTGACTGATGCCACCCTATGACGGCAGGATTTAGTGGGACATTGGTCTCAGGGCCAAGCACCCTTTCCTGGAGGGACTGTTCCTGAATGTGTAGGATTCACAGAAGACCCAAAGAATTGCACCTGGTATGCTTGGATGGTTACTGTAGGTCCAGGTGGTCTGATCACGAACATTACTGGGCATGATACCCATTCTTATGGAGGAGTTTGCTTTACTGACCCCCGTTATGCTTTTGCTGTCAACTTTAATAGTACTGGTGAACGTATAGTGCAACATCTTAATAATACGTTGTATATGCTTATGCCCTCCTTTCGCAAAACAAAAAGGGGGAGATTGTAAGGGCCCCTTAGAGCTACTAGATGTCTGACCTCGGTCAGTGTGTCCTTGCTAACAAGGAAAACCTGAGGTGGGTTAGAGGCATCCAGGTGTGTACTCTGCCTCGATGACTGCACATCAAACACGGGGGCATTGAGCATGCACCATCAATGGAGGAGCACTCCCTGCCTATCAGGATCCTGTTGCTGGGACACCTGACAAAAGGGCAGACGGAAAGGGAATAAAAGGGGCAGGCGAATAAGGCTGGGGGGGCAGCAGCAAGAGATTTGTAAGATAATAAAGACACTTGGCCACTCCACTGAGGTATGTCAGACTATTCTGTCCATATCCGGGGTTCTAACTCCAAAGAGTCATTGGGGCGACTGAGAGCACCTGCAGGGTCATTGGGGCAACCGTGCACAACTGCAGGGCTACTGTAGGTACTCTGGGGCCCCTGGGATCCCTGAGTCCAGCTGGCCCAGACAATATCTTTCAGTTTTAAATCTATAGTCCTATGATCTTTTCTATGTAGGACTTGGAAAAAACCTGGATGGGGAAGTAACCTCTTCATAAGTGTCAGTGTGATTCATTGGGTGTCTCTTCACACATTCTAAATTTCCCTATTCTGGCTGGAAAACCAATATGTTGTTTGCCACACTTTGTCACACATAAGATAAAATTCTTCTATAACAATCAGCTAATGTGTGTAGATAAACATTTCTCCTTACAAGCTGATACATTCCTTTTTATGTTGGTAATACCTAATTTAGGATTCTACTGTAAATTTCTCTTTAAAAGTAATCCTTTACATTTCGTTTAGTCTTAGAATTGTTCAGAATGAAAGTTTGTACTTGAATAAGAATTCCTTCTAGACTCGAGAGCGTGATGGTTGACAGCTAGTCATCCAGCCTTTACCTGGAGACTTCTTTCCTGAGGCTGACCGTTCCATTTGCATTTTGGTATAGCTCTAATTTCAAGAATTTCTGAAAATTCTACCAATTATTTCTAATTCTGTCTTTTGGGCCCTACCAAATATCTAATTCCTTATTCTTATTAGAGTACTCTAAAAGCAATCTAATGGCTATCTTCTCACTCCTTCTTCCTTGTCATGGGCTGGGCCTAACTCAAGCCAGTCTCCCCTGAGGAGATTTACTTAGCCATGACAGAAAGATAATCAAAAAGGATAGACCCTGGGGTCACAGGAAGCTGGTTCAATAGAGAGAAGCTATGATCCAGCAGCCAAATACCAGAGAGCAAATGGACCTTCTTGTGACTTTTTGTACTTAGGTACCTAACCTTTAGACCACTGATCCAGTCAAGCCTCAAGCATGATTTCAATAACTTTAGTTTAATTTACATGGGAATCAGGGCTAGGATATTGCTCCTACCATGCTCTCCCTTCTCCCTACCACTCGCACAACTCTTTTCTCAACCTGTTAAACATCTCAGGTTTCTTCACTATGTTGGTTGTCCCCCTGAGGAGACTTAAATTTTAAAAATTATTATGAATCTAACCAACATCAACATACATGAACATTTTAACATATAAGGAACAGAAAAAGGACTACATATTAAATGATAAATTTCTATTATTGTGTATACTAAATTTTACATGATATTAACACCATTATGCTTCTTGTTGGTGCACAGATGATAGAGGCCTAGAGTCATGAGGACATGAATTCAGATCTGGTCTCAGATACTTACTGTGTGGCCCTGGGCAAGTCACTTAACTCTGTCTCAGTTCCCTCATCTATAAAATGACCTAGAGAAGGAAATGACAAACACTCAAATATCTTTGCCAAGAAAACCCCCAAACAGGGTCATAAAGAGTTGGACATGACTGAGCAACAAGCTTCTTGTTGTCTCCTTCTGAAAATCCTCCTCTCCTTTGTATTTTCAAATGTTTCATTAGTGCTCTTTTCTTTCTTTCCTTCTTTTTTGACATTACTACCCACCACTTTCCTCAAAAATTTTCCCTTAAATAAAATCTCTCCCTCATAGCAAATGAGTATAGGTGTGCAATACAAATTAACCCACTAGCTACATCTAATGACTTATATGTATTTCTTGTCTACTGTCTCTTTACCAGGAGATTAGACCATGCTACATCATCAGCATTTTGGAGTCTTGATTGATTATTACTTTGATTAGAGTTTGCCATGGTCCAGGACAGTGACAGAGCCGGGGTAGCTTCAGTTAAGTCCCCCTGTCCAGAGTACCAATGAAGATTATTGTGAGCTAGGATGCCACTTAAAACATATTTGCAGCTTGAGGTAACTTTGCCTCATTAAGTTGTCTAGCCATTCTACAATTGATGGGAACCCTCTTTGTTTCTAGTTCTTTGTTACAAAAAAGTACTTCTACAAAAAATTTTGCATGGGAGTCCTTTTATTTCTTGGGGGACAAGACCAGTAGTGATACCTCTGATTCCAAGGATATGCAGAGTGACTTTTAGGGAATAGTTTTTAATTATTTTCCTGAATTGTATTAGTGTACCTGCCCTTCCATAGCCCCTCATCATCTGTGCCAATCTAGGTGTGTGAAGCAGAACCTGAGAGTTATTTTATTTTTTATTCTTATCGTTAATGATTCAGAACATTTTTCATATTGTTAGCTTGTAATTCTTCTTTTAAAAAGGAGAATTTCTGTCCATATTCTTTGACAATTTATCACTTGGGGATTGGCTCTTGTTTTTATGTATTTTTATCAATTCCCTATTTGCATAAGGACTGGAGCTGTGATTTTTCACTGGCATAAGAAATTTGCTGCTGAGGAAAATCCCACTACCAATACAGGCTGGCAACTTATAATCTTAAAAAATTACCTAGAACACTCTGAGGATTAATTGATTTGCCCAGTCATACAACCAGTATATCATAGGTGAGACAGGAACTGAGGTCCTCCTGGCAATAAGGCTAGGTCTGTGTCCACAGCATCATCCTGCCTCACAATCCTCTATAAATCTAGGACGGAACTCCTTATGCTTTTCCCACTGGACACCTGTTTTTTGTTTCAGCAGTGTTCATTGGTGTTGTGTGACCTGAGGGCACGCACAACACAAAGTGCACAGTGCTTTGTGTTCAGAACCAAGGTGGCAGTGCAGCTGTATAATGCAACACAGACAAAAGCCACCAGAAACACCTTGGATTCATTACACATTACATTTTTAATTGATTTTTGGTTGTTGGACATTCAGAAACCTTTTACTGTTGCCAATTTTTTGCAACCCCATATGGTGTTGTGACCCACAGTTTAAGAAGCGCTGACTTGGATATCAGAACTTTAGTAGATAAATTAATACAAAGTTTCCTCCCCACCTGCCAATTAGCTCTTTCCCTTCTAATCATGATTGTAATCATTTCATTTCTGCAAAACTATTCCAGTCTTTCAATATATAACCAATAGTTTTAATTTCATTAAAAACATATTAGTTCTTTTATTCCCTCCAGTCTTGGTCAAGCAGTTCTTTTGTTTTCTTTCTCTCTGAGCTTCTCCTTACATTTATTGTGGATTTATTCTCTTTTGTGCTTACGTTTTGGACTTTTCTTAATCCATAGTTATTCTTCATAGTATTTATAGTTTTCTTCTTTATTATCATAACTTCAAGACTCAGTTACTAGATTGGGGCTGTGCCAGGAACTAGCTTTGTTCCCTCCTCTACTTTGGGTGGAGTGGGTAGGCCTTCTTAGATATATCTTCTCTTCGGTATGGATGAGACCTTATCCTGTACAATCATCCTTGGCTTCGGCCTTTGAATTCTGGTTTCACACCACTCCTGTCCACCTTTAACATACCTGCTCAGGGTACTGCAGACTTCATGCCAGTGATACCTAATGCCAATGATGGCTTTGTCCCAATTTCTTTCTCTTCCATGCTCAGTAGCCCACCAGGAGCAGGCTCCATCCCAGGCTGCAGTATTTAAAAGTTTTAATCAAATGTTTCAGTTGTGTGATCTCAAGCCTCTCAAAGGGTTCCCTGCATTTTTTATTCATGCACTGTGCTGTTTCCCTCCCTGGGCATTCATCCACCTGGAGTTATCTCTCTCTCTATAGCTGTGATTTTGATGAGGTGCTTATGCTTGGACCCAAATTTCAAGATCATGTTTCTCTCTAGCCTCAAACCAACCAATATACCTGATAGTTTTTTTTTCCCCAGCCTAAGGACACTATGCCTAGCAATAACTCATGAGTGGGCCCAGTAAAACAGACTATCTTTCCTCATCACAAGAACAAACTGACCTCTGAAGAAATTCTCTTGTGAAAACAGAACTATCTTGTAACCACAGAATTTTAATGTATTTATTCTCAAAGTTATCATATTCAATCCAGAGGTAAAGCTATAGACATGGACCCTCGAAACTATCTTGCTACAGACATAACAGACCCAGAAATACAACCCTGAGAAACCCTTTCTCTTGATTTCTAGTAGTGAATAACACCTGTGACCAAGGTTGTAAGTTATCACCTTATTAGCATATCTACCAGACAATCTACTACTTTTCCTATATAAATTTTAGCATCCTTCCTGTTAAGTAGCAAGTTCCTTAGGGAGTTGTGCCCACTACACTGGCCTAACAATAAACCTTTGCCACCTTAACTTAAAGAATACTTGAGTCCATGAATTCATTCCAGGTGACCCATTCCTCTACTTCAGTCTTTGAGGGGTCCCTCAACCCCTTAAATCACATCAGTTTGGTCAGGATCACTGGAATCACTCTTGGAAAGCCCCCAGGCATGCACCTTACCCTGTCCTTGTTTTCCTTTGAAGTGACTTACAGGGCCAGATTTTCCATTCCAAGTCCCTCTACCCTAAACCTCAGGGGTCCATAGGCCAGAGCTGAGATGCTGCTAACTTAGGTCTTATTTACCAAGGATAATGCTCTCTTCAGCAAATACAAGTCTTTTCTTTTCTTTTTTCTTTTTTCTTTTTTTTACTGGAAGTGTGGCTGGCTTCTGGCCGTCTTCCTGTGCAGTCCTGGACCACCTAAAGGAATTTACTGGCATGTCCCTTTATTAATCAATCAATCAATCAGACAAAATTTACTAAGCACCTGCTATGTTACAGGCACTGTGTTAAGTTAAGTGATTTGCTCGGTTACTCAGCCAGTATGTGTGGTAGATGGGACATGAACCCAGCTTTAGTCTTATTGATAACCACTTTATCTTGTTGCCTTTCACATCTGTGCTGGGGTGCTTATTGGGGAAAGGGGATCAATGGACTTTTCCCGTCAACATCTTAACCAGAAGCCTCTTCTGGACACTTTTCAGTTTGCCAATATTCTTTCTAAAATGGAGTGCCAAGAATTGAGCATAATATTCAGCTGTAGTCTGACTGAGACAGAATTCATTACTTCTCTCATTCTGGTCACTGTGTCTCTCTTCATGTAACCCTATGATTGCATGCGTTTTCTTTGCTCTCTATCAAATTTCTGAGTTCATCTCCAGCTGTGTGGCTCTGAGAAAGTCACCTAAACTTTGCTTGCATCAGTTTCCTCATCTGTAAAATAAAGATAAGATTAGCACCTAGATCCCAGGGATATTGTGAGAAATAAAATAAGATACTTGTAATGTGCTTACCAAACCTTAAAACACTATAAAAATGCTAGCTGTTAAACTACCCATATCTCTTTTCATAATTTGTATATTTTTTAAAAATTTTAGAATTCAGGCACAGAGCCAAGATGGCAGAGTAAAAGCAAGAGCTTGTTTGAGCCTGACACCCAATTACTTCCAATACTTTTTAAAATGACTCTAAATAAATTTTAGAGCTACAGAACACAGAAAATTACAGAGTGAAACAAATCTCCTACTGAAGACAGCCTGCCAGACTGACAGGAAGTATCTATTGCACCTGGTTGGGAGCAGAGCACAGTCTTGTGAGGGCCACCCTGGCACAAGTCTGGCTGGAGCAGACCTCAAACGACTGAATCACTGGTGGCTGTGGCAGTTTCCAGACTTCTCAAACCACAAACTCCAAAGATGAAGTAAAAGGTCAGTGGGGAAACTCCAGGCCCACTGATGGTGGGGGAAATCAAGTGGCTGATTAGAGGGCAATTGCAGCAGTCTCTTTGCTGGTGCTGAGACAAGATTTTCTTGCTTTGCCATGCTTGGATATGGGCCACAATCTTGGTGGCAGACCTAGGATGAGGAGCACTGGTGTAGCAGAGCTTGTTGAGGCTATGAAGAAGCAGTCCTCCTCACAGTTCTGAGGCAGGTGCCTAGAAGTAGCTCTGATAACAGTGGCTCAAAACCCCAGAAATTTGGGACACAGCACTCTCCAGTCTGGAAACAGAGTTCTATTGGGGCAAAGAGCTCAAAAGTCAAGTAATGGCTAGGAAAATGAGCAAACAGAAGAAAAGAAATCAGACTATAGAATCCTTCTTTGATGACAAAGAAGATAAAAACATAGAAGCAGAAGAAAACAAAAAATTTAAAACTCCTGCATCAAAAGCTTCCAAGAAAAATATAAATTGGTTGCTGGCCATGGAAAACCTCAGAAAGGAGACTGAAAATCAAGTAAGGGAAATAGAAGAAAAATTGGGAAGAGAAATGAGAGTGATGCAAGAAAATCATGAAAAACAAGTCAACAGCTTGCTAAACAAGATCCAAAAATGCTGAAGAAAATAATACCTTAAAAAATAGACTAACTCAAATAGCAAAAGACATCCAAAAAGCCAGTGAGGAGAAGAATGCCTTAAAAAGCAGAATTGGCCAGATGGAAAAGGAAGTTCAAAAGCTAATTGAAGAAAATAATTCTTTCAAAATTAGACTGGAACAAATGAAAGCTAATGACTTTATGAGAAATAAAGATGTTATAAAACAGATTCGAAAGAATGAAAAAATAGAAGACAATGTGAAATATCTCATTGGAAAAACCACTGATCTGGAAAATAGATCCAGGAGAGATAATTTAAAAGTTATTGGGCTACCTGAAAACTATGATTAAAAAAAGAGCCTAGATCTCATCTTTCAAGAAATTGCCAGAGAAAACTGTCATGATGTTCCAGAACCACAGGGTAAAATAGAAATTGAAAGAATCCATCAATCACCTCTTGAAAACGATCCCCAAAAGAAAACTCCTAGGAATATTATAGCCAAATTTCAGAGTTCCCATGTCAAGGAGAAAATATTACAAGCAGTCAGGAAGAAATAATTTGAGTATTGTGGAAACACAATCAGGATAACACAAGATCTAGCAGCTTCTACACTAAGGGATCAAAGGGTTTGGAATATGATATTTTGGAGGTCAAAGGAGCTAGGATTAAAACCAAGAACCACCTACCCAGCAAAACTGAGTATAATACTTCAGAGGAAAATGTGGACATACAATGAAATAGAGGACTTTAAAGCATTCTTGATGAAAAGACCAGTACTGAATAGAAAATTTGACTTTCAAATACAAGAATCAAGAGAATCATGAAAAGGTAAACAGGAAAGAGAAATCACAAGGAACTTATTAAAGTTAAACTGTTTACATGGAAAGACAATATTTGTAACTCATGAGACTTTTCTCAGTATTAGGATAGTTGAAGGGAATATACATATATACATATGTGTATGTATAGGTATGTATATATGTATGTGTGTTTGTATACACAGACAGAGGACACAGGTTGAGTTGAATACGAAGGGATGATATCTAAAAAATAATATTAAGACATGAGAGAAGAATATATTGGCAGAAAGAGAAAGGAAGAGATTAAAATAAGGTAAATTATCTCACATGAAAGAGGTAAGAGAAAGCTGTTATAATGGAGAAGAAGAGCAGGGAGGTGAGAGGACATGTCAACCTTATTTTCACTGTATTTGACTTAAGGAGGGAACAACATACACACTCAATTGGGTATCTTAACCTACAGGAAAGTAGAGGGGAAGGGGATAAGAGGGGGGAATGATAGAAGGGAGGGCAGATTGGGGGAGGAGTTAGTCAGAAGCAAATACTTTTGAAAAGAGACAGGGTCAAAGGAAAAAAATAGAATAAATGAGGGGTGGGATAGGATGGAGGGAAATATCGTTAGCCTTTCACAGTATGAGTTCTATGGAAATGTTTTGCAGAACTACACATGTATAACCTACATTGGATTGCTTTTCTTCTCAGTGGGGTGGGCGAGGAGGGAAGAAGGGAGAAAATCTGGAACTCAGAGTTTTAAAAACAAATTTAAAAAAATTGTTTTTACATGCAACCAGGAAATAATATATACAGGCAATGGGCTATAGAAATCTATCTTGCTTTATAAGAAAGTAAGGGGGAAGGGGAGGATGGGGGGATTTAAGAGAAGGCAGACTAGGGGAAGAGGTAATCATTATGCTTGTCTTCTTGGGGATGGGGGTAGGGGAGAGATGGGGACAAAATTCAGAACTCAAAATCTTGTGGAAATGAACGTTGAAAACTAAAAATAAATAGGTATGTTCTAAAAGAATTTTAAAATTATTATTCTTTCTGTGACCTATATATTTTGTCAAGCTATGAATTTTTATCAGATGACTACAATATTCTTGATTAGGGTTAATAGTTATACAAAGGACAGAGGACTGTTTCTATACTTAAAAGATGGCTGTGTCTAAAGAATAATTCTTTACCTTCAGTGACATCTACAAAGGAGAAGGAAGAAAATAAACTAAACTTAAGTCTATTTGATACACTTACAGGGTATCATTTATTTATATTGGGATAAGTTAAATGTTACATATTCAAATATACTGTGAATCATTCCCCCCCCCCCACTCAACTTTTGAGGTATAAGACATAACCAATAATCAGGGTATAAAACATAATCAATCATCTGATGTGAAAAGCCTGTACCATCTCTTAGTATTTCATGAGCTCTAACTCAGATCAAACATACCTGAAACAATATAGCAGAATCTAGAAAATATAGTTGTTATTACTGATTTTATGAATCAGTCACAGGTACCAAGCACTCTTATATGCTCTGTCTAGGGAGGGGGAACCTGCAGTCTCAAGGTCACATGTGGCCCTCTAGATCCTCAAGCGTGACCCTTTGAGTGAATCCAAACTTCATGAAGTCAGACAAAGGGCCACACTTGAGAACCTATAGGACCACATGTAGCCTCGAGGCCGCAGGCTCCTCACACCTGCTATACTAAGATGAATGAACATCATTTCCCCAAGAATAGACACAGCACAAGGAAAAACACACAAGAGACACATCTCTAGTTACTTATAAGGACTAGTTTGGGAAATTAGCCCAGGAGCCTGAAGTATCTCCGATCTTACAAATTGCTATTGGCAGCCTTGGCTATCAGAAGCATTTGCTGCCTCCTTGATTATAATTTTAACAATGGTAATAACAATCCTCCATTTTCATTGTTCGAGTACAATTATTTGTGTAGCAACTTAATCTACACTCAATCATGTGCATATTTCAGTGCTTAGAGTCTCTGGTCCTTCCATTTCCATTTATCATTTGATACAAAAATTAGACCCTAAGTAGATTCCTCTGTGAAGATTTTCCAAATAAAAACAACTTGAAAGGAATAGGGGAAAAGGCCAAAAAAGAAGAGGGAAGAAGAGTTGACAAAAGCAATGATTGAAGACCAATGTAAAATAGAGCACAAGTCATTTTTATATATCACCCAATCTATTTACAATTACTGTTGAAAAATGAGTTACTGAATGATACCTATTTTGTCTTGTCCAGAGAGTGTAGGAATGCATGTGAGGACAATTATCTTCATCTAAGCAGTGAGGACTTGGATAGATATCAAATCTTCAATGAATTGATTTTGCCACCGTGGGTTCAGTCTGAGATCCTCACTGAATATGAAATGCTTTCATCGGGTCTACTGAATACACTGAGGGTACCATGTTTAGAATTCACCAAACAGTATCCTGACAAAGAAACCCAATTTCAGTTGCTGGGGAGAACAGAACAGTAGTTTGGAATATGCCATTTTGTTAGATAAACACATTTTTAAACACTTCAGTATTTGAAGAAGAGACAGATCTTGCTGACTTTGTGTCCAAATTCCCTTCTGGGTTTTTGAGCAGGATAAATGCTAAACGTATTAGGCGTATTAAACTATGTGCTCTGGTCACAAATGCTATCTATCTCTCAATCTAGGTACCAGTGAAATTCTTTCTCATTCTTGATGACTGTGTCAACATGCTGATTGATAACTACTGTCAGAGGAAGACTGAGGCAGAAGGATTTGGTACTTGCTCAAGGGTGATTGTGGTATTACTGTGTAATTTGTGGAAAATATTACTTAGATTTAGATACTGTGAGAGTGACAAGCACTTTAGGGATCAGCTAGTTCAGTGTTCTTTTTTTTAATAGATGAAGATCAGTGAGGTTATGTGATTTATCCAAAATCACACAGCTATTTAACAGTATAACTGGGACTCAAATCCTTGTCTTGTTTTTTATAGTTGACTAGGGGATCATTCCACTACGCAAGGATGTTATTCTTCTTCAAGTGACAGTGAAGACTTATTGTAAGCCACCTGAAACATTTTATTTTTGGACTATGCATTTTTTTTCAAACTTACAATTATAATAGAATGCTAACACCTAACTGTGGTTTGTTTTTTTTCTATTTTCTTGAAGCTTTGTTTAGAAGTACAATTTACATGAGTCATAAATATATTAACTTTGGGCAAGTAAGGTGTTTCAGTGTTTTTGTGCCCTTTCTCCTTTAAACACGCATATATTGTCCTAACATCAAGGAAAGTTTCCTAATAATTTGTAACTAGGGTACCAGGACAAGGCTAGTTAGATGATATGTGAAAAGGAAATTTTTCTATATATACTACTATAGTCTTACCTTTTAGGATTATAATAAAGAATGCAGAGAGTCATCATAGGGGGCCAGCCTTGGAGTCAGGAAGATGTACATTCAAGCTTCACCTTTGACACTCAATAATTATGTGACCAAAAACAAGTCATTGAACCCTCTGTGCCCCACCCAGGAAAGCTCAAAACTGTTACAAATGAGTTGCTTATCTGCTTATGAACACTTGGATTCCCTACACTGATGAAATCACATGCCCAGATTTAAAAATTTTTTAAAAGATTATATTTTTTAAACTATTCCCTAACATTAAAAAAAAAAAAAGCATTACTCTGCTCTACTAGTCCAGGATCATACTATTCCTGCCAAGTAATCCAGTAATAGTCCCTGGAAGACTAGTTTCCTTTGCTAGTAATATCTGTACTCTTCTTTTTCTTTCTCTCTCCAATAGTATACTACCCATGTGTCAGAGACTTTTTCATAACACACATGGCCAGATACACATCAGAGATTTTCTCTCCCTTAGCTCATAACCTCCTTCCGGAAATTCTGGAATTGGAGTCCTCAGGAATCCTCTTCTCTGTCACCCCCAATATCCTGAGGCTGATTCCCTGCTTCTTATTGGTATGACATTCCCAATATATATCTTAATATTTCATTAAAAGGAGGAAAATAAAACAAAAATATTTTACTGAGCAACTAACAGATGATTAGAGATTGCCTAGAGTCAATTATAAGGTTTTTTTTCCCCACAAGTTCTATCTCCTTGCCTTGGATGAGTGAAAGATGGCAATGGCAGTGTTTTTTTTTTTTCTTTCCACAATCTCCTGACTTCCAGCTAATGTCCATGCCCTGAAGCACAGACTCTGCCTCTTTCTCTCTCTCTCTCTCTCTCTCTCTCTCTCTCTCTCTCTCTCTCTCTCTTTCTCTCTCTCTCTCTCCCTCTCTTCCTCCCTCCCCCTTTCTCTCCAATGGGGCAGAGTGGTGAATTTCTGTTGAATCTTCTAATCTGTTAATGTCATCTCCAGAGAGGAGGATGAGGATCAGAACAAAACAATCTGCCTTTTTTCTTCTGTCTTGGCTGTCCTCCTTTCAACCAAGAGCATACTTTTCTTATTCTGCCTTCTTTTATGTCTCAGCTTCTTTCTAGCCCCATTTAAGGTGGTGGGGGTAGGTACTGGAAACTGTATACATAGCCTTATGGAACATTGATTCTATGGTGAATGATGATTGAAAGTATAATTTTCAAATTATTTCAAATGAGATAATATCTGTAAAGTACTTAACACAGTGTGTGGCTCATAGTAAGTGTTGTTGTTTAGTTATTTCAGTAGTGTTCTGCTTTTTGTGACCCCCTATGGGGTTTTCTTGTCAATTTCCTTTTCCAGCTAGTAAGTGCTTAATAAATGCTTATTCTTCCTCTTCTTTCTCCAAGTCAAAAAAGGAAGGTCGTTCCACAATCAATCAGTAAATGTTTGTTGCAACCAAACAATATCCTTTGCTCTTTGTGACAGGTCAAGTGTGGTTTTTGTTCCCATTTATTGACAGACCTCACAAACTGCAGAAACACCCCCACCCCAAATATACATACACATATCACACACACACACACACACACACACACACACACACACACACACACACACACAGAAAGAGAGAGAAACTTATTAGATTACTCAAGATTGGAATTTTTGTTGTGTTTCTATAAGCAAAGACCACCATTTCTACCTCTATTTCATTAATCTGTTTATAACTTTAATCAAATTTAGATTAATTTATTTTTTAAAAAAATCAACAAATATTGTAACTCTTGAAATCCTCCTTCCATATTTACTCATGGAGACATCATTTGGCATGAAAGCCCCAGAAGTTTTAAATATTTGCAGAAAAGCAAAACGTCAACCAATTCTCCCAGACATAAAGTTACAATTTGCCATGCATTTTCCCTCGTGGCTTAAACTGTCACAAGCCAATGACTACCAAAAAAAGAAAAAAGAGGCCTGAAGTCCTTTCTGACTGGTGGGCATTCTTCTTTATCGAAGTAATAGAGCTACTGTCCCTTAAAACTTTCAATAGCACTTCTCTTGTTGCTAATAAGGCAGAAACCTGCTTTGGCAAGAAACAAAACTTGCCATTTCCTAGATAGTTACAAGTCTATCAAACATTGGTTTAAAGCCACAGCATTCTATTACTCGCTTAGTGATTTACAATTCTCGGAGACCCAAGGAATGTTCTGCAATGGGCCAGAAATTCATAGGAAAGCTGGAAAATGTGCCCTGCAGACAAGATTCCTTACTGCTTCTTTTGAAATGATTTTAAATGCCAACCCATCTGTTTATGGTCTTATGCTTTTTTCTTCCCTTTTCCACTAAATTTTTTTTCAATAAGACTGCTTTCAAACCACACTGCATTCAGCAAAGATAAGCTGGGCAGATACCACTACTAAGTTCTCTCTTCACTGAGCAGTCATTTTTAGTTTACATGGAAAACTGAACCTTTTCCTTTCGGGTTTTATAGGATTTCTGCAAGTTGAATTGTTATCAGTGACAGTGGAGGAAAAACCCAACCAGTTCTTTGCGTTCTGCTCTGGAAACTGCCATTCATTTTAGGAAAATAACTTCCCACTGGTTGGCCTGAGATCCAGCTGCTTGTCATGTTAGACCATGTGGTGTCTGCTGCTGAGTCCAGTTATATGGTTGAGAACAGTGCCCTGAGGACCCAGCACAAAAATACTGTGATCCTTTACAGTGACAGGGTCTTTGCTAACAAGCTGCTAGACATGCAAGATGAAATGTCATCACCCAGCACAGCGAATACTGAAGGATGAAACAAAGTGTCTAAAGACCTTTAATAATATCAGAGTCCAGAAAACATGTGGAACTTGGTGGGGCTCCCTTCTTGATTGAGTTGGCCTGAACTCAGAGAACAGTTGTTACCCCCTGTCTGCGACTGCCACCCCCTACACTCAGAGATGAAAGGATAACTTGAAATCAGGTTGTTGTTGATGAAACTTAGAATACTTGTATGGAATTTACTGATACAGCTAGACATTTGAATATCTAGGAGCAGGCTGAGGAATTAGAGAAGACTTCAGGTCAGGTGTAGACATTGATGACTGGAAGAGATGATGGAATAAAAGGGAAGTCCAAGGCATTCCATTGTAGGCTAATCCTGTTGCTGGACAGTGATCTCATTCCAGCTATTTAACCATCACATGTCAGCAACTCCAGTCTTGACAAACCTTATGGTTAATGACTATGAGCACTGTCTGAATAAAGGTACTACATATTTCACGGCTAAGGAAAATAGTATGTCCAATGCTAATAATGTAACCAGCAATCAGTTAATATTGTCAGTGGATAAAAACACATTAGCTGGGGAATAACAATACCACCTAGTTAATTATGTAATTTTAAATTAACCTGAGGTTGGGAGTTATAAATAACCAGTGATGTAGAACATTCCTACATTGCCAGATTCTGTTGATGTGTTGCTTGGTTTAACTAAACTGTTTTCCCCTTCTCTTTTCTATTTCTTTGTTACAAATGTAGCATTCCTCTAGACTCACTCTCTAATTCCCACTTCTACTGACAGGTTGGGTCCCCTCAGGTTTCTGAGGATTTTTTCCAATGTACTCTTCTCAATATCAATAAAATAGCCTTTGGCTTTTACAAAGGGCCAGGTAATGAAAAGGTATAACAAGGACAGACGTTATAAAACTATCTCTCCAAACTGGGGCACTCACACTCACTTTCTAGAGAGAGTGGGCTCAGGCTTGAAGGAAAAAGGTACTGAAGTACCGAGAGCAGTGGTTCTCAATCTGTGGATTATGTTCAATTTGCAACAATGAAAATACATCCTGCATATCAGATATTTATATTATGACTCATAACAGTAGCAAAATTACAGTTACGAAGTAGCAATGAAAATAATTTCATGGTTGGAAGTCACCACAACATGAGCAACTGTATTAAAGGGTTGTGACATTAGGAAGGTTGAGAACCACTGACCTAGAGGGAACATATATATGACTAAGGGTGCCACTTCTGGCTTGGGATGCCTTTTGTTCTCTTTTCAGAGACTAGAAAGTTCACTTCTGAATGTGGCATAGTCAATCAATGAGGATACTCCCTTGCTTAGTTGGGCTAGCTCCTTGAAAGAGACTGAACAAAGAGAGGTTCTTTGGATACATTTATACATAGCATATAATTGTTATTTAATAATGCTTGAGATTGATTAAGAAATAACAGAGTGAATCAGAGCTTCAGAAATCTGGAAGAGGAAATTATTCTTTCCTATTCTGCTTTAGTGTTATTTCTTATATTTCTGAACATATTTCATTTCTATTCTAGCCATACCTGGAAATCTTGAATATGTATTTGCAACTACAGCAAGAAAGATTTTAACCTGAGCTATGTAAGGACTAACCACATAAATATCAGGATAACTAATGCACAGGTACAATGGAAACACTTGCTCAATGCCTGCTACACTGCTGGATCAGAGTTTGCAGAAGGAAAATGGATGATGAGTCAGGGGAGCAGATGACAGGTCTGACTAGATTGTCAGCTTGAAAGAAACTAAGGGAAAATGTTAGACAAACAAAGCATTTTTGTAGGATGGTGTTTGCTAATATTTTGCTTCAGTAGCCTCATCACTTAACACTGACTTCTTGTGTAGCCACTTCAAACAGACAGAAAATGTCAGGTCAAACCAAAGCCCATATTTTTTTTTTAGTCTGAAAATGTGAGGTTAAGAAAGGAAGGTGATGGCGAAGCTTCTGTTGAAATATAGGGCCTGAAGCCCTTTGTCACCATTCTCTTTGGTTTCTTTTCTAAAGAATTTCATAGACTGAAAATAAACATCATAAAAGAAAACTCAGGTTCTTCCTTTGCTCCCAAGTCATATGGTGAGTTAAACAAACCTTTAGTATAAAAATATTATATTCATAATACCTGTTGATTTTTTAAAACACTATTAAAATAGGACTCTTCCTCCCTAGGGCATATCATTTTCTGTCATTTAAAGCTCACTTTGAAATCAGTGAATGAACTTTTAAAATCTATGATAAAAGTGAAGGTACTTAAACTCTCATATATTAAGAGAAGACAAAATTATCTTTGTTTGCAGATGAAAGGTTGGTATGCTTAGGAAATTCTAAAGAATTAGTGAAGAAACTAACTGAGATGTTTAATAGCTGGTAATAGAATACAAAATACACGAAAATATCAGCATTTCTCTTCGGTACAAACAAAAACCAGGAAGGAATGATAATAAAGAAAATAATATTCAGAATAGTTTCAAAATGCGCAAAAATATGTGACAATTAGCACAAAAATTTATATAGATGCAACTACAAAACACCCTTTGCAGAAATAAAAGAAGACAAATATTTGACTAGGTATTCACTGCTGATGGTTGGCTATACCAGTATGACAAAAATTAAAGCAATGCCTAAAGTAACTTACAGATTTAGTGCTATAAAAAATCAAATTACTTTGAAGATACTTTATGGTAGTAGGAAAAATAATGAAATTCATTTGGAGAAATGAAAGGTCTAGAATATGAGAGAAATAATGAGAAAAAATGCCAATGAAGGGGAGCATGGTATTTCCAGAACTCAAAGTGTAGTGTAACATAGCAATTATCAAAACTATTTCATGTTAGAAAGCAGAAAAGCTAAACAGACGAGATAAGAAAGAATTTTGTCAGAAATTCAGTATAGATGAACATGTCATAGCACATGGATGATGTTAGATGATATGAATATAAAAGTTCATATCATGAAGTAATTAGAAGAGAATTAAGACCCAGTACCTTTCAAAACTATGTCTAGGGGAATAATTATTGAATAAACAAGACACAGAGAAGATCATGAGACAATAAAGAAAATTTCAGTTACATAAAATTAAATATCATTTGCAAGAATAAAGTCAATGAGTGTAGAATAAGAAGAGAAATTGTAGAGTGGAAATACATTTGTATCAAATATCACTGATAAGGTTTGATATCCAAGATACAAAGGGCATTGATATAAATATATAATGCAAGCAACTATTCCTCAGTGGATAAATGATCAAAGGGAATATTTTGAAAAGAATTGCAAACTATGAGGGCCTATGTGAAAAATAGTTTTAAATCTCTAGTAATAAGAATAAGAGAAATGTAGATTAAAATAGCTCACAGATGTTACCTCATTGCTAGCAAATTGGCAAATGTGACCAAAAAAATGGGAACATGTTTGTTGCTCTGGGAAGGTAGGAACACTTATCCTGTTAGTGGGGCTGTGAATTGGCTTTATCATTCTGGACAGGATGTGGAATCATACAAAAAAAAAAATCCCCAACTAGACTGTCTATGCCCTTTAACCCACTGATCCCCCAAGCTCCAGAAAATCAAAAGTTGAGATGCAGTTCCAGTTTATATTCACATGCTCATAGGAACACTTTTTGTGGTAGCAAGGAACCTTGAATAAAGTGGGTGTTCATCATTGGGAAATGGCTGAAAAAGTTATTGAAAAATCTAAATAAGCTATGGTATATGAATTTTATGGAGGATTATTATGCTGCAAGAGTTTAAGAATTCAGAGAAACTTAGGAAAACTTGTATGAACTGATACACAGTAAAATAAACAAAAGCAAAGAATAATAATCATAAAAGCTATAACCAAATAAATGAAATCACTAAGAGTCAGTTGAGGTCTGTGTGATGAAAAACCTCATAAAGCTCCGAATAATGGCTGCTCACTAAAGCATTTCAAATGTGTTCTCTGTGTGAATTGTTAGGAGTTTTAAAATGAGGATATGATCAAGTTTCTTCAACATATTGCAGTTCCTACATTTCTAGTGAACAATTGTGTGCTATTTAAGGTATTCACAGAGTAAGGAAAAGACTTGTGTGTTCAAATGAGATTTATTAAAGAATATTTGGGGCAAATGTTTACAACCTCAGGAAGGCTGTACAGAGGAGGACTGCAAGGCTGGACTGCAAGGCTATGTAAACTTTGGGGAGGCACTGTCATAGCTCCTGAGAGGACTTCTTACCTTCCTACTTAATATAGGAATAGTTCCATTTCAGATATGTTAACTATCCCTCCTTGCTTTTTAGGAGTCTAGGATGGTGACTGGTAGGAAACAAGGTATTATCTGTTATTTCCACTTCCAGATCAACATTTTGGACTATTTTAGAATTATAATTGGTTCGAGAGGCAATGAAAGGAGAAAGAAAAGTAGAGAAAGAATCTGACTAATCCTATTCCTTGACTGTGCCTCTGAGAAACTTTCCCAGCACAGGTGGTCATGAGATCATACAAAGTGAAAGGTGGCAAGATTTGTTCCTGTTCTGAATTTCTAATTTGATTCTTACCTACCCTGAACCTGTTTCTGGATTCTAAGGTACAGTATAGGTACATGGAACAGGTTCACATTTACTTGAAGCCTTTTATTTGGTCATTCATATATTCAGGTATTTCCCATCTATGAGATGGGCCAACAAACAATTGCTTGGGGCTAATGCAGGCTCTAACATAAAGTCCCTGAAAAAAGATAAAGAAATGCAGCAATTATGTAGGGCACTGCCACTGGGACAAAATGTTGTATACACTGTGAGATGCAGTTACTACATTAGATGAGTTTGCTTATTTTTCTTTGCCACAAGGGAGGGTACAATCTGGGATGGAGCAGGCTTTGTTTTTGCTTTTTGTCTTTCCTAGAAATGCCTGTGATATAAAGATGTATCAATAAAATATATTTTTAAATACAAATAAGATAAATGATCACTAACCCCTCAAAAACAAACAAACAGAACCCCAAACCTCAATGCCTCTGATATATCATCTGAAAAGCAAATTATAGAGGAGGGAGGGGGAGAAAATTTGGAACTTAAAAGCTTGTGGAACTGAATGTTGTAAATGAAAAATAAATAAATAAATGAATAAATAAATTTAAAAAAAGAAAAGTGAATTATCAAGTGATTGTACTAATATCTAGCTAGGGATGGGGAACCTGCACCCTCAAGACAACATGTGGCCCTCTAGGTCCTCAAGTGTGGCCCTTTGACTGAATCCAAACTTCACAGAACAAATCCCCTCAAGGACCTAGAAGGTCATATGTAGCCTTAAGCTCCCCACAGGCTCCCCACCCCTGATAGTCTCTCAGATCAGAATTAAGGTGGCCAAAATGAGCATAACTGAAACATTCCATCATGCTGAAAATCCATTCTTAGCACCTCAAATATCTGACTGCCATTGCTTTAGGAAGCTAGAGATGACAGTGGTTGCATTTTAATCTTTGAGGTGGTATAACAGCCTGCAATATTTCATGTCCGAACATAGATGGTAAGAACAAAGCTGTTAGTCTGGAGTATATTTAATAATGATGATGAAACTGATAATTAAAATGTTAATAATGATGGTGATAACAATGATAGTTAGCACCAATGTAGCACTTTAAGGTTTGCAGAGTGCTTTACAAATATTCTCTTTTTATACTCATAACAATCCTGAGAAGGAAATGCTTTTATTCTCATCATTTTACAGATAAGGAAAGTGAGGGGTGGCAGAGGTTAAATGACTTGCCCAGAGTCACACAGCTAATAATAGTCTGAGGCTAGTTTTAAACTCCCACTCTAGCGCTCTACCCACTGTACTGTCTAACAGCCCACAGATAATGTACAAAAACTGCTTTCTGCCTGCAGAGAGCTCAGTTTCCCAAAATCTTGTCAAATCCGTTATTTCACAAATGAGGAAATGGAGACTCTGAGAAGTTGTGTAACTTATGCAGGGTTACACACTCCTAAACGGCAATACTGATATAAGAGTGATTATTCTAGCCCCGTGCCACCTGAATGCCTGGCATGTTACATCGCACCCCTCCCAGGTTTTTTGGGACCTTTAAGAGATTTGGAGGGTATTTAGTCTTTTCCATTGGCTCAGGCTCTCATTAATTATTGTTCCTAAATTTTAAGAGTCTCTAGCACTCTAGTTCCATTTAATAACTTAATAGCTAGATTAGCTTTGCAAAGAAACATTTATTTTAAATGTATAACAACAACAACAACAAAAACCATACAAACATCCCCTTCCAAACACCAAGAAGGCATAGTCTACTGCGCCACTCCCCTCCACTTCAGCCTTGGGGAAGTGGAGGGTCATTAGGTTCACCATGAGCTTATTTCACATATAGTATCAATCCCCCACCCACACCCCATGTTCCAACTAAAGACCCTTGGGTTCAAGTCCCAGTACCCTGGTTTTGAAGAGTTTCTTTGCTGGGCTGCCAGTATCCAGTCTGGATTCTCACTTCTAAAGTCCCTGTGCTTCAAGTTCTAAGGACCCTCCCTTCTGCTCCTAGAACTGGAAAGGCCAAAAACTCAAGCCCACTTTGGGGAACCATGGGATCTAAGGAATGGGGTAGTACCCAGTTTAGTGCATAGTACCTATGCTGTGAGTAAATGAGACCTTCAGAAGGGGATACAGCCAAATGACAGTGAGTAGACAGAGCACTGGACCTTGACTCAGGGAGACCTGAGTTCAAATGTGGCCTCAGACACATCAGCTGTATGACCCTGAGCAAGTCACTTAATTTCTATCTGCCTCAGTTTACTCATTTGTAAAGTGGGATAATAGTAACTACTACCTGTCAGGTAGGTGAGTGAGAGTTGTGGTGAGAACCAAGTGAGGTAATACATGTAAAGTTGCTTAGCACAGTGCCTGGCACATAGAAAGTGTTTAATAAAGGCTTATCTCCTTCAAGAAAGCTGGGAAGAGAGAGAGAGAGAGACTGTCCCGGTCTGACTACACAACCAAGAGAAAGAGGTTGCTACCATTCATATGGATGGGAAATGCAGGATGTCTTCTCTCCTCTCCCATGTGCCTCCATGTTAGGTGATCTGAGCCTGTGCAAAGCCTGGTTACACTAGAATTTGAACCTAATTTTTCTAACTACAAAGCTGAGGCTATTTCACTTACACAATATTCTTTCTTCTCCCTCAATAGCAACAAATACATACTTTCTGTTGTTATGAGACTTAATGACTGATCTCTCAGGTTATGGCCAGACAAGTCTGGAGAGCTTAGCATACTGCAGAGTACCTCCCTATTACTCCATCCAGCAAGTCCTGTCAGAGGCTGCTACAGTGGGGTGACTCACTTCAATGGGCAGTTCCTGACAGTAGCAGTAAAGATCACATGTCCAGATTGAAATTCCTTTCACAGCATCTGAAGTCATCGGGGCATAGCAGAGCCTTGGACCTACCGTCATCGAATTAGAGTTCAAGTCCCTGCTCTGACTCTAGCTGTAGAGCCATGAATAAATCACTTAGCACCTCTTGACTTCAGTGATTTCATTTTAAGATGGGGATAATAATGTTTTGACTCTTCAACTCGGTATAGCTGTGATGCAGAAACCACTTTTTAAATTTCAGCTCTGCCAGGTGTTCTCCTTACAATTACTCTAGGTGGTAGCTAGTACCAGTATTACCCCTACAGTAACAAGAAAGGAAATGAGGCTCCAAGTATGTGTCCATCAGATTGGCATCATGGATTTTCACTTTGCTCTTCAAATCAGATACTTGATTAAGAAGAATAACTTGGGCTATTTGAGATTCTCATCTCCTTTAAGTCACAGCCAATAGAGCCTAACGTGATATTTTCATGCCCAAATTCCCAGCTGTCCTTTCTACTGTGGAAACTGTTGTGGCAGAGCACAAATAACTCAGGAAATGATTTTAGGAAAGATGTAAAGTTTCTTCCATGCTGCCAAAGGGGAATTTCTCAAAAGCATTTCTCTATGTCAGCCTCTACAGAGATCATGTATGGCTTAGTGGCAGCCAGACTGGTTCTTCTTCCCACTCTCACCCTCTTCTTCCTGTGTTTTCACACACTCTGGTGTCTTCTTCTCTTGTCCCTATGGGGAGGCTGAAGGTAATAACATCACCCTGGGTTCATGCAAGGGTAGTGGTAATTTTAGTTTGCTAAGTGCAGGATCTAGAAACTTCCAGTGACATAAAACCATGAGCTAAGATCTAGGCAGAGCATACTATGAACTTAACCTGTTTGTCTTTGAGTTTAGCAAGAGTGAACCCTCCATTGAATGCACTTTGGAAGACTGAAGGCAGACTATTGATGAGACTGACATACTATCTTCGCCATGGAGTGGCAGGATTGTTCAGCAGATACTGAGGCTATCAAATCACTCTAATTATTGACATTAAAGCTTTGGGAACAAAGGGAATGTGCCAGGCCATATTAGAAGGATATCTGATTAACCTGTTGGGAAAAATATACCCAAAGGAGTTTGCATTGGGCTTGAGGTGAATAGGGGAGAACCACAACTATTTAGCATGTTAAGGAGCCTGTGAAAGGTAATCTAAACATTGCTCATGTTGCCAATAGAACGCATTTACTTTTAAGATAATTCCAGTTGTGAAGAAATGGTAACCAAAGACTGATTGCTATCCCCTGAAGAACTCTATGTGGGAAATCATTCTTGGCTGCTTGCCTGCCTTGGTTTATTGGAGCTCATGGTTAGCATAGTATGCACCATTCACATCACAGAGCACCCATCACTAAGCACTTGGTGAAATAAAAAGGCATTGAAGGAATGTGTGTCTGAGAGATACAGAGAGGACTATTCTTCTTAGCTCAGATATATCCCAACCGACTTGAGACCTCAATAGCCATACATCATGAGATAATTCTCTAGGGCACTGTGACCTTAACGTTTAAGAACTATTCATGTAATGCCAGCTACTTCTTTCATTCTACCACATTCCTCAATGTCTGACGTACTTAATTCTTTAAAGTGGAGATCTTTGGGAACAGTGAAAGGATTTGCTTTTGGAACAGCCTTGGCTGTCTTACTGAGCTAGAAGAGCTCCTTCAGGGGTCCTACTGCTCCTTCTTTTGTCAAACTCTTGTTTTCCACTAAACTCGGTTGGCCCTTAAGGGAGTCCAGTGCTTTCTCAGGTAATCAGTGTGACAGGAGGCAGGTGGCCAACTGAGAAGGCTGTTGAAGAGTGCTTTTGCTAATAGGCTTTGTACTGCTGTCAGTTTGGGGACCTATTGTCTACAAAAGGACAGGCACTCCAGATATAACATTTCAAATTTTGGATTGAGCTGGTGTCAGAGAAGTAAAGGAAGCTGAAAAGGAGAGAGTAACTTTGGGAGGAAAAATGAACAAAAAACTCAGTAACTGTAGCCAAGATCTTCTAATTGGGGAATTGGGATAGCTAAGAGAACATTCTCTCCCATCTCTAGTCAGAGTTTGCAAATGGCACTAGTAAGAGTTAAAAACAAAAGTTTCAAGGTCAAAGAAGCATACAATGAAGATAGAATTATATTGAATTATAATAATATGATTCACATTCATTCAGCATTTTAAGGATTACAGAGTGCTTTCCTCACAAGAATCCTCTGAAATATTTAGGGTAAGTATTATTAATCTTATTTTCATAATAATAATAATAATAATAATGTTACATTTACATAGCTCTAAGTTTGAAAAGCACTTTGCTCAAATTATTCAGTGAGGAAGATGCGGCAAGTACTATCAGAGTTGTTCAGATGATGAAATTGAAACTTTGAGATGTTAAGTACTTGCCCATAGTTGTACCCCTGATAAATGTAATACTGATTCCAGATCGCCTGACACCAGGTCCAACACTCTCACTACACCATGGATCCTTAAACTGGGATCTGTGAACTTAAAAAAAAAAGATAACTATTTCAATATTTAGTTTCCTTTTAAATCCTATACATTTCATTTTATGTATTTGAAAACAGTATTCTGATGCTTTAGCAGGCTGCCAAATGAGTGTTAGATACCAAAAAAAAAAACCCCAAAACACTTGCACTACACCTTTAGATTTGAGATAGGGTTCATGTTCTGAGGCATCTTGCATTACTGAGTTGGGTCCCCAGAGTATATGTACTAGGTCTTCTCAGGGATCTGTGGGTCCCCTAAATGGGTTGGAGGGTTATCTTATAGCTCACAAGCCCGCACAGGCATGCTTCCTTCTAGGACTATTAATTAGGAATCATTTACACAGTCAGCTAGACAAGTAGGCTTTAAAAAGGGGTCAGTTACTCCTGGTATAGGCCAGTTATACTCTCTAGGCTCTGTTCCTGACTTTCTATACCATTCTCCTCTCCTTCCTCTCAATTTCTTCACATGTATTGTTTAACCCTATCAGAACATAAGCTTCCTGAGAACAAGAACTATCTTTTTGCTTCTATGTCTATTCCTACAGCTTAGCATAGTGGGTACCACATAGTAGGAACTTAATAAATACTTGCTGGCAACTTGACTGGTAGAATTGGTACAAAACATCATCCCCCAAAAGTCTGTATTGCACTCTCCCACCTATACGCTCTTAGGCTCAAGACTAGAGAGTACATGTGGCAACTCACAGTGGTTTGTGGAAATCCTCTTCTCTCTTCCTTGGGGTTCTCAAGACGGTCCCCTTAAGCATGGTGTGGCTTTTCTGCTGACTCTTTGTAGAGTTGGAAATTTATATACATTTTGACCTCATCTCCTGATGCAAACGTTGTCAGGAACTGCTAGCCACTGCTATCCCAGAAGAGAATTCTAAGATGCAGATGGAAAGATGAGACATTCAAAATCCTCAGGTGGGAAAACTACCAGGCCACACGTGGCCCTCTAGGTCCTCAAGTGCACTCCCTCTGACTGAATCCAAATTTCACAAAACAAATCCTCTTAATAAAAGGATTTGTTCTTTAAAACTTGAACCCAGCCATAAGGTCTCACTCAAGGACTTAGAAGGCCACATGTGGCCTTGAGGCCTCAGGTTCCCCACTTCTGCTCCAGACCCTTTGAAATTCACAAGGTCATCTTCTTGGTTTTGGGGGAGACCAAGGCCAAAGACAAAGTGATCTCTTCCATATCTCCTTCCTCCTGTCCTTCCCCTCTCCCTATCCCCCAGGCCAACTGATTCCTCAGAGATTTTAACTGGAATAATCTTTCCTCATTCACCACTCACTGAAGTCTAAAATTCTTGGTTTTGTAGTGGTATGCTTTTTAATAGAAAACTCATGGGGCATGACCGTATCTCACAAATACTATGTCTGTCATTATAACTTCACTTCATCTAATGGCTTCTCAGAGATGTCTAAATTGGTCAAAGCTTTCTCATATTTAGTTGGAATCCCTTTGATTGATTTGATTCAATAGCAATATATTTTGGCTAAGGTACCAAAACATAATGTTTAGTTACTATCTTTATATAAAAGGGGACTGATTTACTCAATTGACCCCACCCTTACTCATAGGTCTGTAAGTTTGCATTTGAACAGTAAATCAATTACAGAATTTCAGAGTTGGAAGGGACTTTTGGAACCATTCACTCTCATTTCTTTAAAAGTAAAGAGCCTAAAATACAGAAGTAAAATGAATTGTCCGAAGTAACTGGCAGCCAAGGACATCAAAGACAGAATTACTGAATTCAAATCCTTTCTACCATACTCCACAGGCTAATGCAGTTTCAACTTTCCAGTTCTCTATTTTAAAAAACAGTTCAAATGTCTGTGTCCTGGAGTTACAAAGCAATGTTGTGAGAAGCGGCCAAACACATATAAAAATACACAAAGACCTCCTGCTTCAAGTCCCACCAAGAACAGAATCTGATCCTTATTATTACTTTGCTATTGTATGTCACTTGATAACATAGGAAGTTCATAAGGCATTAGAATAATGATTCTTAATACTACTTGTCAGTAAAATATGGAAATAATTCCTTGTTACCCATCTGCACTAATTTCATCCTGCCTGCATTTAGTCAGTTGCAAGCATTGACTTTCAGACACGATTGTTTCCTGCTGATTAATTCCTGGTACTAACAGTTAGATTACCAAATGGCATATAGTAATCTTTCATTAACAGTGCAATTTTCATGTATAAAGATTTACATTGGTTGTCAGTTCTGCTGGGAGTATTTTCAGTGAGAGATTATAACTGCACACTTTGCTGTTGGTTTTCCTCTTTTGGTCAGGAAGGACCAGTTCCAGACCAAGTTTTGAAACAAGGAGACTGTCTTTAGTTAAGTTCCTAGTCAGTCAGTCAACAATTTATTAAGTGCCAGGCATTATGCTGAAACCTAGGGAAATAGAGAATCCCAAACACTATCCCTACCCTCAAAGAGCTCACATATGAGGTATTTACAGTGCACATTCTCCTCTCTCCTCCTGAGGATGACTTTCTATCGTAATCTTCATTTTAAAAAGGGCCCTGGACAGCTATTTTTCCTTCGTTTCCTTTCTTTGTTTCTGACTCTGGACTTCACCACGCCTCAGCTACCAATAACACCTCGGAGGTTCCCTCAGTCACTGCAATATTCTCACCTTGGAAGATCCTTTCACCCCTGCAACCTTCTAACCCTATAATATCCCTCTACTCTATGGCCCCTTTCTATTGGTGAGTTTCTCTTTCAACATCCATTTTGAGAAAAGGGTCAGATCAGTCATCCTTCATTCTTTCCTGGGCTCTGCTTCTGACTCTGGATTTTGTCATCATATCCCTGTCAGCGTATACCTTATTCCCCCCAACCCCATTTTTTTCAGCTCCCTTTTATGCATTGTTTTTTCCCTAGTAGAATGAAAGGCTACTGAAGGTAGGGTATATCTTTCTTTTGTTATATTTGTATCCCCCGTGCTCAGCACAGTGGTTAGCATATTTGTTGACTTGGTTGTGGATGGAAGGTAATCTCAGAAGGAAAGAACTAGCAGTGGTGGCAGGGTTGGGTAGGTGGGTAAGGTCTCCTGTAGAAAGTGGTGTGAAGTGGAATCTTGAAGAAATCCAGGTGAAGGAAGTGAGGAGGGAGAACTCTAGGTGTGGGGAACAGCCAGTGAAAACACATGAAATCGGGAGATGAAGTGACTTGTTAGAGGGACAGCAAGAAGGCTAGTGTCTGTAGATGGAGTGAAGAAGAAAGTATTCAAAGATTAGAAAGGAAGGAAACAAGGGGGCAGCTTGTGAAGAGTTTTAAATATCAGACATGGCCTGCTTCTATCACACTTGTCCACAATAATCAGCCAGTTCTAGCAATATCATCTAACTTCCTACTGCTTTCACCTTGTCCCAACACCCCATCCAAAGAGCATTGCAGACTGCTGACCTCTCCCTACCTCTTTTATATACACACCCTTTCCTTGTTCCATTCCACGGGGGGAATTCCTTCTAGATCATAGGAATTTAGACTTAGAACTAGAAGGACCTTAGAGATTACATGGGGGGCAAACCCATCATTTCTAAGATGAAGAAACTGGGATCTAGCAAGGTCAAGTGACTTGTCAAGGTCAAGCAGGTAAGTTGCAGGGCTGATTCTCTGACTGCAAATCCAGCAATCATTCCACCGCACCAGGCTACTTCCATAGGTTACTGGCCAATCTAATAAAAATATTTGGGTTAAAGTGTTAGTAATATAATTTTGATATTATTAAATAGCATAAGATATCTAGATAGCATCTTAATTTTTAATAAAGGCCTTCTTTTGCCTGAATAAAGTGAGATTTTATAGCACAGTAGTGGCACAAATAGGGAGATATTTTTGAGGTGAGAAAGTCTTTTCCAGCATTCGTCAGACCGTACCATGTTTATGTAACATGGGGACACATTGAATTGGGAGTGGGAGTGGGGTGGGAAACAGTGATCATAGTTATCCTATGTCTTCTAGGATAATTCCCACATAAATATATCTGATGGGTTTTTTTTTATCTCTATCTTATCTTATTTTACAATGAATGTAGTGCATCTATTATTTAATGTAGAATGCATATGCACAAATCTTGAGTAGCTACACATTGAATATTGAAGAGCCACAAGCCTGCTGCGGTCACCATCAGTTGGCATAGGCTTGTGATGCAGATAAGTTGTCTCTTTTACTGTCTTTGAAAGAGAAATATATGAGCTTAAAGTTAAGCAAACTTGGTGTGGAAAATATGATGCTATGTTTATCAACAGCATTTATTTTAGTAAGTACAATGTAATAAGCTGGTTTTCAAAAGTGTTAACTTTTTAAAAATGATGTAACTTCAATGATTATAATTATTTGAAATTTGAAATATTAAATTTCATTGTTAATGTGTTGTCCCTAATTTCTTTAAAGTAAAATAATAACTTCATGATCAATAAAATAGAAGCTAAGAAAATAATTTGTGCAGATTGCTTTTTGAAAAGGGCAGTATGACATTTTTTTAAAAATAAGTAAAAAGGAAACATCAAAATATGGTTTTAGGAACCATTGTGAAACGTTGTCTAATTCACACTTGCCTTGTATATGGTAGTAAAATTTTGCACATTTCAGGGAAATCTTTCATTTCTCTATGCAAAGGAGACTCATGGCTCCATTAATTTCTTGCACGAATTTGGGTAATTTACCTTCTTTAGGCCACAGATACTCTGGAAAATGAAGGGGTTTTACGGAATGACCCTCTAGTCTCTTCTAGCTGTAAATTCTATGATCCACAATTCATTGCTGTTCATATACAAACAGTAATGGAGAAGGGAGGGAGGAAAAACAGGAATATAGTAAAACATAAAGGAAGAAACTTGTCCTATTTCTTCTACTTTCAATTCCGTTTATTTTTCTGAAGTAACAAAACATCCATTTTTAAACATCAATGTAGTTGGTGTTTCTCGACTGAGACCTTGATCAATTTGATGATTCTTCTAGACCAAGCAGCAGGTAGGTGATGCAGTAGATAGAGTACCAGGCTTAGATTCAGGAAGACCGGAGTTCAAATATGGCCTCAGACACTTACTAGCTGTATGACTCTGGTCAAGTCACTGAATACTTGTGGTTTCAGTTTCTTTATTTGTAAAATTAGCTGGAGAAAGAAATGACAAACCATTTCCCAGTATCTTTGCCAAGAAAAACCTCAAATGGAGTCACAAAGAGTTGGACATGACTGAATGACAGTGACAATTTAGACTGAGGAGATTGCAGGACACAGACTATTGTCTGAAAGGCAACACCCTAGAGGTAGATATTTACCCTCATCAGATTGAAAAGACACATAGGACTCTTAGTTACTGTGTGTGACCTCCAAAATGATTAGTGACTGAGAGTTTGGGGTGGGAGTGGAGGGGAGGGAAAGGGCAGATTCTTATTGGATGAACTACCCTTTTCTCTGTGGTCTATAAACTGAATTTTAAAATATCTATATATTCTTTCTCTTGGACTTCAAGCCTAGAGTGAGCAGTTAGGGTGAGGTGAAAGATTTCTCCTTCCATAATTCTAACTACTCCTCTGTCCCTCCAAGGAAGAGAAAAACGGAAGCAAAGCTCATAATGAACAGACTGTCCTCACCTGGGCAAGCTTATGAAGGGAGTCCCTGGACCTCTATTTCCTGGCTACCTTCTTTTGTGCCTTTACTTCCTTTATCAAGCAGAATATTAGAAACTAGAGTCTCTGAGTTCATTCCTTTAAGGCACCAGATTCCTAATCTAATTCCTAATCCTAACAGTTGCTTCTTAAAGAAGGGTGAGGCTTGCCTTGCAGCTGAAGGACCAGAGTCATGCTTTCGGGAAGTAAGATCTGGATCTTGCAAGCATTGAAATTATTCTGAATATTGTTCCAATGGTGCAGATCTGAGTTGAATGGGAAGTATTTGTCAGCAGGTCCCCCAAGTGTCATTATCTTTGGAGGAGTTATAGACTAAAGAATAGACTATATTGAGCCATATGAGCACTTTATGTTTCTTTTTTTGTTTGTTGGCTCCAGCAAGGTCTTTGTATATGATTCCTTTTCTGTGGTAGGTGAAGTAAAAACTGTCTCATCCTCAATATTCATATTGTACATTTAGTACCTATGTGAGAATGGAGACTCTCTTACCTACATGTAGAGAAAGGTAGACATAAACATACATAAATTTTATTTTTAGAGACTTCCCCCATTTAACCAAAAAAAGGAAAAATAAAAATTCTAGAGGAAAGAATTTATGTTTCCAAATCCTGGGCATGGCTCACTTAGGCACTCTTCATATCTCTAAGAAGGAGTGGTGCCCTTAGGAGGTACTAGAAGAACTGTAGAGGATTATGCAAAAGATTAAAGGCAAAAAGGAGAGCATTGAAACATACCAGGTAATCCTAAACAGATGTTGTCACCATCTCTGTGGGGCTCCTTAGAGCAAAGGGACGAGAGTCTGCATTGCCTAGATGGATCCCCAAAGACAATCCTCATTTCCCTGACACTGATCACATGCAAAACATGCAAAATGCCATACCCAAAGGCAGACAAATTTATGTGGTTACAATCAAACCGTCTGTAACTACATAATGAAATAGTGTGCTCTTCTCAACTCTTTTGAGGGAAAAAGCTAGTATTTACTTATTTACCTTAATGCTTGACTGGAGTAAATATTTTTAATGCATTATTATAGCACTAAATTGTCAATTAAAGAGACAGATATTTCTCTGTTGGAACTGTTCTGGAACGCAAGGTAATCCCTAATGACACTGAGCAATCATATCAAACATAGCATCCAAACTCTGAATTACCTCCAGGGCCCCATATGTAATAGAGAAATTCCAAAGGGCTTTATCAACTAATTGGAAGGCAAATACTGATAGAAACACCACTTAAAGTGCTAATCTCCAAGTTTCAGATATAATAGCAACAAAAATTATCTATAGACAATGAGTTCATAGTCCAGGATGGAATCACATTGAATGAGGACACTGAACCGAGGGAAAGTGGACAAAGGTACATAATTTCAAACAGACCACCAGGAAAGTGGCCTGGTTGATCTATGGGTTAGTGTGATTACAGTAGTGAAATAAATTCATAGACAATGACTACTGACCTCTCTGAATTCTCTGCCATGCCAGTCCCCTGTAGAACTTGCTTAAGAATTGATGGAATTTGAGATCAAGGGACCTATTCTGTGTCTTGATGAAACATTGGAGGATGAGACATCACAATAAAACTTTAGTACTCTTTGAGTTTCTGAAAACTGTGGAGTACTACAAGTCCTACCAGTTTTACTAAGTAGTACAGGCTTCATGTATGAGCGAGAAAGCAAACTAGCCCAGCCAAGTTCAGAGGGGCACATCACCTGGCTACAAGGAAGTGAATTGTCTAGACGTCGTCACCCTCAGAATCCATCTGAGAAGTTATAGGGTTTGTGTCTTTGTCAGTAAAGGAAGTATCTAAATAATGATGATGATAATAGAGATGCCTTCCCACTGCAGGATATATACCCCATAGAAGTCAAACATAGAAAGAAAGGTCCCGTATACACCTAAACATTTATAGCATCCTTTTTTGTAGGGGCAAAGAATTGGAAACAAAGTAAATGAGCATTGATTAGGAAGTGGATAAACACATTTTGGTATAGGAATATGGTGGAATATTACCATCAACGAATAAAGCATTTATTAAATGCTTGCTGTGTGTAAAACATTGCACCAAGTGCTGGAGATACAAATAGAAAAGTCAGACAATCCCTACTTTCAATGGGGGATACAACACATTTAGAAGATTTCAGCTGCAAGTTTGATGGATAGGTCCCATGGTGCTTAGGCTACAGGAGCTAAGAAGATGGTCACAGTTCTTTTAAAGTATCCTTTCCAATGATAAAATTAGAGCAGTTTCTGATGCTTAACTATTTGATGGTTCCAAACACTTTGGTGAGAACTTTCATTTCTGGGTCATCAGTGGATATGTCTGTAGCCAAAACTGTAGCAGCAGTTGCTAGGCTGCATCTCTGTAGGGATTGCTTCCCGTGATTATGACTATAACTGCCCTGGCCTCCTTCAAAACTCAATTCAAGTCCTATCTTTTTTGGGAGTCCTTTTCTCTTTTTCTGACTGCTAGTGCCTTTCCTCTGAGATTACCTTCCATTTACAATGCATGTATTTTGTATGTAGTTTTTTGTATGTTGTCTTCCACAATCAGAATGTGGTTCTTTGAGGACAGTGCTGTAAGAAAATTTCTGGCTTATCTTTGTTACTGCTGTTTACTTAAGATGAATAAGTTATATAACTAGCTAGAATCTGCAAAACCATGCCAGAAATATCAACAACAGTCCTGATATTAGTCAGTTATTAGCTCTCGATTGGTATTAGTTCTCTTCGCTAATTCCGCCTTGAGATATCAGCTATACCTTTGGTGTTTACTGGCTAGTTTCCTGTTTTACCTGATACAGACCTTCTCCTTCTGCCATCTATTCTTTGGTGTGTAAATCATCATCTCCTCTTTACTCTTTGAAATTACATAATACCTGTACTACTTATGTAACCAAAATATATAGAAGTTTGTTGAAACTGATGCTCAGAGCTTACTGAATTTTTATACACACTGATGCTTATGCTCTGAGCACAGTAAAACTTTTCTTTTTTCCATATCCTGCATAACTGATTGTGTAACTGGCAGCAGTACCTATTAATGGATCCTCTGAATGATTTTGCCATGTCAGAAACCATGTTTTTGCCTTTCTTTGTATCTCTCAGCACTTAGCATAGTGCAACTCAAGAACTGTAGAAAAGCCAGATTGACTAAATTGTAGAGTAAATGGAAGAGAGTAATGTGAACTAAGTCTGGAAAAGTAGTTTGGGATGAGGTTGTGGAAAATTTTGAATGACAGTCACAGTTTATATTTGATCCTAGACATGAAAGGGAGCCACTGAAATTTATAGGGTATAAGCTCTGGGAAACCCCTTGAACCATGATTGAATCTTCCCACTAGATGAGGCATTTGCCTGAAGCCATAAGGCTTTCATTATCACTAGACCCAAATCTCCGTTACTAGCCTAGCCCTCCACTGTTCAGCTACTTCCCACCCTTGATCCTATCAAAATATCTATACCCAAACTTGTTACCCTTAAACTAGCCTAGCCCTCCATTGTCTGTCATCTCCAGGTAGCCTTCAGCTATTTGCCACCTTTAATCTCTCATTAAGGGAGCCTGACCTCATTTGAATCCTCCTCAAGACCCTCCCCAAACTCTTCCTCTAGATCACCCCTAGAACCTCCCACAGTCTTTCTGTATGTAAACTCCATCTTGCCTCCATGAGGTGGCCAAGAATTATCTAGCACAGACTCACTCTGTATCAGATTATTCTGGCCCACTTGTCTAATACAAGTGTCACAGATACCTAGGCTCTTTAAGAGTCTATTCATTAAGACGAACCTTTAATAAACTTTGCTTTACTTTGACTGAGAGAAGACTTGAGTGGAATTCATTTGGTAGGACTCGGGGTGTTAGTATTTTGGCATCTTGAGCACCCCTAAACCTTAAACTTCAACAGGTAGAGCAAAGATGGGCTTAGAACCTTGCCTTAGAAAAATCATCTTGGAAGTTGTGAGAAGGATGGATAGGAATGAGGAATGACTTGGGGTAGGAAGACTGATTAGAAGAAGGTTATTGTACTAGCCCAGGAAAGAGATGGTAAAAGACCAAACCAGAGTGGTTGCTGTGAGAAAAGAGGAAAGTATAATGTGAAGGAAAGATGTTATGAAGGTAGAAACAATAATATTTAGCAACTGATTAGGGGTGTGTGTGTGTGTGTGTGTGTGTGTGTGGTAAGAGGGAAGTGTCAAGAATAACATAAGAGATGGGAACCTGAGTGGGTGGCTGGTGCCTGGGCTGGATGGTACCAGTAATTGCTGTTCAGGCATTTCACTTACATCTGACTTTGTGATCTCATTTGGGGTTTTTTTGGCAGAGATATTGGAGTAGTTTGCTATTTCCTTCTCTAGCTTATTTTACAGATGAGGAAACTGAGGCAAAGAGGGTTAAGTGACTTGCCCAGGGTGACACAGTGAGTGTCTCAAGCCAGTTTGAACTCAGGAAAATGAGTCTCCCTGACTCCAGACTTGGCACTCTATCTGCTTTGACATCTAGCTGTCCCTGTGCCAGTAATAGCAATATAGTAGTAGTAGCAGTGGTAGTAGTAGTAGTAGATACGTATGTATGCATGTGCACATACAAAGATGTGTATATGTATGTACACATATACACCTATATATACATACATTCATGTATATATGTGATATTATCTATAGCATATGTAATTAAATAATTGGTAGGAATATTAGGGAAAGGTCAAACATTATGGCCTAACATAGGTTTACATGCTTCTTTTCAAATCACTGTTTTTATTTCCTCTGAGCAGAGACTCAGAGAAAGACTGAAATATTTTAGGTGAAGGTTGAAGGGGGCACTTAGAATAAGATTTGTTGAAAGTCACCACCTTTTTATATATTCAAAATGAATCCCCCAGGTTTAGCCCTCATCTCCTTGCCTTTTGTCATGTGGGGCTCACCTGAGCTAAGCAATAAGAATTCTTTTGTTTTGCAAGGTGTCTCCAGACATTAAAGTTCAACAATCCCTTTGCTGGTGGAGAATAGGTTGGGGCTAGGCCATTAATTGACTGAAAGGGATGCCTTTCTGCCTGACTGACTATTCCCAAAATACCCCAGTCTGAGTAGCCTGAGGAGACTTATATTACCAAAAATTAATCAGCAACAAAAGATTTAACCTTATGGGTTGCATAAGCCAAGCCCATTCTTTCTTATGATTCTATTGATTGTTCTCTTTTCTTTCATCTTGCCTGGACAGGACAAAAAAAGGGTTTTGAATAACTACCCCACCTCCCCTGATATTACTGTGAACCTAAAAGGAAGGTCTGGATGTTGTCTTAGTAAGAATGATTCTCTAAGGAAGACTAGCTCCTCATTGCCTCTAATGAATTCTCTAACTGCATAGCTTTCATTACATGGGTTTTGTTCTGCCACAAAGAAATGAATTTAAACAATAGTTATTCAAGCACCTTGGCATTTATCGATTGAATAAACACAGTCCTGAGCTAAGGTTGCATTCGGCTTAAGGCTCTGAGTGCCTTTCATGCTTGCTTATCAGTCAGCCTGATTTGCACTCCCTGCTTTGAACCTCAGCCTTTTGGATTTGTTATCTCCAAACCCTGGCTGCATGGTCAAGTGTGATTGAGGTGAGAAGAGGCATAGGTTCTCTTACCTGTAATTCTTCTGCCCTCCCTCTGTCAAAATAGGAGATTTCATCTTCGCACACTTTGAGAGAACACTAATAAACATCACTGACTTTTTATTTAGTGCTTTCAACTTTGCAAAATACTTTAGATATAGTATCTTATTTAAATCTCACAGTGTTCCAAGGAGGTAGATTATAAATATTTATTATCCCCGGTGACCTTAGACAAGTCACTATTTCTCTGGTCCTAAATTTCTGGTCTGGAAAATAAGTGGGTTGAACTTGATGATGTTAAGTGTTTTGCGGCTTTGAATTGGTCACCCCAAGCAATGGTTGCTGGAGCCGCTCTTAGGTACAGATAGGGTCGTGCTTTATCTAAGTGGACTACTCTCTAGACTTCTCCATCAAAGGATTTTGAGAAGGGAGGGAGACAAGGAAGAAACATGCACCTGTTTTCATAAGGAAGAAACATGCACCTGTTGAAGGAAGGGGACAGCACACGTTTCAAGGACAGATAAGGGCCATGGACCAAGAAGATGGGGCAGAGCTGGCCTTGTTCATGCCTAGCCAAAATCAGAGGAAGAAGGAGGTGTACGGGTAGGGAGACACATAAGAGTTGAACAAAGACACAAACAGGAGAGAACTGAAACATATAGGGATAGACATGATATCAGAACACACCTGGACAGGCTGGCAGTTGGGCAGAATGGAACAAAGGTCTCTTCTGGCACTGATGAGATCTTGCATTACATAAGAAGCTGGATTGACTGACTGACTACTAGGTCAGTGCTGTCATGGAGGCAGTGGGGGTTGGGAGGGTGGTGCCCTCATTATACCTATATAAAGATTGCAGTAACTGCATATTGACTTAGTTTTAAAATGTACTTGTTGAAAGAAATCTTGGTTAGGACATCACCCTCATCAATTAAGGCAAACTTGGGAAATAAAATGAAAGGAGTTTATTAATACGTGAAAGGTGCATGTTGGAGGATGGGCCTCTGTAATGTTAATAGAATCTGAAGATCTTCCAAGATCTTTCCACCTAAAAATAGTGTCTTAATTACTAAAGATTCTGGGAGAAAGAAGGAAAGGAAGGAAGGAAGAAAGGAGAAAAGGAAGACAGAAGGAGAAAAGAAAGAAAGAAAGAAAAAAAAGGAAGAAAGAAGGCTTTATATTCTCTCCTCTCCGGTCTACTATCCATGAGGTGCTATTGGAAACAATTGCTTGGATGAGAGGGCAGAAATTTCACCAATAATGAATTAAGTTCTGTCTCAAACAGGTTTTCATAAGCAATTTATATTGATTTAATAAAACAAATGGCAATTGCATCACTCACATAGATCTATTTTTTTTTACTTTTTTTTTTAAATTTCATTTTAGTTTGCATCATTCATTTCCACAAGATTTTGAGTTACATATTTTCTCCCCCTCTTTCCCCCACCCACCGCCCCAAAGCATCCATCCCAGTGTGTCCCCCCT